>JAYESD010000111.1:0-157077 GCA_036927565.1 Tuctoria greenei | reverse complement strand
CCCTTTCACACCTTCACACCTCAAGGGCGGCACGGGGAAACACGACAAGTAGTCATAATAATATATAGAAAGTAAATGCATACGACTCTGGTGTGAGTCCCCCTCGAGCGAAGTCATGTCTCGAGGTACATGGATGTACTACATCTGTACAGCAAAGACTCCCGCACGAACTGGCTTATACACGCTCGGGCATACGTGTTTCGCATGCTTCCATAGAACATGAATAGTTCTAAAGATGCATACTATCGGGTTATGCACCACCCGACGGGGGCTCCCACTAATTTTGTGTCACGCCGGGGTACCGCGTGTCATATGTTTTCAAAAACATGAAAAGTTTTAGAGACTCATATTGACTTTCCGTGCTAAGCCACGGAAATATCACATATCGCACCTCGTATGCAGAGCTTACCGAGATTGATCCGCTCTCGGTGACGTACCTTACCTCTTACCTTGAAGACGGAATGTCATTACACAATATCATAACAAGTAAGTTAGTTCACCACCTTTATAACTTATACTAGTAATAGTCCTTAATGGGCATATAGCTAATCCTCACTCGACTACTTCGGAGTTTTCAAAAATAGGCTCTTTTCGAGCGTGCTATTCCTAATGAAGCTCTGATACCATGTCTGTGGGGACCGGGGTCCCGACGTCCAAGGATCTCATTGGGTGGTGCCATGCGATGCGGCACCTAACAGCACACACGAAAAGGAAACCAAAACTTATAAAGTTTTAATTTCACAATAAGAAGAGTTTACAAAAGAGTGTACAACAGTGGTACACACGCAGTGGAAATACATACTCATACTCTCATTTAACCAAGCAGGAGAGGAGACGTCCATGCCCTAGGATGCTTATCACTAGCAACACGAAGAATATTTAGCAGCGGCGTGGTTCACATGAGATTCATCTCGACACCTCGAGGTCTCATGTACAACCTGAACAGCAGAAATAAATCTAATACCTTCAAAAATCGTTAAAGCAAAAACATGAGCATAAGGCTCAGCAAGACTAACCCGTCTCACTAGACACATGCAGGTTTGAATACTAAGCATAGGTAAGGAATAGCATAAAGGACACGCCTACAAGTGGATCCTTATAATCATGTTTTAAATGGCACATGACATTCTTCAGGCATGGCACATCATATACTCCACAATCAAACAAGAAACGCTTTGTCGATGGTATGACATGCACAAAGCACATAATGCTATTAGAGGTAAAGTATGGGGAAACTATAAACTTTTAATTGTACTATCTCTAAGTCATACAAGGTTGCAAAGCAATTGTAATTCAATACATCGTATTCTCCTGACTTCTTCAGTATTTACTACGTCACGACACAGTGAACAAGTGGTACTCTATTACCGCGAGGGATGATGATTGCAATCAGGACACACCCGGTCAACACGACACATACGCACTTTCGGAAGCGCCAGCGAGTACTTACAGCAGTACCTACATAGCACTTCAGTACTAGTCATATATGGCCACCTTTCACCAAACACTCGAATGACGAACCGGTCAATCCGTCACGAGCAGGAGGTCACTGCGTGGGGTGTACTCTGACGTGCCCACCATCTGATTTACACCTTGCTTCCCTCAACCTACGCCTATAAAACGGAATGGTATGCCTCGACAAACCAGTATCAAGCTACGTCAGTTTGCTGGAGCCCATTTCTCTAGTATGTTACCGTTATAATTCAAGCTTGTCCAGTGGGGCCGCACACTAATCGGTCCTCAATCGACACAAGCAGGGCTACGCACGTGAGACCAAGTCTCGCTGCATCCTACCCGCTGCTCGGTCTCAATTTCATATTCATAAACCATTTATTCATCCAATTCATCTCATGTGGTAAAATCCTATCTCGCGAGTAGATTCCAACTACTCGACTTCTACCGGATTCCTATGAACATAAGCATGGCAGTTTCTACTCACCGGGCTGTAGACCTACCCAATACTCCATGGGATTTGTGGGTCATGCAAGTGGATGTCAAACACCGTAAACGTAATGCACAAACATCTAAAGACGTAAGGTGAATGAAAACTGGAAACACACTGTAAGGAACTTAAATTAAAACTGGGGCTTGCCTTGTTTGCGACTCTATAGAAATGTCAGTTGTTATGGCTTGGTCTTCTTCCAGAGAATCCGCCATGGAATCTTGAATTTTGAACTCCTCGGCATTCTCCTCCAAGAGAAACTTCTCGTTGATCACCTATCATCACATTCCTATCGACATGATATGCATATAAGTAATTAAGGTAATCTAATAATGGACTCGACGAGTTGTAAAAGCCTTAAGAAGAAGAGGCTTGACTAGGAAGATTAGATATGTCTTAGATGGGTGGAGAAACTATGGATAGCTCAAGTGGTCATAGTAGTGTCGAGTTGTCAATTGACAGGTGCAAAGAAAGCATGTATTGCCATTATTCACTTAACACCTGGAGCTATGCCACTCGACAAAGCTGAGACTGACTGGTGTGGAAGTGTTGGACTAAATAGTGTAAGAATGACTAAGGAATCAAGGGGGTTATTGAAAGCTTAAAGCATGGGTGAATTGTGCAATAAAGAAGGTTGGGACTTACAAGTCGACCAATGAAGTTATACAAACTCACTAAGGAGTAAACCTAATTAAGTGACAAGTGTGGTTGCAGGGTGTTGAATTGGGATGAATCGACGTGAAACCCTAGCGACACATGGAAAAGAAGTGAGATCGGCATTGCTTGGACTCAAAGAGTCATCGCAAGCACTGCTAACCTAACGTGAGTATCAAGACACGTTCAAAGGACCTTTAGGTAAATCGGTCGCTATGACAATCTTCGCAAACATTGTCCAAGTTCTTACATGACACTATTGCAGTGTCCTTTGCAAGATTTTCCAAATGAGCTCAGTGAACTCCTGGAACTTGAACATAATGCATTACTATGTAGCGACGACGTGTTTTGCCATTTCGGGAAGATCATCTCGTCAACGTTCACATTGACCCGGACTCGTCCATGGTGATGAGCGGAATCCCGAACACCACCTTATGAGTCACAAGGTTAGTGATGACTCGATCGTCGGCAAGCGACTCGACGAACCTGTCGTCGATGAAACGACACACCTAGTTAAGCAATTCTGCGGACGGTAAGGAAACAGCATCGACATGAACAAGAAACTCTTATCCAAGGTTTCCCTTGGTCTAGTTTTCCTTGTCGGTCGCAACGTTCTCGCATTACTCAACCACAGGTCATCGGTGATCATCAACCACCTTGGTTTGACCTGGAAGGCATTTTATCGAGCACCTTGGCTATACCTAGGACTCGATCACCCTCACATCGATTAAAACCTAATTTTGATTGACAACCATTGTCAGACGAGTCATGCTTGTGTTCCAACACGACACACATCACAAGCATTCTTCATCTCGATGCCAGGGCACGATGACGGCTCGGAGCGTCACAACGACGTCACGTGGTCAACGACGTCGACGCGGCTCATGGTGGAGCATCACGAGCATGCACGGACAGGCCAACGTGATACAAACGACAAAGAAGGTCAACTTGGGGATTTCTATAGGAATGATATCAATGCGGATAATGGTCGTACGGCTTGACGACACATGAGTACCATTAGTGGTCACCATGAACGGACTTCGGGGCATCAAGCAAGGCATTTCAGGTCAAGGCTCACCTTGTAGGCATTTCACCGAATATCTTGGGTGTGAACTTGATTTCGTCGCTTCATCATCATTCAAAGGGTATCTTGGCACTTAGGCTTGTCTGTTGCAATATCATCCTACCCCTCCATCACAGACCATCTCTGAACATCAACAAAGTTGGTTCTTTCCTTGTAAACATTTCATCGAACACATTAGCTGCAGTCACTGATCCAATCAATCTTGCAAAATCAGAGCTAAACTTGGACCAGTTACCATTGTTTCAAAGGTGTGTTCCCGAATCCTGTGCATCTCATTCATAACTTGCTTTGCTTCCAGGACATAGCCACGGCACGGAATGTCACATTGAAGGCGATGGGCAGAAGATGGGGTGTCGTGCTGAATCCAGAGGGAGGAGCAGACTGGCGGTGCAGCCATGGCGCGGACAGCAGCAAGGGCAGAAGACGCGGGGAGCTGGGCCAATGGCGGGGACGCGACGCGGAGGAGAGGCCGGCGCACGGCAAACGGGCAGGACCAGTGCTGGTGCACATGGGCGGCATGTGGCCGGCGTCGTAGTGCGGACCGTCGGGTTGGGGCGCGGTTGCGCGACGCGGCAGAGGTGGAGTGGCGCGGCTGGGCACCAGGGAGGCGCGACAATGGAGTGGCGCGTGCAGGCAGGGAGAGACACGACTGGAGGCGAGCCGACGCCAGTGTGGGGCGCAGGAGCAGAGGCGGCCGTCGGTCAGGGGAGGAGGCGCGCGGGGCAATAGAGTGGCCAGGTCAAGCGGCGCATAGGCGCGACGTGGATTCGAGCAGGGCCAGGAGCGCAAGCGGCCTGGGAGACGAGGAGGCGGCCGGTGCAGCAGCAGGGAAGGCGAGCTGGCGCTGTGGGGGTTAGTGGAGCACGACCGGTGTTGGGCGCCGGAGGGAGGCATGGTGCTGTGGGGGCGGCGCCGGTGAGGAAGCACGGCCGGCGCGATGGGTCAGGTCGGGAGCAGAGGAACGCGATTGCAAGGACAACCGAAGGGAGGCAGAACAGTGGCACATACGTGAAGAGGAAGAGAACTTGAGTTTCTATAGCTGGGGTAAGAATGACCTGTGGGACCCACTCCAATTTTTCCATTATCCACTTCATTCCAGATGCAAAATATCTCCATCTATTGAGCAGCTTACCGATGGGGCCCACCTTTTCCTATCTTTTCTTGTAAATTCATTTTCAGTTGACAAACATGCTCTATAAATATTCCAACTTGGCAGGGTTGCTAATGACAATATGGAGAATCCATATATGAATTCAAATTAAGAATTTATGAATTTTATTTTTGAAATTCAAATTTCAAATTTGAATTCACCCATAAGTCCATCGCGGTAACCTTTCTCCATATCCTTTTAAATGTGCCATGAGTACTAAACCATTTATTTGATTTTATTTTTTTATTTCATTTCTCCACTTTTTATAAATTAAACTTAAAGTTCATTTGAAATTAAATTTTGAATTTGAATTAAAAGGCATTTCAATCTACACAGTGTATTAAATAGTAATCGTGCTTCAAAAATTCTTAATTTTTGCAGGGGGCTATTTGATATATGGGGCATCTATTTGGCATCTCAAATCTTCATGTGAACCTAGTTTGGACAGTAGCTTGATTTGAATTTTTGAATGTCCCATTTTAGGGTTGGAATAATTCCTTTTTCTTTCTCTATATTTTGTTTTCTTTTCTCCTTTAATTTTTCATTGAAAATGTGAATACTTGAAAATTAAGGATTTTACACCTTAAGTTCTATTATACATTAGCAACCATGTTCTATATGTAAAATTTTAACAAGTTCCTATATTTAGTGAACATTGGTTAACTCATATGCTTCATGTGAGTTTGGAACTCCAAGTCCACTTTCAAAATTTTTAAGTTCGCATTTTTGTGTTTTTGTTCTTCCGAAAAGCGGGCTTTTACAACGGAGTTCAAGAACACTTAAGTTGAGGAGTACCTAGACGAAGAGGGCATCAAACATGAGTTTTCAGCACCATACTCACCTCAAGAAAACGGAGTAGTCGAAAGGAAGAACCGAACCCTCATAGAGATGGCGAGGACAATGTTTGGTGAGTACAAGACATCGGATCGGTTTTGGGATGAAGCGGTCAACACCGCTTGTCACGCCATAAACCGACTCTATCTTCATTGCCTACTCAAGAATACATCATATGAGCTACTCACGGATAACAAACCTAATATTTCCTATTTTCGTGTTTTTAGTTCTAAATGCTATATCTTGAACAAGAGACCTAGGACTTCAAAGTTCGCTTCGAAGTCCGATGAAGGTTTCTTGCTTGGCTACGATTTGAACTCTTACGCCTATCGTGTCTTCAATAAGGTCTTCGGACTTGTTGAAGTTACACGTGACGTAGTGTTCGATGAAACTAACGGCTCTCTAGAAGAGCAAGTTGATCAATGTGTGCTAGATAGAGAAGAAGCTCCATATCAGGCATTAAGAAGAATGGTGTTGGGCGATGTTCGACCACAAGCGCCACCTCCAAATGAAGAAGATGAACCACAAGTGGAGGTAATAGATCAAGGGGGAGCTTCTACACTAGATCAACCTCAAGAAGACGAAGATGATCAACACACAAATGAGGACAACCATCTAGGGGGAGTAGAAGATGACCATGAAGACTTAAGACCACAAGTGCCACACCCAAGAGTACACCAATGCGCCCAAAGAGATCACCCTGTCGACAACATAATCGGGGACATCCAAAAGGGAGTAACTACTATATTTCGAATTGCTATTTTTTGTGAACATTACTCTTTTGTATCCTTTTTGGAACCGCGCAGGATTGAGGATGCATTGAATGATTCGGATTGGGTGGTGGCAATGCAAGAAGAATTGAACAACTTCAAACGAAACGAGGTGTGGGAACTAGTCAAAAGACCCAAGTTCAACGTCGTCGGCAACAAATGGGTCTTCCACAACAAGCAAGACGAACACGGGGCAGTGACAAGGAACAAGGCACGACTTGTGGCCAAAGGGTATTCACAAGTCGAAGGTTTGGATTTCGACGAAACCTTTGCTCCCGTAGCTAGGCTTGAATCTGTTAGAATATTACTTGCATATGCTACTCACCATGATTTCAAGCTCTATCAAATGGATGTGAAAAGCTCCTTCCTCAACGGACCAATCAAGGAGGAGGTGTACGTGGAGCAACCCCCCAGAATCGAAGATCAAGAGTTCCCCGACCACGTGTTCAAACTGCGTAAAGCTCTCTATGGCCTCAAACAAGCTCCTAGAACCTTGTATGAGTGCCTTAGAGATTTCTTGATTGAAAATGGTTTTAAAATTGGCAAAGATGATTATACATTATTCCCGAAACATTTTGACAATGATCTCTTTGTTTGCCAAATTCATGTTGATGATATCATTTTTGGTTCAACTAACAAATCTTTCTGTGAAGAATTTAATAAGATTGTGACAGATAGGTTTGAAATGTCTATGATGGAAGAGCTGAAATACTTCTTGGGGTTCCAAGTGAGGCAACAAAAGGAGGGGACGTTCATAAGAAAAACCAAGTATACTCAAGACATACTCAAGATGTTTGGAATGGACAAGGCGAAACCCATAAAGACTCCCATGGCAACAAATGGACACTTGGATCTCAATGAAGACGGACCAAGCGTGGATCAAAAGGTATATTGCTCCATGATTGGATCCCTACCTTACTTATGTGCATCTAGGCCTAACATTATGTTGAGTGTGTGCTTGTGTGCAAGATTTCAAGCCAATCCTAAGGAGTGTCATTTGATAGCTGTAAAAAGAATCTTGCGGTATTTAGTTCATACACCCAACCTAGCCCTTTGGTATCCTAAAGGTTCTAAATTCAATCTCATTGGACACTCCGATGCAGATTATGCCGGATGCAAAGTAGATAGAAAAAGTACCTCCAGTACATGCCAATTTCTAGGTAGATCCCTAGTTTCTTGGTCCACCAAGAAACAAAACCCCATTGCCTTATCAACGGCCGAAGCGGAGTATGTTGCAGCCGGAAGTTGTTGTGCACAACTTCTTTGGATGCGACAAACTCTAAGGGATTACGGTTACAATATGAGTCGTATAACCGTTGCTTTATGATAATGAGAGTGCCACTAAAATTGCCCATAATCCCGTTGAGCACTCTAGGAACAAACACATAGACATCCGACATCACTTTTTGAGAGACCACTCAATGAAAGGAGATATAGTCATTTCCCATGTCAACAACGAAAAACAACTAGCCGATATATTCACCAAGCCACTTGATTAAAAACGTTTTTGTGAACTCCGAAATGAACTAAATATCCTTGAATCTCGGAATGTGGCTTGAAAACTTGCATACCTGTATGGATTCTTCAAAATATTTTGAATGTGTTGTGAAAATCATCTTTATCATTTTTCTCTAAAAAACTATTTCAATTACTTGATCTTGGTGAATTATGGTCATTGCTTGATTGTTGTATGTTTACTGATCATATTCATCAAGATTGTTTGATTCTTTTAGCCCCTATTTTCCCTATAAGTACCTTCGAATATATACAAATGGTCTATCCAGTTCTGTTCTGGTGACCACAGACTAGTCTGTGGTTACCCGGACTAGTTCGCACACTGCAGACTAGTCCGCAGAGTGTCCGGTAGTCCGGACTAGTCCGGCCGACCACGGGCTCGTCCGATTTTTCGACTCCATAACCCTAGCCGCCGCCAAAACCAAACTCCTTCATCCTCACAACTCACCTCACACTCTCTCTCCTCGCTCGAGTGCTCCCAAGGCAATTTCTTTCGTTCTCCATCAAATCCCTTCGAGTTTGGGTGGAAATCGAACTCCATTCTAGGGGTTTGAAGACCATGGACTTGTCCGCACCTCCAACTCCTCCTTCATCAAGAATCAAAGAATTTTGGTAAATTTCCCTCCAAACCCGAGAAACTTTGATTTCTTCCGTTTCGGATCAAATAGCTTAGTTCCTTTCAGCTAATACATGCTTCCTTGCTATATTACATCTATGTTAAGCTATTTTTGCTTTGAGAAACACCATTTGTCTCATAGTTAGGATTTGAGGTGATGAATACCAGACTAGTCCGGTCCCTGCACGGACAAGTCTGGTCCCCCGGACAAGTCCTTACCTGAACATCGGACAAGTCCGCTTTTCATCTAAACTCAACCCTAATTTCCAACTACTCAATGCACTTCCTTGCCATCAATTCTCATACATACATTGTATAATTCCCTCTCAGGACAATGTCGAGCTCCAACGATGAGATTTTCGATTATGAGGCCGAGTTGTACCAAGACTCTTTGCTTCGGTCCTCGACGGGCCAAGGCAAGAAATGCCAAGAGCATCCCTCCGAGCCGGCACCTTCTCCACCTCAGGTGAGGCGCAAGGTTCTAGCCAAAAAGCTTGCGTCCAAGGCCAAGGATGCAGCTGGCCCTAGCTCGGCGGCTTCTCGCCAAGCTAAGGGCAAGGGAAAGGGAATTGCCTCGGACCCAATCGGCCCTCTAAAGATGGCAGCCTCGAGGCAAGGAAACAGAGATCCCTCCGAGGAGAAGTTTAATGGCAAGGGAAGCGATACGGCTTCCAAGCTCAGGATGGTGGACTGTTACAGCCGGTCCGAGAAGGCGGCCGATGCCAGATTTTGGAGCAACTTTCACACTGACTATCACAGCTCTGTGTACCTTACCATGAGGACTCCGGTGGTTCGCAACCAATGGATTGACTGGAATCACTTTGCGAGAAAGAGTTGTGGTGCTTTTGATGAAGTTGTGGAAGTTGCAGCTAGACATGGACTGAAGGACATGTTTGCCTTCAGATATAACCGGAATGATGAGATTATTGCTCAGTTCTATGCCACATGCTTCTTTGCTAGTGATGAGGAGGAAAGGGTGACTTGGATGACTCATGGATCCAAGTACACCGTAACTTATGATGAGTTTGCAAGATTGCTGCATCTTGAGGACTCCAGCATCAATGACTTGATCGTTCACAATATTGGTGTCCTGGAGAAGAACAAGATGAAATTTCTCTATGAAAATCGTCTACAATACAACCTTCCTTCCACCAAGAACATGAAGCCATTCTTTGTGGTTCTCAACAGGACCTTGATGAAGGTTATCAGCAAGGATCGAAAGTTCGATGTCTTTGACTATATCTGGAATGATATGGTCAACATCTCCTACGCACCGAACAGATCCTGTGGCTATGCACCATACCTAATAATTATGGTAGAGAAAGTCACGGGGATCGAGTTCGTGAAGGATGTGGAGCACACCCCTTTGAGGCCCTAGAAGCCTCCCCAAGCCATTGTCCAAGCTGCTCTATCTCCGGTGTCCAGTGAAGAGGCTCCAAGGAGAGCTCGAGGAGATGCGAGGACTGCTCCCGCCACTAGATCCCCTCCTCAAAAAGGGCCCCCCAGTGGCATTTTGAGGTACTTGGCAGCCATCTTTGGCTCTTGCAAGAAGGTTGAGGTGAAGCTCCATAAATTGAACAAGTCAAGGAAGGCAGATATGAGATATGTCAAAAAAAAATGTCAAGCATATTTGCTAAAAGCTGGAGATCGAGCCTATTGGATCCCATGTTATCTCAGAAGATAAAGCCTCTAATTTCACTGAGCTCGGACCTTTGACTCCCTCCGAGCTTGCTTACATTGGCATTGGGGGCACTTTGAGTGGATCCGCTCCTCCTTCTCCTCCTCCACAGCCTGAAGATGAAGATGAAGATGAGGAAAGGACCGACAACATGGAATGAAGGCACTAGATCCCTCCTCTCCTTCCTTTTTGGTGTCTTGATGCCAAAGGGGGAGAGATTGAGGGGGAGGCACTAAATGTAGGTGTAGGTCACAAGGAGAGCTCTACTTGTGTTCTTTTTGGGGTTGTAAAACTTTAATGCTCTCTTATGCTTTTGGACTTGTGATGTGGTACAATGAGTATGTCTATGCTTATGCTTTTGAAATCTGTGATGAAAGTTTGATATATTATGTGCTTATGCTCTAAAATTGACATTTATGCTTGATGTTGTTAAATCTATGTCAATTATTTCTTTCTCATCAAAATTATTGTTCACACACATGTAGTTTGGCACCCAACCATAAAGAGTGCACATATGGCTTATGTTGTCATGCTTAATTTGTTCCAAACACATATGTGCACACTTTATGAAAATTCTGCATTTTTTAATCATTTTTGTGAAATCTCAATTGGTTGTCATCAATCACCAAAAAGGGGTAGATTGAAAGTGCATCTAGGCATCCTTTGTGGGTTGTGGTTTATGTATGACAAACAAATGAGATCCTAACCAAATTGTTGATATGAGCGCAGGTTTTTAATGAAATTATGAAGAAAGCGCAAAAATAAAGGAAAATGAGGATATATATGGAAAAGAGCTCAAGAGCTGAATATATTAGATCATTGTGTATGGAGTGTGTTGGAGAAACACACCCCAAGAGCTCAAGCACAAGAAAACCCATTCACTGCACAAATTCACACAGGACCAGACTAGTCCGATATACCTCAGACTAGTCCGATAATCCCTCTGTTCAAAATCAGACAAGTCCTCCCAGTGCGAACTTGTTTGCACAGTCGAAGTTTACACAAACCGGACTAGTCCGATATTACCACGGACTAGTCCGATATCTTTCTGACTAAGATCGGACTAGTCCTCCCCAGTGCGGACTATTCCTCAACACTTCACACTTTGCATGAAATCGAACAAGTCCGATAATATCCGGACTAGTCTGATAACATTTCTCACTAAAATCGGACAAGTCCTCTAAGTGCGGACTTGTCCCCAATTCACTAAGGAAGTCACCTAGTTGGACTTGTCTGATATGTGTCGGACTAGTCCGAAGATCTTCAGAGCCTAAATAGGACTAGTCCGCCCAAGGCCGGACAAGTCCGATATTCCTGATAACTTAGGGTTTCCTACACGCCGCACACCGGACTAGTCCGACTCCACCATGGACTAGTTCGAACTCTCGAAACCCTAATGGTAACCTTTGGAAACCTCCATATAAATAGATGTGCATAGCCCTACTTTTATAACTCTCGACTCCCTGTGCCGTCACACCTTCCAAGAGCCTAGAAAACTCGTCTCTCCACACAATCCAACTAAAGAAAGATCAAATTTGTGTGGATCAACTCTAGATCAAAGGAGAGACACGATTCTTCACGTTTGAGATCTTGGGTTTGACTCTCTAACACACTCCTGTTGTTTTATTGTAGATCTTAAGAGTGTGTTCTTGGTGGTGTTCGATTTGTAATCTTGGGGAGCCCTCAACTTGTGAGAAGGCCCCTTGAACTTGGTGATTTACCCTTTGTGGTTAGTGGAAGATAATCGGCCTCCGTGGCGATTCAACGAGGGTACGGTTGGAGAAGACTCGGTCCTTTTGTGGACTCCTCAACATGGACGTAGGTTGCCTCTGTGGAAACTGAACCACGGGATAAACTCTTGTGTCAATCCTGTTCTTAGTTTTTCATATCAGATTCTAGGGTTTACTTGATCTTGCATATCTTACGTTAAAACATTGAAACCAAAGTTAGTTTGTGCTACACTTAATTTCATTGACTCAATACCTGCAAGTTACATACTATATTCCGTTGCGTACTGTGTTGGTATTATGATCTTTGATCTAACTAGATCAATCTAGTCTGCACGCACCAGACTAGTCCACGCAATACCGAACTAGTCCGATTTCTTGGTATTTGATCAAGTTGCTAAGTGTTGCAGGTTCCGACTAAAATTCAAAAAGGCCTATTCACCTCTCCTCTAGGCCACATTCACTTACTCATACAAGAATATTTCGGTCGAGGTACAGGTGTGAAGAGGTTCTTGTACAAAGATCAAGCTCCCTCATTTCCGTCTCCTCACTCTTTGGATAGCTCCTAGAGTAGCACTAAGCCTATGTAGTGGTATACCAATCTCAAATTTGTGTTCTATGTGAGTGAGGGAGTGAGATTTCCTATTTATACTAGTTTCTGAGATGGTTCCCACCACCATTTGGGCGCGAATCAGTCACCACCAACTTCAGGACACCATAGGGAGTTGACATGTGTCGGCTAACCGAGTCTGGGGTTTTACTAGTTCAGCCGCACCCCCCTTGGCCCCATTGATCATGTATTTCCTCTAAGTGACTATTAGATGGGCCTTTTGACCATTTTTGGATGATTGGCTGTTAGATTCCCTCGGATACCCTTGAAAGTGGACCATTGGATCCATGAGCTACTACGTGTCAGCTCCTGATAGGCTAAAATTTTTCATGATTGCTACCTTCAATTCTTAGTACTCTAGGGTATAATTCACTCGCGTGCAAATAGGGAGGAACGCTTGTGAAAATATTTAGTAAATAAGTTCTACTACTATGTTGTGCTCTCATTTAATCCTTTTTGTGAGGTGAATTGACAGTCAAATATGATGTTTAAGGACTGTGAACAGATAACATAATGACATCATTACTACATTATCATAATAGCAACTACTCCTAGCACTTTTATGAAATTCACAATCAAATTACAAATGATTCATCCAAACACATGAATATGAAAAAAAAATATTATTAAGGAGAGCAAAGTAACAAATACAAGAAATGATACATTTGTCATACCTTTTCCAAAAAAGACTTGTGAACTAGAGAGACTCCTCTCTACAACTTAAACTCCACTAATGACTTATAGAGTGTGGGTATGCAAGAGAATGATTCTCAAATGTTGTATGTGTGTGAATGAGCGAGTGAGGGATCCTACTTATAGTACTCACAGAGGTAGTTCTCCCTTGAATCTTCACGGGAACAAGTCTTTACCACTATCAGGAAAACATCAGAGAGTAATACATAGCAGCATGTGAAGAATGGGGCATTTACCAGTTCGGTCAAACTCCTGGTTCGGCCGAACTCGGTTTAGCCCTAGTCATCTTGATTTTTCTCTAGGTGATCGATAGGTGGTATCTCGTCATGTGTGTAGGTGATTCCCACACACTTAAGTCGATTTAATCCCCTTAGTAGGCCCATGGATCCCTGTGACACCACGTGCCAGCTCTTGATTGGTTTAGAGTGTTGTTTACAGGATTTTTCTTCTTAATTCACCTCAATTCTGCATAAAAGTATCTACATGCACTAATTATTCAGGGACAAATAGAACTATATTATTAATAAAGGTAAAGTGTGTAAGAAATTTATACTACTTCACATATTTTAGTTATATTGACAGTTGACAATGGTATTTAACGACCTTGAACAACTGCATATATAATACGTATCTACAAAAATTGTAGGGAAGTATAATATGCATGTGTGTAAGATCTTGTCGGCTCTAATAACCAAAAGTGATAAGTTTGGGAACCAGTAAGAGATGGATAAAACAAAACCAATTTCATATGTTTCTACTGTTGGAAGCTTTAAGTGTGCTGAAGAAATAACTCACCTTGACACGATTTAAGTAATCAAGATATTTTTGGCATGAGTAAGTTTAGTCTAAATAAATATCAGTGGAATGGAGGCAAGAATGTCTTGCAGTTTTGCAAGTGACTAAGGCCTCATAATAAGTTGGGTAAGAATAGATGTCATTGATATAGTTGGCTACTAATACTCAATTTTTGCGAGATTTGTAGTAAAATCCACATCAGTAATTAACACTCACAGTGGAAGCTTTAATGTGGAAAAGCTCCAAATATGAGATCACTGCATTATGAGCTACGCATACCGAATTTACATTATGTATGTGTTCATGGAGCAGGCACAAAATTTATTATATCTGATTTAAGAGTGATCAATGACATTAAAACCACTTGTCAGTTTTACTTATAAAATAACAAGTTAAATGTGTTGCCAAACACATTAATGTTAGGTTGTTGTCGAAGTGTAGCAACGACAATTCCCCTGAGCCTGCTTAGTCGCAGCCTGCGGAGGTTCATTTTTAGGAGGGGCTAGTCTCTAAGGAGCTTGCGCGTATGGGAGATGGTGAACACGGTGGTTTTACGTGGTTCGAGCTGCTGGAGTGTAACACCCTACGTCCACGGTGAGAGTTGTATTGCTTTAGTGTGTCGTGATCTTGAGGAAGCTTGTGAGCATTCATGGAGATCTAAGAGAGGATGTGTGTTAGCCTCCTGGAGTCGATGGCTGCCCAATCCTCTTATAGTTCAAGGTCGGGCAGTCTTACAAGTGGGGCTCGAGGCCCGACAGGTGGCCCAGAGAAATCCTAACCTTGTACAAGATATAGGGTATTATGGCTCCCTGCCGCTCCTGACCGTGGCTTGAATACTTGTTGTCTTGCCGCGCTGGTCACCAGTGGCCTAGCATATATGTTGATGATGAAAGGGGATGTCTTGTTGAATGCAGCCTAGAGGGGGTGAATAGGCTTTTTGAACTTTTATCAATCCCTGAAACACTTAACAAAGAGATCAAATACAGGAAGGCCGGACTAGTCCGTTATGGTGCGGACTAGTCCGGTATACGTGGTCTTGAAGGTCAAAGTAGATCTTTAATTTTACTTCTAGTAGTCTATTGAGAGGAAAGCAATTGAAAACTTAAGTGTATTATCACAGTGAAATAAGGTATTGTAATTATCAAGTTTAATCCAATGTTTCAATGTGAATTACACAAGACTATGCAAACCCTAGAATATGATGAAAATAGAACAAGTACATGTGACACAAGATTTTATCCCGAGGTTCGATTCCACGGAGGAACCTACATCACCGTTGAGGAGTCCACGGAGGACTGGTTCTTCACTAACCCTTCCCTCATTGAATCGCCTCGGAGGCCGATTCTCAATCACTAATCACATAGGAGGTAAATAACTCGTTCAAGGGGCCTTCTCACAAGTTGAGGGCTCCCCAAAGATTACAGCAAACGAACACCACCAAATACACTCAAAAGATGTACAATAATCAATGAGAGTGTGCGATAGATCAAACCCAAGATCTTAAGATCGTGTAGAACAAGTTCTCTCCTTTTTCCAATCCCTAATCCTCGAAGATTTGATCCTTTTAGGTTTAGAATGAGTGGAGAGAAGTATTTTTGAGCTCTTGGGAGGTCTGACGGCGCAGGGAGTCGAGAGAGATTGTTGTGTGGCCGTGCACCTCTTTTTATACTAGGGTTTCCAAAAGTTACCGTTAGAGTTTGTGAGGTCCAGACTAGTCCGTGGACGACACCGGACTTGTCCGGTGTGCTTGTGTGAAAAAACCATAAGTGTTGATGGATACCGGAAAAATCCGTTAAGGTGCGGACTAGTCTGATTTTAGTTAGAGGCTTTTTAGACTAGTCTGGTGGATACCTGACTTGTACGGTGTGATGAAAAAGTGTAGAATTGAGGACAAGTCCGCATTTGGAGGACTTGTCTGATTTTAGTCAGAAAGTTTTCGGACTAGTCCGGTGGATATCGGATTTGTCTGGTGTGGTGAAAAAGTGTAGAACTGAGGACAAGTCCGCACTTGAAGGACTTGTCTGATTTTAGTTAGAGAGTTTTCGGACTAGTTCGGTGGATATCGTACTAGTCCGCTCTTCCTGATACTTGTCCAGTGAGTGTAACCTTTTCCACTTGAGCTCTTGGGGTGTGTTTCTCCAACACACTCCTTACAAAATAAATCTATTCTTTTCAAGTCTTGAGATCTTTTCCTTTTGGATCCTCATTCTCCTTTCTTTTTCTAATTTCCTTCTAGTCCTTTTAAAACATGTGCTCATCTCAACAATTTTGTTAGCATCTCATTTGTGTGTCATTAATCAACCAGAACCCACAAAGGATGCCTAGATGCACTTTCAATATCCCCCTTTTTGGTGACTGATGACAACTAATTGATATTACACAAATATGATTATAAATTCAGAATTTCATAATGTGTGCACATATGAGTTTTGAGAAAAAAAGGAAATGTAGATGTAATACTCATATCTGCACTCTTTATGGTGGGGTGCAAAACTATGTGTGTGTGAGCAATAATGTTGATGTGAATGAGGTAAAAAACATAATCATAACATCATCAAGATTATCAATTACACATAGCAACTTTAAAGCATAAAACATTGATCATAGTAAAGCATAATCATAACTTCATAATACATGTCCAAAAGCATAATGAGAACATAAATTACATGTCCAAATGCATAAAATAGTCTTACATGACCAAGTGCATAAAAGTATATCATAAAGACATAAGCCAAGACTCCCACTTAATCTAAGCTAAGACTTAGGACTCCCCCTATAGCTCCCCCTCAATCTCTCCCCCTTTGGCATCAAGGCTCCAAAAAGGAAGAGAAGGAGGGACTACCTGTTGTTGTTGGCTCGATCCTCGCTTTTGGTCCTTTCTTCACTTTCTTCTTCATTTGGTTGATGAGGAGGGGGAGAGGAACCACTTGTGGTGCCCCCAAGGCAAAAGTAAGCAAGCTCGAAGTTGGTCGGAGATGGAAGCACCGAGAAATCAAATCCAGAGTCCTCTGAAATAACAGGAGACCCAACAGGCTCAATCTCCAATTTTTGGCAAATGGCTTTGACATTTTCCTTCGTGTACCGCATTTGCTCCTTTCTCACCTTGTTTATATTGTGTATCTTCACCTTTTATTTGCGGAAAGAACAATTGATAGCAGCCAAATACTTCATTATCCCACTAGCGGACCCCTTGTGAGATGGAGGGGCCCTAGAGCTAGAGGGGGCCCTTGCTTCTTCTTGGGCTCTCCTTGGGGGCTCTTCACTTGATGCAGGGGAGGGAGCTTTTGGGAGAGAAGCTTGAGACGGCTTTTGAGGCCTTAAAGTAGTATGCTCCACATCCTTCACAAACTCAATTCCTATGACCTTCTCAATCATGAACATAATGTATGGTGCATAGCCACAGCAACAGTTCGGAGTGCAAGAGATGTTAACCATATCATTCCAAATGTAGTCGAACACATCAAATCTTCTCTTACTTATCACCTTCATGAGGGTTCTTAAGTAACCTTGGACGCTGCCTACATTCCCATGCTTAGTAGCAATCGTGTTTTGAAACACTCAATTCAGGACAACAAAGAATGGCTTCATGTTCTTGGTTGATGGAGGATAGTAAGGAAGACGAGTGTCATAGAGGAACTCTATCTTGTTTCTTCTCTAGAGGGCTGTCATTGTGTATTACGATCTCATGGTTCCTGGTTTCCTCAAGATGTAGAAGCTTGGCAAAGTCAACATAAGTGATGGAATAGATTGATCCATGAGTCATCCAAGTTACTCTTTCTTCACCCGTATTGACAAAGTGGCAAGTGGCAAAGAATAAGCGTGCTCTTCACTATTTTTTTCTTTTTTGTAATATTTTTTTGATATTTTTTCTTTACTCAAGAGCACAAAAATATGAAGCACACAAATTTGCATCTCAATTGATTGTAATATGCGGCCTATAGAAAATCAAGAAGATTCTTTAAAATTCGTGCTGAAACTTCTGAGGTCGGATAGCCTATCTTCCGAGGGGAATTTGGGCAATCTAATTTCCGCCGAATGAGGCGAAGCCGCGGAAAACCAGATGAGAAATTTCGCGTAGATCAGTTTGAAAAAAAATTTCCCGATTTCGAGTTCGTATGCAAAAGTAATGGTCGTTTTAAGGTAGGTTGTCCAAGTTACGGTTTTTGGATGTTGATTCCAACTCGGTTTCAGAACAGAACCCGCAATCGGATATGAAAACGACTGAGAATTTGCACAGAAACTAATGGGGTGGTGTGTGATGATTCAAGGATGAGTGGCACAAAGGTTTGTCACCTAATGTAGGGCTGGCGGTGCGGGAGTTCATGCAAGGCGGCTAGCTAGGGCAAACCGACGAATGTGGTGGATTAGTTTGTTGTTTAAGGATTGTGGAATAGGTATCGAACATCAAGAAAACAGGTACGAAACACAATAACTAGGACCCAAAACACAAAGCTAAACCAGCGACAAGACTCGACCACACGAATGCAAACTCAACAATGCAATCTGAAAAACAATACTGCACGCACTATAGTCTAAGAAGCGGTAAAAACGATTTAATTTTTTTGTGGCTTTTCTTTGGACTCTAGGTACAAAACAAAACCTATCTAATGGAAGGAAAACAAAGATACCTCATGGGCAACCAAGAAATCTGATGCCAATTGATGAGTAGTTTAGGCCCGATCTTCCGAAAGGTAAGTCGATTGGGGTGAAGAACTGGACGTTGATGATCCGTGGCACTCGAGCAGTTCGAGTACCCCTGCAATCACAACACCAATGCTCCATTGGTTATCAACCGTGCTGCACACGCTTGACCTCGCCAAGAAGGCTAATCCCTGCAAGTGCAACCGAGAACGCAAGCAAGAACGTCGAAGACACAATATGAAATCGAAGTTGGGGTCTCACAAACCGTAGAACGGCGATATTATTGATCTAAGAAAAACCACTGAATAAGACTGACGGCTGCAATATTCAAAAGCGAGGGTTCAGCCAAAACACGCTTAGACACGTCCCTAATGGACTCATACGGGATACAAGGCCTAAAGGCCCGATTCGGTGGAGTAACACAGGACAGAAATCTGGACTCGACATGTTTCAATGATTCCCAATGACTCTGGAGGAATTTTGAGGTGGGACCAGAGCTATTGGAAAGTTTATCTTTTCCTATTTCCGTGCATATGTGGAATTTCAAAAATGGAGTCCATATGCTTCCTGGGCATCCGTTTTAAGGTGGACTCCTCCTGGACTCCGAGTTAAACTCAAGTCCGAGTTGTAAATTGATTCCATCAACTTGTGGACGTCCCAACAGGTTCTCCATGTTCCCAGGGCCTCTTCCCTTCACTTGTTGATCTTCTCCATTGTTCCTAATAACAATTAAATCATCACATAGCAATCCATTATCAAACTCACATGCAAAGGAAGTTAGGAACGAGTTCACCTGCTGATTTATTAACTGTGCTCGTGCTCTTGTGATTGGTCCTTGTAGTTCAATGTGCGTCTCTGTTGTTGTGATGTCCTCTTTAGGGTGAGGTCTTTATAGGCAAGGGTTCAGATAGACATGCTACTGGTTCTTCCTTGTCTATAGAAATGTCCTCATGAGTCGATGTGGCTTCATCTTATGATGGTGTATTAAGAACCATAATGAAGGAAGCCTTTTGTAGAATACGGTCCAGAAGTTCCCTCTGTTCTTCTGGTGTCTTATGTAGGAAAGACCCTTCAACCGTTATTAGGAGATATAGGGCAGACTCTTTGTTCAATCCCATGGAAAAAGTTATAGTGACAACAGTTTGGGGATTGGTAAATTTGGGCTTGAATTTATCAAAATTGATATTCTACAACAGACTACACATATTGACTCCTCCATCTGTTGGAAACCGAGTACTCCCATTCACAAGGAAATAATTCGGGATATCGGAAAAAATACAAGACAAAATTTGACTCGGAGTCTCTCGAATCATAGTTTGTTTCCCCAACGGTCTAGGTGTACCTTTGTTTTGCTTTCTTCTTAAGGGAAAAATAAAACAACTTTCACTTGAGATTTTCTTATGTCATGCCTTCGAGTAGAAAACATGAACACAAATGTTTGAACTCTCGTAGAGGTTGTAAGGGTTTCCACAATTCATTCCTAAGACGGATTGTTCCCGATCCATGGCTATAAAACCAAGGTGATGTCTGTAGCTGGTTGAACAAATAGGTTTCACCGATGGCGGTGGCCCATAGAACTCACCCTTTGGAGCAGAGGAAAGAATGGTGGGCTACTCCATATTGTGTATGGTGGTAGGATAAAGAATAGATAAAAACTAAAATAGATATGATGGTGAAAAAGTTTCAAAGATAAATGAAAATCGTTCCCTTGCAATGGCACCAGAAATGTTTATTGGTATTTCTTACGACCACAGATGAATTTCGCAAGCGCATAGAATATTGTTGTAGCACTTCCTTTTAAGAGTATTCCCATAGGTATCGAATCACAAGGATTGTGTGTTTAAGTTCCCTAAGTGGCTCACCCCAGGACACTAACTTTGTTTGGTAGACAAGGAATAGAGAGGAATTTCAAAATATTGTACTTAACCTAGAGTAATCTATGAATGATTGTTTTTTTTTTGGGCACGGGCTTACTCTTGATCTGCTAGGTGACGCACGCTAGGAGTCTATAGTGTAGCCGAACATAGAGGATTGCATAGCACAGATAGGGCTGTCACCACCTACCGTCTACCTCTTCAATCCATGGGTCCACGAGATATTCTCTTATGGTTTCTAACCTAAGAACCTCGCCAAATTGATCAACCACAACTCTAATATTTTCAAAGACTAGAGCTCCTAATTTGTAGAGCAATGAACCCTCAAACAACTATTTGAATAGAACACTATTAATCAAAGGACAAATTTGAATTGGAATTCACAAAAACTTACTCATACAAGAAGACTTCGGTCGAGGTACAAGTGTGAGGAGGTTCTTGTACAGAGATTAAGCTTCATCATTTCCGTCTCCTCACTCTTTGGATAGCTCCTAGAGTAGCACTAAGCCTATGTAGTGGTATAACAATCTCAAATTTGTGTTCTATGTGAGTGAGGGAGTGAGATTTCCTATTTATACTAGTTTCTGAGATGGTTCCCACCACCATTTGTGCGCAAATCAGTCACCACCGACTTCAGAACACCGCAGGGAGTTGACATGTGTCGGCTAACCAAGTTTGGAGTTTTACTGGTTCAGCCGCACCCCCCTTGGCCCCATTCATCATGTATTTACTCTAAGTGACTATTAGATGGGCCTTTTGACCATTTTTGGATGATTGGCTGTTAGATTCCCTCGGATACTCTTGAAAGTGGACCATTGGATCCATGAGCTACCACGTGTCAGCTCCAGATTGGCTGAAAATTTTCATGATTGCTCCCTTCAATTCTTAGTATTTTGGGGTATAATTCACTCGTGTGCAAATAGGGAGGAACGCTTGTGAAAATATTTGGTAAATAACTTCTACCACTATGTTGTGCTCTCATCTAATCCTTTTTGTGAGGTGAATTGACAGTCAAATATGATGTTTAAGTACTGTGAACAGATAACATAATGACATCATTACTACATTATCATAATAACAACTACTCCTAGCACTTTTATGAAATTCACAATCAAATTAGAAAGAATAATTTTATTAAGGAGAGCAAAGTAACAAATACAAGAAATGATACACTTGTCATACCTTCCCAAAACGGACTTGTGAACTAGAGAGACTCCTCTCTACAACTTAAACTTCACTAACGGCTTATAGAGTGTGGGTATACAAGAGAATGATTCTCAAATGTTGTATGTGTGTGAATGAGCGAGTGAGGGGTCCTACTTACAGTACTCACAGAGGTAGTTCGCCCTTGAATCTTCACGGGAACAAGTCTTTACCACTATCAGGAAAACATCAGAGAGTGATACATAGCAGCATGTGAAGAATGGGGCATTTACCTGTTCGATCAAACTCCTGGTTCGTCCGAACTCGGTTTAGCCCCAGTCATCTTGATTTTTCTCTAGGTGACCGATAGGTGGTATCTCATCATGTGTGTGGGTGATTCCCACACATTTTAGTCGGTTTAATCCCCTTAGTGGGTCCATGGATCCTTGTGACACCACGTGCAAGCTCTTGATTGGTTTAGAGTGTTGTTTACAGGATTGGTCCTCTTAATTCACCTCAATTCTGCATAAAAGTATCTACATGCACTAATTCTTCAGGGACAAATAGAACTATATTATTAATAAAGGTGAAGTGTGTAAGAAATGTATACTCCTTCACATATTTGAGTTAGATTGACGGTTGACAATGGTATTTAACGACCTTGAACAACTCCATATATATTACGTATCTAAAAAAATTGTAAGGATGTATAATATGGATATGTGTAAGACCTTGCCGGCTCTAATAGTCAAAAGTGATAAGTTTTGGAACTAGTAAGAGATCCATAACACAAAACCAATTTCAAATGTTTCTGCTGTCAGAAACTTTAAGTGTGTTGAAGTAATAACTCACCTTAACACAATTTAAGTAATCAAGATATTTTCGGCATGAGTAAGTCTAGTCTAGATAAATATCAATGGAATGGAGGCAAGAATGTCTTGCAGTATTGCAAGTTACAAAGGCCTCATAATGAGTTGGGTTAGAATAGTTTCCATTGATATAGTGGGCTACTAATACTCAATTTTTTGTGAGATTTGTAGTAAAATCCACATCAGTAATTAACACTCACAGTGGGAGCTTTAATGTGGAAAAGCTCCAAATATGCTATCAGTGCATCATGAGCTACGCATACCGAATTTACATTATGTATGAGGTCATGGAGCAGGCACAAAAATTATTATATTTGATTTAAGAGTGATCAATGACATTAAAACCACTTGTCAGTTTTACTTATAAAACAACAAGTTAAATGTGTTGCCAAACACATTAATGATAGGTTGTTGTTGAAGTGTAGCAACGACACTTCCCCTGAGCCTGCTTAGTCCCAGCCCGCGGAGGTTCTTTTTTAGTAGGGGGTAGTCTCTAAGGAGCTTGCGCGTATGGGAGATGGTGAACATGGTGGTTTTACGTGTTTCGAGCTGCTGGAGTGTAACACCCTACGTCCACGATGAAAGTTGTATTGCTTGAGTGTGTCGTGACCTTGAGGAAGCTTGTGAGCATTCATGGAGATCTTAGAGAGGATGTGTGTCAGCCCTCTGGAGTCGATGGCTGTCCAGTCCTTTTATATTTCAAGGTCGAGCAGTCTTACAAGTGGGGCCCGAGGACCGACAGGTGTCCCTGGAGCAATCCTAACCTTGTACAAGATATAGGGTATTATGGCTCCTTGCCGCTACTGACCGTGGCTTGAATACTCGTTGTCTTGCCGCGCTGGTCGTCAGTGGCCTAGCATAGATGTTGATGGTGAAATGGAATGTCTTGTTGAATGCAGCATAGAGGGGGTGAATAGGATTTTTGAACTTTTATCAATCCCTGAAAAACTTAACAATGACATCAAATACAGGAAGGTCGGACTAATCCGTTATGGTGCGGACTAGTCCGGTATACGCGGACTTGAAGATCAAAGTAGATCTTTAATTTTACTTCTAGTAGTCTATGCAGTGGAAAGCAATTGAAAACTTAAGTGTATTATCATAGTGAAATAAGATATTGCAATTATCAAGTTTAATCCAATGTTTCAATGTGAATTACACAAGACTGTGCAAACCCTAGAATATGATGAAAATAGAACAAGTACATGTGACAAAAGATTTTTATCTCGAGGTTCGATTCCACGGAGGAACCTACATCCCCGTTGAGGAGTCCACGGAGGACCTGGTCTTCACCAGCCCTTCCCTCGTTGAATCGCTATGGAGGCCGGTTCTCAATCACTAATCACGCAGGAGGTAAATAACTCGTTCAACGGGCCTTCTCACAAGTTGAGGGCTCCTCAAAGATTACAGCGAATGAACACCACCAAACACACTCAAAAGTTACCGTTAGAGTTTGCGAGGTCCGGACTAGTTTGTGGACGACACCGGACTAGTCCGGTGTGCTTGTGTGAAAAAACCCTAAGTGTTGATGGATATTGGACTAGTCCGTTAAGGTGTGGACTACTTTGATTTTACTTAGAGACTTTTCGGACTATTCTGGTGGATATCTGACTTGTCTGGTGTGATGAAAAAAGTGTAGAATTGAGGACAAGTCCGCACTTGGAGGACTTTTCCGATTTTAGTCAGAAAGTTTTCGGACTAGTCCAGTGGATATCGGACTTGTCTGGTGTGGTGAAAAAGTGTAGAACTAAGGACAAGTCCACACTTGAAGGACTTGTCCGATTTTAGTCAGAGAGTTTTCAGACTGGTTCGGTGGATATTGGACTAGTCAGCTCTTCCTGATACTTGTGCAGTGAGTGCATTCTTTTCCACTTGAGCTCTTGGGGTGTGTTTCTCCAACACACTCCTTACAAAATAAATCTATTCTTTTCAAGTCTTGAGATCTTTTCCTTTTGGATCCTCATTCTCCTTTCTTTTTTTTTGATTTCCTTCTAATCCTAATAAAACCTGCGCTCATCTAAACAATTTTGTTAGGATCTCATTTGTTTCTCATTAATCAACTAGAACCCACAAAGGATGCCTAGATGCACTATCAATCTCCCCCTTTTTAGTGATTGATGACAACCAATTGAGATTACACAAATGTGATGATAAATTCATATTTTCATAATGTGTGCACATATGAGTTTTGAGAAAAATTGCAAATGTAGATGTAATACTCATATGTGCACTCTTTATGGTGGGGTGCAAAACTATGTGTGTGTGAGCAATAATGTTGATGTGAATGAGGTAAAAAAACATAATCATAACATCATAAATATTATCAAGTACACATAGAAACTTTAAAGCATAAAACAATGATCATAGTAAAGCACAATCATAACTTCTTGTTGTTGTTGGCTACATACTCCTGTTGTTTTTTGCAACAAAAAGGAAGAGAAAGAAGGATCTACCTGTTGTTGTTGGCTCCATCCTCGCTTTCGGTCCTTTCTTCACTTTCCTCTTCATTAGGTTGATGAGGAGGGTGAGAGGAACCACTTGTCGTGCCCCTAACGCCAAAATAAGCAAGCTCGGAGTTGGTGAGAGATGGAAGCTCCGAGAAATCAGATCCAGAGTCCTTTAAAATAACAGGAGACCCAACATGCTCAATCTCCAGTTTTTGGCAAATGGCTTTTACATTTTCCTTTTTGTACCGCATTTGCTCCTTTCTCGCATTGTTTATCTCGTGTATCTTCACCTCTGATTTGTGGCAAGAACCAAAGATAGCAGCCAAATACTTCATTATCCTACTAGCGGACCCCTTGTTAGATGGAGGGGCCCTAGAGCTAGAGGGGGCCCTTGCTTCTTCTTGGGCTCTCCTTGGGGGCTCTTCACTTGACGCAGGGGAGTGAGCTTTTGGGAGAGCAGCTTGAGACGGCTTCTGAGGCCTTAAAGCAGTATGCTCCACATCCTTCACAAACTCAATTCCTGTGACCTTCTCAATCATGAACATAATGTATGGCGCATAGCCACAGCAACGGTTCGGAGTGCAAGAGATGTTCACCGTATCATTCGAAATGTAGTCGAACACATCAAATCTTCTCTTGCTTATCACCTTCATCAGTGTTCTCAAGTAACCTTGGACGCTGCCTACATCTCCATCCTTAGTAGTAATCATCTTCTGAAACACTCAATTCAGGACAACAAAGAACGGCTTCATGTTCTTTGTTGATGGAGGATAGTAAGGAAGACAAGTGTCATTGAGGAACTCCATCTTGTCCTTCTCGAGAGGGTTGTCATTGTGGATTATGATGTCATGGTTCTCGGTATCCTCAAGATGAAGCAGCTTGGCAAAGTTAACATAAGTGATGGAATAGATTGATCCATGAGTCATCCAAGTTACTCTTTCTTCACCCGTATTGGCAAAGTGGCAAGTTCCAAAGAATTGAACAATTACTTCATCATTCCAGTTGTATCTAATGGATAACAGATCCTTTAGACCATGCCTCTCTGCTGCGGACACTAGCTCATCAAAAGCATCACAACTCTTCCTTTCAATGTAGTTCCAATCTATCCATTAACTTCAAACTACTCAAGTCTTCATGCTGAGGTAAACGCTGCTTTAGTAGTCCGAGTGGAAATCACTCCAAAACATCGGATTAGCAGCTAACTTCCCACTATTGTAAGCATCAACCTTCCTGAGCTTCCAAGCGACATCGCTGCCCTTTCC
Source organism: Tuctoria greenei (assembly GCA_036927565.1). NCBI lineage: Eukaryota > Viridiplantae > Streptophyta > Magnoliopsida > Poales > Poaceae > Tuctoria > Tuctoria greenei. The sequence continues at coordinate 130,773 of JAYESD010000111.1, read as the reverse complement.
ATTGAATCTCTCTTCTTAACAACTTATGTTTCTCTGTCCTGGAGGAGCCATCTTCAGGGGCCCAATTGGGCCAGAGGCAATTCCTTTCCCTTTGCCCTTAGCTTGGCGAGGAGTCGCCGAGTTGGACCCAACTACATATTTGCCCTTGGAAGGTGGTTTCTTAGCTGGGACTTTTTGCTGCACCCAAGGTGGAGCAGGAGAAGGCTCAGCAGCACGCTCTTTCCTTTTGTTGGAATGAGTCTCTGAAGCATGAAGCAATGCCTCTTGATCCATTTCGGCGTCAAAATCAGAGAGATTCTCGTTTGAGCTCGACATTATCCTGACAAAGTGGAGATACAGGACATAGATAAGAATTGGTCATAAGGGATTGCATTGAGTTGAGATAGGCTAGAGTTTTGATCAGTACACACCGGACTTGTCCATATCTCATGTGCGGACTAGTCCGGAGCACGGAACCTGTCCGCACAGATAACGGACTATTCTGGTATGCGGCTGTTCAAACCCTAGATTAATGAAGTTTTGGAGTTTCTCAATGCAAAAGTGAAATAGAGTAGATGGAATACATCAAGGAAACATGTATTGGAAAGAGGAATCAATCTATTTGAGCAATACCAAAGAAAATTGAAGAGTTAGGGTTTGTTGAGAAAAATTATCAAATACTTCGATTCGAGAAGTTTGAAGAGTTGTTGGTGTGGATTAGTCTAGGGTCTTCGATCTCCTTGCAATGTAGATCGATTCCCACGGAGATTTGAACGGATTTGAGGGAGAACTTGCAAAATCGCTTTGGGAGCACTTGAGTGAGGAGAGAGAACTTGAGGGAAGTTGTGAGGAGGAAGAAGAAGGGTCTGCACCAGCCTAAGGGGTTAAGACGTTATTACACTAAACTAGTCCGTGGTCATATCGGACTAGTACGAACAAGAGAACACATCGCAAACTAGTCTGCAGTGTGCGGACTGGTCCAGGGTAACCACAGACTAGTCTGTGGTCACCTGGACAGGAAAATATAAAACCTTTCGTATATATCCGAAGGTGCCCAATAAAGAAATAGGGGACAAAGACACACAAATATTCTTGATGAATATGATCAGTAGACACACAACAATCAAGCTATGACCATAATTCATCAAGATCTAATAATTAACATAGTTTTTAGGAGAAAACTGATAAAGATGAGTTTTCAACAAAAAGATCTTGATTTTGAAGATGGCATATAGATATGCAAGATTTCAAGCCCCGTTCCGAGCATCAAGTATATTTAGTTCATTTCAAAGCTCACAAAAGTGTTTTTCATCAAGTGGCTTGGTAAAGATATTGGCTAGTTGTTTCTCAGTTTTGACATGAGAAATGGCTATGTCTCCTTTCATTGAATGGTCTCTCAAAAAGTGATGCCGAATATCAATGTGTTTGGTTCTAGAGTGCTCAACAGGATTGTGTGCAATTTTAATGGCACTCTCATTATCACAAAGGAATGGAATACAGTTCATATTGTAACCGTAGTCCCTTAGAGTTTGTCGCAGCCAAACGAGTTGTGCACAACAACTCCCGGCTGCAACGTACTGCGCTTCGGCTGTGGACAAGTCAATGGAGTTTTGTTTCTTGGAGGACCAAGAAACTAGGGACCTACCCAGAAATTGGCAAGTACCGGAGGTGCTTTTTCTATTTACCTAGCATTCGGCATAATCTGCATCGGAGTATACAATGAGATTGAACTTTGAACCTTTAGGATACCAAAGGCCTACGTCGGGTGTATGAACTAAATATCTCAAGATCCTTTTTACGGCTGTCAAAAGACATTCCTTATGATTGGCTTGAAACCTTGCACACAAACATACACTCAACATGATATCTGGTCTAGATGCACATAAATAAACTAGAGAGCCAATCATGGAATGGTATACCTTTTGATCCACGTTAGGTCCATCTTCATTGAGGTCTAAGTGTCCATTTGTCACCATGGGAGTCTTTATGGGTTTCGCTTTGTCCATGACAAATTTCTTGAGAATGTCCTGGGTGTACTTTGTTTGGCTTATGAATGTTCCTTCCTTTAGTTGTTTCACTTGGAATCCCAAAAAGTATGTCAGCTCTCCCATCATGATTTTACAAAATTCTTGACAAAAGGATTTGTTAGTTGAACCATATATGATATCATGAACATAAACTTGACAAATGAATAGATCATCATCAAAGTGCTTGGTAAACAAGGTGTAATCATCTTTACCAATTTTGAAGCCATTTTCAATTAGAAAATCTCTAAGGCACTCATACCAAGTTCTAGTGGTTTGTTTGAGGCCATAGAGAGCCTACGCAGTTTGAATACATGGTCGGGGTACTCTTGATCTTCAAACCCAGGGGGTTGCTCTACGTACATCTCCTCCTTGCTCGGTCCATTGAGAAGGCACTTTTGACGTCCATTTGATATAGCTTGAAATCATGGTGAGAAGCATATGCAAGTAATATACGAATTGATCCAAGCCTAGCTACGGGAGCAAAAGTCTCGTCGAAATACAAACCTTCGACTTGTGAGTAACCTTTGGCCACAAGTCATGCATTGTTCCTTGTCACCACTCCGTGTTCGTCTTGCTTGTTGTAGAAGACCCATTTAGTGCTGACGACGTTGGACTTGGGTCTTTCAACAAGTTCCCATACTTCATTCCTCTTGAAGTTGTCCAATTCTTATTGCATCGCCATCACCCAGTCAGGATCTCTTAATGCATCTTCAACCCTGTATGGTTCCAAAGAGGATACAAAAGAATAGTATTCACAGAAATTAGCTATTCAAGATCGAGTTGTCACTCCCTTTTGGATGTCACCAATTATGCAGTCGATAGAGTGATCTCTTTGTATGCTTTGGTGTACTCTTGGATGTGGCACTTGTGGTCTTCAATCCTCATGATCATCATCTTCTTTGTCTCCGTCTGGATAGTTGCCCTCATTAATGTTTTGATTATCTTGATCTCCTTGAGGTTGATCTTGTGTTGAAACTCCCCCTTGATCATTTTCCTCCGTTCGTGGTTCATCTTCTTCATTCGGATTTTGAGGTGATGCTTGTGGTCGAATATCGCCCAGTGCCATTCTTCTCAATGCTTGACACAGAGCTTCTTCTTGATCTAGCACACACTGGTTAACTTGCTCTACTTGAGAGCCGTTAGTTTCATCGAACACTACGTCACGTGCTACTTCAACAAGTCCAGAGGCTTTGTTGAAGACATGAAAAGCGTAGGAGTTCGAATCATAGCCAAGCAAGGAACCTTCATCAGACTTCGAAGCAAACTTCGAAGCCCTAGGTTTCTTGTTTAGAATATAACATTTTGAACCAAAAACCTGAAAGTGTGAAATATTTGGTTTGTTACCGGTGAGTAGTTCATATGAGGTTTTCTTGAGTAAACGATGAAGGTATAGTCAGTTTATGGCGTGACACGCGGTGTTAACCGCTTCAGCCCAAAACCGGTCCGAAGTCTTGTATTCATCGAGCATTGTCCTCGTTATCTCAATGAGTGTTCGGTTCTTCCTTTCGGCTATCCCATTTTGTTGAGGAGAGTAGGGTGCTAAAAATTCGTGATGTATTCCTTCTTCATCTAGATACTCCTCAACTTGAGTATTCTCGAATTCTATTCCATTGTCAGTTCGTATGTTTTTGATCATCAAAGAGAATTCATTTTGAGCTCTCCTGAGAAACTTCTTGAGTGTTCAATGAGTTTTTGTCTTATCATGGAAAAAGAAAACCCACATGAAGCGTGAAAAATCATCAATATTGACTAAATCATATTTATTACCGTGGATGGTTATGTAAGCAATTGGACCGAATAGGTCCATGTGGAGGAGTTCAAGCGGTCTTGATGTAGTCATGACATTCTTCGCGGGATGGGGTGCTCCTACTTGCTTCCTGGCTTGGCACGCTCTACAAGGCCCGTCTTTCTCAAAAACAACATCCTTAAAACCTCAGATGTGATTGCCTTTTAGAATTTTTTGTAGATTCCTCATACCAACATGTTCTAGCTGTCTATGCCACAACCAACCCATGTTAGTTTTTGCAATCAAGCATGTGTCAAGTTTGGCTTTATCTTTGTTGAAGTCAATAGATAAAGTTTTCCCTTTAACACACCCTTGAATGCAAAGAGTTATCACTCCCTCTAGAGACGGTCACACCCTCATTAGTGAATAAACAATTATAATCTTTGTCACATAGTTGAGATATGGACAAGAGGTTATAATCTAAGGAATCAACATGTAAAACATGAGAAAGTGTAGCTCTGATGAAATTGCAATTTTACCAGTACCTAGCACCCTTCCTTGACTATTATCACCAAAAATAAATTCCTTCGCTTGAGTCTTCATTTTGTTTGTACTCTACAAACATTTTTTTCCAATCATGTGATTTGTGAATCCACTATCTAGCACCCATTTTGCTCCACCAGATGAATAAGCCTGTAAAAAGAAATTATGCTTTGGTTTTAGGTACCCAAGCTTGCTTGGGTCCTTTGAGGATAGTCACAAGTGATTTGGGCACCCACACACGAGACTTGGTGTTCTCATGGTGTGGCCCAACATATTTAGATAAGCTTTTCCATAACCATTTTTCATAAGCACATATGAAGCATGAAATGTTCTAAACAAGATTTGTTGTCCATATGAGTTCACAATGTTCAAATTATCAATGTTATCATGTTTTCCAACTTGTGAAGAGTTTCCCTTGACAAAAGCAATGCAATCCATGTCATTCTTGTGGCTTCTAGCGTTTTTCCTTTCACCATAAGAATAGCCAATGCCATATTTAACATTAGGAGGTCTTGTGATCGAGTATGCACTGCGTGCATACTTGACCTTCTCCTTGTCAAATATGCCACTTTGGGAGGGATGCTTGTCTTTTGTCAAGTTGGACTTTTTCTTTCAAGTTGGTGTTATTTTTAGCACATGTACAATTAATGACAGTTTCAGATTTGATATGTTGAGAAGGTGAGCTTGAAGAGGATGAAGAACCACTTTGCTTGAGTGACTCAATTTATATTTCAAGGATCTTGTTAACTTTGGTTAAGTTAGCAAGTTCATCCTTGATAGTCACGTTTGAGTCTTTTAACTTCAAACAAGCTTCCTTGCTTGAAGCTAACTCAAGTTCTAGTGATTTACTTCGCTCCTTTTCAAGCTTAAGGAGCTTTTCAATCTCAAGATATTCCTCCTTTTAGAGAATGATCATATCTTCTTGGCGATTGACTAGCTCCTCCTTATCAACAATCTTATCCATTAAAAATTTTATTTTAGCAGCAGTCTTTCTATCTAAACCACTAAGCATGTCTTCATCATCACTAGAATTATCAATATCGCTAGTAAAAGAAACCGAGGAGGAAGATTTAGTTATAACCTTTCTTTTTCCTTCCTTGGCCATTAGAAATGTGTGGTCGGTGTCCTTCCATGCGCCCATGGTTAGGAAAAGGGTGGACTTCTTAGTAGGCTTCTTGATGGCTATAGTGGCCATCTCCTCTTCTTCTTCAGATGAGGACTCATCATTGGAGTCCCACTCCTTCCCTAGATGTGCTTCATCATATTCCTTCTTTTTCTTGAATACTTTCTTTTGTTGAGGCTTGTTGTCTTTACTCTTCCTCTTATTATCTTCATGTGGACAATTTACTATGAAATGATCATACTCTCCACAATTATAGCATGCACGTCTCATCTTGGGTCTTTCTTTGTCCCTATGTCTTCCTTCATTTGAGCTACCACCATTTCTTCTTCTCATCATTTCCTTGAAATTTTTCATGAACAAGATCATGTCTTATTCATCAACATCACTGCTTTCATCATCACCATCATCTTCCTCTGGAGCTTCTCAAGCTTCTTTTGATGCGAGCTTGCAGGTTGTCTTTAGAGCAACTCCTTTCTTCTTTGCCGAGGTAAGGTCGGCAAGTTCCTTGACATGATTGGCTTCCTTCTCCATCATTTCGAAGTTGATGATCTTGCCAAGAATTTCGTTCGTGGTCATTTTTCGATACCCTGGACTTTCTCTAATCATAGAGCAGAGCATCAAGTTCCGAGTCATGAATGCCTAAGAATCAGTTTCACCTCTTCATGATCTGTCCACTTCTTGCTACCGTAAGCTTGGACTTTGTTGATCGACTTCAGTCGATTGTACATATCTTGGGGTGATTCACCTTATTCTATAGAAAATCTTCCCAATTGACCTTCAATCATCTCAATTTTAGCTTCGCATACATGACGATCACCTTCATATGGGGTTTTGAGAGTATCCCAGATTTCGTTGGCAATCACGAGTCCATCCACCTTGGTGAACTCGTCTCGGCTCAATGATGATGTAATTACAGCTGCGGCTTGAGCAATTCAATGAATAGCTTGCTCTTGACTTGGAGTTAGCTCTTCATCATCATCTGGAACATCTATACCTGTACATACTATATGCCAAAGACTTGGATTAAGAGACATAAGGTGCATTTTCATGTTTTGTCTCCACATTGAATAGTCATTTCCATCAAAGTAAGGTTCTTTGCATAAAGGAATTGACAAGTAATAACCATTATTAGAATTTAAACGCTTATAGTTAAAGGATATCAAGAGTACTTTGTGTGACTACTCCCATTTTTGTTCTCATCTTCAATCTTCTTCTTCCGTTTTGGAGAGAGTGCCTTCTTCCGCAAAAGAGCCTTGAGTTCAAGCATCTCCTCATCATCATCCTCGCAATCTTGAATGGCATCGAGGAGTTTCTCTAGTTTTTGGTTCTTTTCATCATCACCCTTTTTGTTGTTGAAGCCCTTGTGTTCACCCTTGATGTCTGACATCGTCTCTTCGAGCGATGAGTCTCTTTTGAAGAGTTTGGCTCTGATACCAATTGAATGCAGCCTAGAGATGGGGTGAATAGGCTTTTTGAACTTTTATAAATCCCTGGAACACTTAACAAAGAGATCAAATACATGAAGGCGAGACTAGTCCGTTATTGTGCGGACTAGTCCGGTATACGCGGACTTGAAGATCAAAGTAGATCCTTAATTTTACTTCTAGTAGTCTATGCAGCGGAAAGCAATTGACAACTTACGTGTACTATGACAGTGAAATAAGATATTGCAATTATCAAGTTTAATCCAATGTTTCAATGTGAATTACACAAGGCTATGCAAACTCTAGAATATGATGAAAATAGAACAAGTACATGTGACACAAGATTTTATCCTGAGGTTCGATTCCACGGAGGAACCTACATCCCCATTGAGGAGTCCACGGAGGACTGGGTCTTCACCAATCCTTCCCTCGTTGAATCGCCACAGATGCTGATTTTCAATCACTAATCACACATGAGGTAAATAACTCGTTCAAGGGGCCTTCTCACAAGTTGAGGGCTCTGTGACGCCCGGTTCCAAAAACTGAACCAAGCTAACACATATGTGTGCCCAGGATGTTCAACACACATACACGAGTGCAATCACAAAAGAGTATACAGAAAATTACCACAGAACAAGATTAATTATCAAATTTTATTACACAAACCATATTATCCTCGAATACAAGCTCTAATGAATATTAATGACAAGTTCAACTAATGCAGCGGAAATAGACTAATTAAGCAACTAAGCAAACTAAGCAAAAGGGATAGCGCAGCTCCAATAACACCACAGGCAAAGCTGACGGTAGACACGGCCTAGAACTCCACATTATCGCCATTAAACTCACAATTCTGAACTGCAACTATTGGGGGGGGGGGGGTTGCAAGAGTGAGTACATGTCGTACTCAGCAAGTGTGGAAAGTATGACATGTGGCTGATTCAAATGACGACAAAAATAATGGCAAAGTGCTGAAAAGTACAGTAAAACATTTGAAAAGCAATATATATATTATATGTATGTGAAGTAAACCCATCATAATCATAAGTAATACCATAATACCAATCTGAATTCACTACCATCATCAATAATTCCAGATTTCACCATCGTCAATAACCATATTCAATACCAGAAATTAATCCATAACCATCCATAACCATTACCAAACCATAACCATCCCAAATTCCAATTTCCCTCTAATCATGGAAGTTGTCCAGGTGCTCATAACCGGGAGCACGGCTATCATGATAGTTTTAGTTAACTCTGCAGAGTTTGTACCTCTTTACCCACGTGTTTGTGATTCCATCACCCGTCGGCGACTAAAGAACCTCCCTTATGCCAATTACACTACCTTTGGTGTATGGCCAGGAGATCACAAAATAGCCTTTACAAAGGGATTACTAGCCTATTTAGACCCCACTGAGGTTTCACCGGTGGCGATGCCTCCAACTGAGCACATCTTCAACCAAGGGCCCCCTCTTGAGCCATTCGGATCCCAGGGTAGTCCCACCAATCATCAACAAACCCAATCCGACTACCCCTTCCCCGAGCATCCACAATGGTCCAAACAGCACTAGCAAAGCCCTAATTAATCAGCTACGCCGCACCCATACTTGGCCTCGTGGTGGCACTGTAGTCCTGGCTTATTCTCGCATGAACCGGTCCTTAGATCTAAAGCAAGCAAACCACCATAACATCCAACCCATCCACATACCAGGCTTGCTTAGATCATCCATTACCATACCATATTTAACCAGTTCACATTAACCAGAATATCATTGATGCATAATTAAATGTGCAGTGTTGTTTGCCATCCCAATTAATTAAGCGAAGCAAAAAGGTAAAAACCCTTCCTGACTCTCTACCATAAATTCCAGGTGACAAGGGTGGTCAACAAAACTAGTAAACTTCCTACCATAGGATTCCCATCAAATTGACACAGCATGCAGTTTGCAAACAAAACATTTATTTAAAAACAGGACCAATATGCTTCAAGGACACTTGCCTTGCTCTTGCTGTTGATCAGGATCAAAGCCTTCGAACTGTCGATGCTGGAGATCCTCCACAGCACTTTCTAGCGCAAATCCGTCTAATCCACATAATAAACATACAAGACAAGAAACACAATCAAAGAGTGCACAAATATTACTCAATATGACATGACATGCATGATTGATGCAAATGCAAGGTAGAACTTGTTACTAGATTGCTTTTAATGATAACTAACTAGTTCTAATAGCTTTCAACAAGTTTATACAGGTTTGGAGTTGATTAGATCAAATTTTAGAATTAATTCAACACAATTTAACTAGGAAGATCGGACTAGTCTGCTAGGGACCAGACAAGTCCGCACTTGACGAGATCGGCAGATTAGGGTTTTCTAGATCGACGTAAATTCGGAGATTAGGGGTTGAATTCTCGTAAGGAAAAGAGAATAGAAGGTATACCAGGTGTTTAGAACTCCAATGAATCAAGAAACTTGGAGATAACACTTGGATCTTGATGATCTAGGGTTGGTGATGAACTTGGAGATGAATTGGTGGTGAAGGACGAAACTTGGTGGAGATCTTGATCCTCCTTCGTTTCCTCCTCTTCTCCCACTTGCTTGGGATCTTCTCCTCCCTCCTTGATGGTGGCTCCCCACGAACTAGAGGTTTGGGTGGGTGGAAAAGTGGCAAATAGATGTCAAACCAAGGGGTGGGGCTGTTTATATAGAGGTGGAGGCTAGGGTTAGATGGATTTCGAGTTTTGGGATGAGTAGAGGCCGGTTTAGAGTCCCACATGGGCTCCAAAGGAGTTAGGCACAACGTACCTAGGCCCACTTAACGTGAAACCCACGAAACAAGTCGTAAACAAAAGATCAACTCGGAGTCGTGAAATATCGGACAAGTCCGGATCGGACCGGACTAGTCCGAAGTCGTCCAGAGAGAAAATCAGACAAGTCTGTCCAAAAATCGGACAAGTCCGAATTTGAACAGAGCGGAAAACGGACAAGTCCGCTCTAACACCGGACTAGTCCGGAAAAGTCCAGGGACTTATCAAATTTCCAAGGATTCATGGAATATCGGATAGTCCGCACAAAATCGGACAAGTCCGAAAGTTTTCAGGGGCAGAATCGGACTAGTCCGCAGCAAAAACGGACAAGTCCGTTTTTAGTCAGAGAGAAATCGGACTAGTCCTCAGTAAAATCGGACTAGTCCGCACTTTCCTGCGTTTTAAGTGCGATTTTGCTCCAAATCAATTTTAAATGCTCCGAATCAATTTTAAACTCGTTCCTCTTATTGTGGGTTAATGTTAATCATGTATATGAGTGCATGTAGGGCATAATGCATGAAAATGAGGGTGTTACAAATCTACCCCCCTTAAAATGAATCTCGCCTTCGAGATTCGACGCGGAAGAGAAGAGATAGGGAAATTCCTTCTTGAGATCATCTTCTAGCTCCCAAGTTGCTTCTTTTCCGGTATGGTGCTTCCATTGAACTTTACACCATCTAATGACCTTGTTCCTTGTGACCCTCTGCTTAGTTTCCAAGATTTTGACCGGTTGCTCGACATACGTCAAATCTTCCTCTAGTTCCAATTCTTCCATTGGCACTTGTTCTTCCGGTACTCTCAAACACTTCTTGAGCTGGGAAACATGAAAGACATCATGTACATCCGAAAGATGAGCTGGCATCTCCAACTTATACGCTACTTCTCCTCTTTTGTCCAAAATCTTGAATGGTCCAATATAGCGAGGTGCAAGCTTCCCTCTTATGTGAAACCTCTTATGACCTCTCATTGGTGACACCTTGAGGTAAACAAAATCTCCTATTTCAAAGGCTAATTTCCTTCTCCTATTATCCGCATAGCCTTTTTGCCTTGATTGGGCTGCCCTCAAGTTTTCACGAATCATTTGGACTTGCTTTTCGGCTTCTTGCAACACATCCGGACCAAATACTTGAGTTTCTCCTGCCTCATTCCAGAATAAAGGTGTCCTACACTTCCTTCCATAAAGTGTTTCATATGGTGACATCTTCAAACATGCTTGGTAACTATTGTTGTATGAAAATTCCGCGTATGGCAAGCTTTTGTCCCAACTTTTCCCATGCTTTAAAGCACAAGCTCTTAACATGTCCTCCAAAATCTGATTGGTCCTCTCGGTTTGTCCATCCGTTTGAGGATGATATGCTGAACTAAAATTCAACCTCATTCCCAAAGCTTCATGCAATTTTTGCCAAAATCTGAAGGTAAATTGAGAACCTCTATCCGAGACTATCTTCTTAGGGACTCCATGTCGACACACAATATGCTCCATGTATATTTCGGCCAATCGTGCAGCTGTATACTTGGTCTTCACAGGGACAAAATGAGCTGACTTGGTTAAGCGATCCACAATTACCCAAATCGAGTCATACCCGGACTGAGTACTTGGTAACCCAACTATGAAGTCCATTCCAATTTCTTCCCACTTCCACTTCGGAATCTTTAATGGCTGCAATAATCCAGCTGGCCTTTGGTGTTCTGCTTTAACTCGTTGGCACACATCACACAATGCGACATATTCGGCTATGTCCTTTTTCATGCTGGCCCACCAATAGCATGTCTTCAAGTCCTTGTACATCTTTGTACACCCGGGATGAATTGTGTACGGCGAGTCATGTGCCTCCTTAAATATTGTCTCCCGAATATGCTTTACATTAGGCACAACGATCCTCTTTCCTTGAGAATCCAAAACTATAAGGTTGCCGGAGAAGTCTACCCCCCTTATTCTAAGGCTTACTTTTGGACATAATATATTTGTCCTCATCTCTCCTCCAGGAGACTTAACCAACATAGTAAACTTCATATGAGAGATAGGCAAACTATACTTGGCAACATACTTCGATGCAATGAATGAATGCGATGCTCCAGAATCAAATAACATAGTCGCGGGGTTGGAGTTGGCGAGAAACATACCAATGACCACGTCATCCGCTTGTTGAGCATCCTCCGTAGATACATGGTTCACGTTGCCACGAGCAAAATTCTACTGTCCACGGCTTCCTTGTGGTTGTCCTCCATTGGGTCTTGGGTTTTGCCTCGGTGCATTGCTTCCTTGACCAAGGCCCGACTTAGGACATTGATGCGCAAAGTGTCCAGCTTCTCCACAACTATAACACTTCCTAACTCCACCAGAATTATTGGGACGAGTTTGGTTTTGAACATTGGCTCCAGGAAAATCAGCACGAGGTGCATAAGACATCGGAGGCCTAGGTGCTTGCATGACAGGGCGTTGCTGCACGAACTGGGTTGGGCGTGGAGCATAACCAGGGCGCTGAGCAGGAATAGAGGAGCTGTAATGAGGCGCATTGGGCGGCGCAAAGCAAGGGCGCACATTACTTCCTTGTTGTTGTCCTTGATACGGCGCCTTCCTCTTGATTTCTTGCTCCATCTCACGGATCTTGTTCTCAACCACAATTGCTTTGTCCACAAGTTTCTGAAAATTGGCATAATCGCAGTTGATTAGTTGCACTTGGATCTCATTGTTCAAGCCTCTCATGAACAAGTATTGCTTCCGGCTGTCCCGACTAACATCCTCAGGCACATACCTTGAGAGTTGAGTGAATTTATTGAGATATTCACTCACCTTTCGGCACATAATGAGAACGAAAATTCTCCTTGAATTCGGCCCAAGTAATTCTCTCTTGGTTCTCATGAGCATTGCAATAAGCATCCCACCAATCCGCAGCTGCTCCAACGAGTTGATGAGAAGCGAACAGGACCTTCTCCCAGTCACTGCATTGGACAATGGCTAGCTTCTTCTCCACGGACTTGAGCCAATCATCCGCATCCATAGGGTTTGCGGCTTGAGCAAAGGTTGGCGGCCTAGTCCTCATAAACTCTCCCAATCGGTTATGAGGAGGCGGGGGTGGCGGTGGAGGCATGTGGGGTTGATTGTTGATATTGCCAGCCTGCAGCTGTCCCATAGTCTGTATCATGGTCTGCATGAGCTGGTTTTGCATGGCCAATAGCTGTTCGATGTTGATACCTCCCTGAGTAGATCCTTGCCCATTGTTGTTTTGAGGCACTCCATTGTTCTCCTCCTCATCATTGTCATCCCTCTGGTTGCGAGTCCTCACCATCTGAAGAAAAGCAATAGGTAAGAATTAGAGAACGTCCCCAACTATATGCATCAAGGGATATGAAGCTAACCAACTAGCTACACTAGCCTAGGTGGACATGGCAATGCTAAGGCATCCCAAAATCCTCTATTAAGAACACAAGCAAACAATATAAATAGCAAACAGCACTCCAAGCAAAAACACATCGATTCCTGAGTGCTCCTATGTGCTCTAAAGTGTCCATTCTATCTAGGCTGCATCCTACGGTCAACCTGTGGCTCTGATACCAATCTGTGACGCCGGGTTCCAAAAACTGAACCAAGCTAACGCATATGTGTGCCCAGGATGTTCAACACACATACACGAGTGCAATCACAAAAGAGTATACAGAAAATTACCACAGAACAAGATTAATTATCAAATTTTATTACACAAACCATATTATCCTCGAATACAAGCTCTAATAAATATTAATGACAAGTTCAACTAATGCAGCGGAAATAGACTAATTAAGCAACTAAGCAAACTAAGCAAAAGGGATAGCGCAGCTCCAATAACACCACAGGCAAAGCTGACGGTAAACACGGCCTAGAACTCCACATTATCGCCATTAAACTCACAATTCTGACCTGCAACTGTTGGGGGGGGGGGATTGCAAGAGTGAGTACATGTCGTACTCAGCAAGTGTGGAAAGTATGACATGTGGCTGATTCAAATGACGACAAAAATAATGGCTAAGTGTTGAAAAGTACAGTAAAACATTTGAAAAGCAATATATATATTATATGTATGTGAAGTAAACCCATCATAATCATAAGTAATACCATAATACCAATCCGAATTCACTACCATCATCAATAATTCCAGATTTCACCATCGTCAATAACCATATTCAATACCAGAAATTAATCCATAACCATCCATAACCATTACCAAACCATAACCATCCCAAATTCCAATTTCCCTCCAATCATGGAAGTTGTCCAGGTGCTCATAACCAGGAGCACGGCTATCATGATAGTTTTAGTTAACTCTGCAGAGTTTGTACCTCTTTACCCACATGTTTGTGATTCCATCACCCGTCGGCGACTAAAGAACCTCCCTTATGCCAATTACACTTCCTTTGGTGTATGGCCAAGAGATCACAAAATAGCCTTTACAAAGGGATTACTAGCCTATTTAGACCCCACTGAGGTTTCATCGGTGGCGATGCCTCCAACTGAGCACATCTTTAACTAAGGGCCCCCTCTTGAGCCATTCGGATCCCAGGGTAGTCCCACCAATCATCAACAAACCCAATCCGACTACCCCTTCCCCGAGCATCCACAATGGTCCAAACAGCACTAGCAAAGCCCTAATTAATCAGCTACGCTGCACCCATACTTGGCCTCGTGGTGGCACTGTAGTCCTGGCTTATTCTCGCATGAACCGGTCCTTAGATCTAAAGCAAGCAAACCACCATAATATCCAACCCATCCACATACCAGGCTTGCTTAGATCATCCATTACCATACCATATTTAACCAGTTCACATTAACCAGAATATCATTGATGCATAATTAAATGTGTAGTGTTGTTTGCCATCCCAATTAATTAAGCGAAGCAAAAAGGTAAAAACCCTTCCCGACTCTCTACCATAAATTCCAGGTGACAAGGGTGGTCAACAAAACTAGTAAACTTCCTACCATAGGATTCCCATCAAATTGACACAGCATGCAGTTTGCAAACAAAACATTTATTTAAAAACAGGATCAATATGCTTCAAGGACACTTGCCTTGCTCTTGCTGTTGATCAGGATCAAAGCCTTCGAACTCTCGATGTTGGAGATCCTCCGCAGCACTTTCTAGCGCAAATCCGTCTAATCCACATAATAAACATACAAGACAAGAAACACAATCAAAGAGTGCACAAATATTACTCAATATGACATGACATGCATGATTGATGCAAATGCAAGGTAGAACTTGTTACTAGATTGCTTTTAATGATAACAAACTAGTTCTAATAGCTTTTAACAAGTTTATACAGGTTTGGAGTTGATTAGATCAAATTTTAGAATTAATTCAACACAATTTAACTAGGAAGATCGGACTAGTCCGCTAGGGACCGGACAAGTCCGCACTTGACGAGATCGACAGATTAGGGTTTTCTAGATCGACGTAAATTCGGAGATTAGGGGTTGAATTGTCGTAAGGAAAAGAGAATAGAAGGTATACCAGGTGTTTAGAACTCCAATGAATCAAGAAACTTGGAGATAACACTTGGATCTTGATGATCTAGGGTTGGTGATGAACTTGGAGATGAATTGGTGGTGAAGGACGAAACTTGGTGGAGATCTTGATCCTCCTTCGTTTCCTCCTCTTCTTCCTCTTGCTTGGGATCTTCTCCTCCCTCCTTGATGGTGGCTCCCCACGAACTAGGGTTTGGGTGGGTGGAAAAGTGGCAAATAGATGTCAAACCAAGGGGTGGGGCTGTTTATATAGAGGTGGAGGCTAGGGTTAGATGGATTTCGAGTTTTGGGATGAGTAGAGGCCGGTTTAGAGTCCCACATGGGCTCCAAAAGAGTTACGCACGATGTACCTAGGCCCACTTAACGTGAAACCCAAGAAACAAGTCGTAAAACAAAAGATCAACTCGGAGTCGCGAAATATCGGACAAGTCCGGACAGGACCGGACTAGTCCGAAGTCCTCCAGAGAGAAAATCGGACAAGTCTGGCCAAATATCGAACAAGTCCGAATTTGAACAGAGAGGAAAACGGACAAGTCCGCTGGAACACCGGACTAGTCCGGAAAAGTCCAGGGACTTAGCAAATTTCCAAGGATTCATGGAATATCGGACTAGTCCGCACAAAATCGGACAAGTCCGAAAGTTTCCAGGGGAAGAATCGGACTAGTCCGCAGCAAAAACGGACAACTCCGTTTTTAGTCAGAGAGAAATCGGACTAGTCCTCAGTAAAATCGGACTAGTCCGCACTTTCCTGCGTTTTAAGTGTGGTTTTGCTCCAATCAATTTTAAATGCTCCGAATCAATTTTAAACTCGTTCCTCTTGTTGTGGGTTAATGTTAATCATGTATATGAGTGCATGTAGGGCATGATGCATGAAAATGAGGGTGTTACAGGCTCCCCCAAGATTACAGCGAATGAACACTGCCAAACACACTCAAAAGATGTACAATAATCAATGAGAGTGTGCGAGAGATCAAACCCAAGAGCTCAAGATCGTGTAGAACAAGTTCTCTCCTTTGTCCAATCCCTAATCCTCAAAGATTTGATCCTTTTAGTTTTAGAATGAGTGGAGAGAAGTATTTCTGGGCTCTTGGGAGGTGTGACGGCGCAGGGAGTCAAGACAGATTGTTGTGTGGTCGTGCACCTCTTTTTATACTAGGGTTTCCAAAAGTTACCGTTAGGGTTTGCGAGGTTTAGACTAGTCCGTGAAAGACATCGGACTAGTCCGGTGTGCGTGTGTGAAAAAATCCTAAGTGTTGATGGATACCGGACTAGTCCGATTTTAGTCAGAGACTTTCCGGACTAGTCCAGTGGATATCGGACTTGTCCGGTGTGATGAAAAAGTGTAGAACTGAGGACAAGTCCGCACTTGGAGGACTTGTCCGATTTTAGTTTAAAAGATTTTAGACTAGTCTGGTGGACATCGGACTTGTCCGGTGTGGTGAAAAAGTGTAGAACTGAGGACAAGTCCGCACTTGAAGGACTTGTCCGATTTTTGTCAAAGAATTTTTGGACTAGTCCGATGGATATCGGACTAGTCCGCTCTTCTTGATACTTGTGCAGTGAGAGCAATCTTTTCCACTTGAGCTCTTGGGGTGTGTTTCTCCAACACACTCCTTACAAAATAAATCTATTCCTTTCAAGTCTTGAGCTCTTTTTGTATCCTCATTCTACTTTATTTTTGTGATTTTCTTCTAATCTTTTTAAAACCCGCGCTCATCTCAACAATTTTGTTAGGATCTCATTTGTTTGTCCTTAATCAAATAAATCTCACAAGAGATGCCTAGATGCACTTTCACTTGTTCGTCA
Source organism: Tuctoria greenei (assembly GCA_036927565.1). NCBI lineage: Eukaryota > Viridiplantae > Streptophyta > Magnoliopsida > Poales > Poaceae > Tuctoria > Tuctoria greenei. The sequence continues at coordinate 113,831 of JAYESD010000111.1, read as the reverse complement.
TATCGTCGTAAGATACCCTGTCACCAGCGTGGGATAGCTCTGTGGCGCCTTTAGTGTAATGTGATTGGTCATTGTGGCACCTAACAGGAGCCTGCGCCGCACCCATGCACCTGGGGAAGGCGCGTGCCTTCAATGCGTGACTCAAACAGGGCACACCGCTCTTAACTCCTACGACCTACCATCCAGAGCTAGAGGTAGGACATCTGGCAGCATCAGAGCCCGCCTCTGCGGGGGAGGCTGGTCCCCAGACTGAGGGCCACATGGCACCCTCGGAGCCCAACTCTAATAAAAGTTGGGGTCCGGCGCTACCAGGCACGTCTCGGCTTCAGAGCCCACCTCTGCGGGGAAAGGCGGCCCGGAGCCCGCCCCTGTGGAGGAGCGGGTCCCGTTTCACCAGACATGTGGTGGCTCGGGAGGCCACCTCTGCAGGGGAGCCGGGTCACGAGCCAAGGCCCACATGGCAGTGCTGGAGCTCAACGCTGAGGAGGGACGAGGTATGAGCCTGCTGGACACGTGGAGCCTCTGGAGACTTCTTTGATGGGAGGCAGGGTCCTTAGACGTTTCTTTGATCCCGCAGGGGTATCTGGTATTGAGGGTACCGACAGTTGTGAAGTATAAAATGCATGATCATACTATTCTTTTTGAGCAAATAAGTGTCAAATGAATGCTTGAGGATCCACTTATAAAACGTCTTTCATCGAGTGTGTTAAGAAAATACATAGCCCATATGAGGCTTAAGGAAGAGCCTATGATCACTGAATAGGGACCAACTAAGAGTAAGGTTATTTCTAAATGTGAGATGTGTCATGTACATTCGAGTCAAATAGGACATAATTGGCTAATCGTGATGCAGGTTGCTCTATGTGAAACGTGGAAAAACTAACACTAAGTGCACAAATAAGTATGTAATGTATATTGAGTAAGTAACTAAGTTTAGATCTATGGAGATCAAGGGGATGAATGTAAGGTATGTGATCTACCTAGAAATCAAGGAGGGAAGGCTACCACCACAACACCGCTACTACGCTGCCACCTCTTCATCAACTAGTGCAACATCTACGCATGGACGCCTTGAGTTCTAAGGTCAAGTTATGTCCTAATTACCAACTCCCGTCATTGTTTCCTATCTACATGCATTTAGATCATTAGGGTTTATGTTCTTGACTATGATCAATATTTAAGAGTAGTGTTAACTAAGATTTAATTAAGTATTAGCCCAATTAGCTAATTGCCTAGTCTTGATCCTATGCATGATTAGTTCCTATCAATTCTCAGTTCTATCAAAATGTACCTATTCCTGTCAAATTTTAATTTGGTACCCCCTTTTGTAGATTTCAACTAAAGTAATATTTTTTGAAGAAAAAATTCTCCACCTTTCTACCTTGAGACTCCTCACTCAAGTTTTTGGATAAAATGACACAAATGATCCATACTTGGAGGTATACCACAAAAAAATTTGGTTCTGCTAAACAGTGAGTATTGATAACTGCAGAACAACACTAATATAGTCTGGTATCATCTCTTTTGTTTCGTGCCAATAGGAGTCCGCAACCGCAGCGAGATCGGATCATACAGACGGGAAGAACTTGTTGAGGTTGAAAGGCAGGGAGTAGAACTCCTCGCTCCTGCTGTCTGTCTTGAAGCTCCGGAACTTGTCCCACCAGTGGTAGCCTCTGTCCCTCCGCACCACGCCGTCCTGCCGGTGGATGGTGTTGTCCAGGAAGAATGCCACAAGCGCTGCCACGAAGGCCTTCGACGAGAATGGCACGTTGATCATGTCGTTGAACTGTCCAAGAATGCAATGGTGACCAGGCCTTACAGGTGATCACTATCAGCGGAAACAGGGAGTTGCAGGATTTGTTGTTTCACGTACCCATCGCGTGCCGGTGTGCACCGGGCCGTAACCGGCGACAGATGTGTACTCGTTGAAGTACTGGGGAACTGATAAACCCATGAAAAAGGAGAACCCGACAATGAACTTGGTTCTGAAGCTGTTTAGGTTGCAGAACTGAAGGAAGCTGAGTCCACAGGCACCTGCATGAGGAAGAGTTGGTAAATCAGAAACTCGTATAAGAACAAGCGCTGAAATTAAGCTGGACATTCGAAAAAAGTGCTGAAATTAAGCAGAAAGCTGAAGAGATTTTTCCGGTCCTACCAACGTATGCAAAGAAAATGCAGTACAGAGCAGCGAATATCGGCAGTGGAATTGACGCAAATATTGCTCCAAATTTCCCTGGTTAGGAAACAAAGTTTGATCAGCTAGAAAAGGTAGAAATGCTAGAAAATAGGAAAATACGCTCCACAGCAGATGAAGCATAAAAATGGGTCTACAATGTTTATCTAATATTAAATTACAATAACACAATATTCACAGTTGTGATTACTTTTATTCAAAATGTAGTTATACGAAATAAACAAAGTTACAAAAACAACGTCATGCAATACCAAGAACAGAGAAGAAAATCATGAACCCTGCCGATATTTGCACTACTCTTCGGCTGCCAACGTGCGTCAAGGCAAGTAGACCAGCATTTTCACTGAAAATGTCAAAATATGAGTATAATAGTTGAAACAAAAGCAGTGAAACAAGCAATCAAATTTCAAGTTCCTAAACAGAACACCGAACTTACACTGACACGCCAGTTCCATTAGCTGTCCCGAAAAATGCACCCAGTAGAGTACCAATGCCCTGCAGATAATGATACCCAATTATGATCATAAACATACTAGCTGGATTAAAATGACTCTGGTATAGGGTAATCAACTCAGTTACCTGCCAACCAATGCCACGACCAAGAACTGAGGGAGGTATCATAGTCGCGCTTGCATATCTTGACACAGCAATGAAGGTCCCGGTTGACTAGAAAGTTTAACGCAGTGACTATCAGAATGTCAATTAAAGAGCAATATGTTTTCTATTAGAAGCCTAGAATAATTGCTTGATTAACGAAAGGTCTGAGTACATATTTATAGATACATAGATGGACCGGTACATATTTATAGATAACAGGAGATGTCCACAAATCGCAGTGAATAAGATCAAAAATGTGTTGCACATGAGACACAGAATTGGGAAAGGGAAGCCGAACATGGCGACCAAGCTGACAAGCGTGACATAATGACTCATGTGTGCCCCTAGTACACGATATAACTGAACTACTAGACAACTTCGACATAGCATCAGCGCCAGGGTGACCAAGCCGGCGGTGCCAAGTAGCGGACGAAGCTGTCGTAGCCAGAGCAAATGACGGAGATGCAGCGGAAGTAGGAAGTCGAAGAGTGTACAGGGGTCCCGGACTATCACATCAAAGAAGACGCCGGGCGGAAATATCCTTCACAGAAAAAACCAAAAGGATCAAACTCAACAGAAATATTGTTATCAGTGGTGAAACGACGAATGGAAAGCAAATTTTGAATAATGTCTGGAGCAACTAGAATATTGTTAAGATGGAATGAACTCGGAGAAACTGAGTCACCTACTGAGGTGACTGGAAGAACAGATCCATTGCCAACAACGATCGATGAAGAAACGAGGGATGAGGTGGGTGGGTAGAAGAGAGAATACCAGCATCTGGGGTGGTGTGGTAGGAGGCGCCAGAATCAGCCACCCAATCAGTAGTCGGCGGTGTGAGGTGCATGGTGCTGAAAGAAGACGCCAAGTCCTGACGATCCCACCCCAGGGGCGGCTCCTGGAGGGGTGCTGGCGGCTCCGAGTACCCAACAGGGTAGGTAGCACCGCCGTAGGCTGGAGTTGGCGATCCAGCCGCCGGACGACCAAGTCCGCCATAGCCCGGGTGGGCTACGTACGCCGCCTGAGGACGTGGCTGGGGCGGAGTAGAAGAAGTCGGTGGCGCCCCAAGAATACCTGGAGACGGTCCAGGCCACATAGAGATCTGGCCAGTCCACGGGGTGTACGGTGTGGGCCAGGGCGCACCTCCCCGGCCAGTGCCACCAATATCACTACCAGTAGGAGCAGTGGACATATAAGTGCCGCCAGCACCTCGTCATGTGCGCCTTCCGCCGCGACGTCGACGAGTACTACTCCCAGAGCCAGCAGAGGCACCCGGGGCGGTAGGTGGAGTAGGTGGTCGCGGTAGTGGTCCCCCAGAAGACGGTGGGCGTGAGGGCTGCCCAGAGCCATAGAAGGCTGTGGCAGGCCCAGAAGTAGCAGATCCACCAGTCGTGATCTCCTCAAGCTCGAGATCGGACCAGACCTTCTCGAAGGTCGGTGGCGGCTCCATACGAAGAAGCCAGAAGCGAAGATGGCTGAAGCGCTCGTTCAGGCCGTGAAGGACCCGAAGTACTAGTGTGCTGTCGGCAACCGGCTCGCCAAGGTCGCGCAAGGAGTTAGCCATGCCCTTCATCTCTCCACAGTAGGCAGAGATGGTGCGGTCACCCTGCACTGTAGTCTGGAACCGTGCGTTAATGTGAAGAGCCCGAGTCGCACGTTTCCCCAAGAAGTGGTGCTCCAGTATCTGCCAGGCCCGGCGCGCGGCGCCCCCGCCGCGCTGTCCGACAAGCTTGTGCAGATCGTCGGCGAGAGTGCCAAGGATCCAGGCAAGGACCAGACTGTCCATGCTGATCCAAGAGTCATCCCACGGGGCGTCGTCCCGCTGGACGTGGTCCGCAAGCTGGTACCGCCGCCAGCGGGCGTAGGTGGTGGAGTTACAGCTCAGGACAGTCGGCACTAGTGTCCGAATGTTCTGAACTCCAGCCGTCTGGGCGTGTCGAGCGGCGGCGAGAGACGCCGAGTATGCGGAGTGCACACTGGTGTCCGAGGTGGGCTCGTACGTCGCGCTCAGCGGTCGGTGAGCGCTCTCCTGGATCTGAAGCGCGCTCCTGCTCTAAGGCAAGAGCGAGTGCCCGCTCGCGCTCGCGAGAGGCAGCCAGAGCCGCGAAGACACCGTAGAGAGGATCAGTGGCCGCACGAGGAGCAGTAGCAGTGCCAATAGCAGATCCGGAGCCCGTCATGAAGGCGACGGCAGTAGGGCCGCCAAGTGATCCGCCAACTGTCGGATTAGTCGCTGCGGCGGGCGCGTGCTGAGCCATAGAGACGAGTGGTGCGCCGACTGCCGGACCAGTAGTAGGTACATCGGCGGGATGGGGCGCACCGGCTAGGTGGGCGCCGGCGGGGGGGGGGGGGGGGGGGGGGGGGGGGGGGCGCCGGCCAGGGGGGCGCTGACCGGGGGGGGGGGGGGGGGGCGCCGGCCGGGGTGCGCTGGCCAGATGGCCGCCGACCAGGGGGGTGCCGGTCAGGGGGCCGCCGGCCAAGGGGAGGGCAGCGACCAGAGAGGGGGCGGCGGCGGCTAGAGGGGGGGCGCCGACGGCGGCCAGGGAGGGGGCACCGGCGGCGGCCAGGGAGGGGGCGCCGGCGGCGGCCAGGGGGGGACGCCGGCGGCGGCCAGGTGGGGGGCGCCGTCCAGGGGGGGGGGGGGGGGGGTCGGCGGCTAGGGTTAGGGTGGTGGGGATTAGGCTTGGAGTTTGGCTAATGGTACCATATTAGAAGGCTAGAATAATTGTTTGATTAACCAAATGTCTGGGTACATATTTATAGATACATAGATGGGCTGGTACACAGGCTAGGCCCAAGTACATAACTCTACACAGTCTAACATTTTTGACTTTGTGTAATTATGTGACTGGTAGACAAACCTCTACAAGTGCAACAAATGCAGCCAACATCATCGCAAAACATTCACCAGCATCAAAAGTCGGAGCTCCCCATTGGAAGGGATATGGGACGCTTATCCTGCATTGATTTTTTTTAGCACTTCTGTAATGCGTTAATAAAAGCAGGGGTCTACACAAAAGGTGGTAAAACAAATTACTAACCAAGAAGCTTCACCAATAAGTCCGGAACGATCAACACGACAATGCACTTGGGTTTTTGTTCTGGTATTCTTGTATGCACCACTAACAGTCAGAATATATGCATACAGCCATACTATGGCAATTGTAAAAATAACTGAAAACCGGTCAAACACAGGCTTCACCACATGAATAGCATGAGGTAGATACTACACATAAGAAAAATATGTTAGAACACGACTTCGGCTGTAATGACTACGTAATATATGGAAAGCATTAAGTATTGACACCATACCTGAGAAAATATGAGCATTAGAATGATTTCTGGTAGGCCAATTTCTACGCATTTAGCAACCTGAAGCCATGTTAATGTCATAATCAATGTTCAGTTGACACCAGAAATAGGAAAGACTAAAGAAAATTGTGTGACAGACTCAAGTAGTGGCCTAGAGGTTACCCCTGGAAAACCAAGCTCATAGAGCCCAAATCCTGTTAGCGCAACCAGAGGGACAGCAGACAATGGGCTTAGAAATCTGTAAAATGAACACGATCTCGTCAGTTGACAAAATAAAGTTGTGTAGTTCGCAAAAGCAGCTGGACACGCAAAGTGAGAAACTCTGCAATGTGTTGTGAGTAGGTAAACATGAATGAAGATCCCTACCTAATAACATTGCGCCAGAGGCCACTAAAACCAAGTATGATCTGAATGGTCGACGCGATGATGAGAGCTCCTTGTGTTCCTCTCATGGTTCGCAAGAATTTCTGCATAGCAGTGACAAAATCATGTGAACTTTACATGGAACTAAAGCAGACCCAGTGACAATAACAACATGTAGCACCAAGCTACTAAGCTAGCTACCTCATGAGGATCTGTTTCATTGCTGTAGCGGCCAGCCAAGATAATTGAAATGGTCGGGGCGACTATGGTGTAGGATCCACCCATCACGGCTGGGAGACGAGTCCCGAAGAATGACTGGCACAACGTGTTGATGCCCGCGACGAACAACAATGTCTGAATCACCCGAGCCTTCTCCTCCTGACACGATGGCAATATGATGACAGTTTAGCATTTTGACATCACAATTTCGGCTTATAGATTTAGAACATGGAATAGTATCGACAAGTTCTTCCTTTTAAGTAATATGGGACTCACATTTCTTCCTCCCATTTGTGGAACAAGAGCACTTGGTATGATGACAGATGTTCCCAGCATCACAATATAATGTTGAAAACCAAGTATGATGGCCTCAGCTGCATGGTGAGAGAAATAATAATTATAAACATAATTGTCGGACTCAACAAACTCACCAACCACGCCGGAGAACATCAACATCATCAGCGGGCCAAATCTACTCGACAAAGACATGAATGTCTGACAAGTAATTTGAATGAATTAGTCGAAAACGTCCGATGCGGGTGAGAGCGACGTACGCCAGGGCGGTGGGCTTGTGATGCAGTAAGATACGCTGGGCAGCTGGTCCTTCACCGGGTGTGGCTGCAGCTCCTCATGCTTCGGCGGTGGCGCCGCCCCTCCTCCGGCCATCTTTCCGACTCCACCGGAATTAGTCGAAAGCAGAGCAAGAACACACGGGGAAAGCGAGCTGAGGAACAAGCAGTCAAAGAAGCAGAGCCTGGGAGCACGAAGAGCGGCGATTCTTTGCCAGCGAGGAAGACCAAAAGCGAGACGCCTCTTGGACGAAACGAACAACCGGTACAGGGAAAGGTCGCAAGGGGAGGCTGGGCTGCTTCCCGGTTAATGCTTCCTCTTGCTAGCGGCTGATGAGGACACAAAAGAGCAGAGGCCACTCTGTCTCACTGCTTTCCTCCCTCTCTTTTCTCGTTAAGCTGCTGGGCGCGCGCTAGCTTTGCCTCCCACTCTCTGGTCAGCTTATGGGATTGGAGTTCGCCTTTTCCGTTGCTGTTGGTGTTGCCACCCACGCCACGATGAGGAGGAAAATGTGGGTTGCTCTTCCCGATGGATCAATGGAATCTTTGTACCGTAAGGACGATGATGGCAGAGAGAAAGTGGTGCAGTGTCAAGAAATTGCAGAAAAGAAGTCCCCCCCTCTCTCTCTCTCATGAGAGGGAACTTTTCCTGTTCCAACGCGAAGCTTTTCATGCTTTGGTTGCTGTGCTGCCTTCTGCGCTGCGCTGATGGAGGAGGAAAGAGAGTATGCCATGGTTGCTAACTCAGGCTGCGGACGCGCATGTGACGCGCCATGGGTGAAAAATGGACTCCGTGAGTGTGAAAGATGCTCACGTACTTGCAACTGCCGTCAGGCAAAAGAACCGTTGCATTGCTGCCTACAGGGTTTGGGTCGCGCGTTCACACGCTCTGCCCGCTGCTGCTTTCGGTGCTGTGGTTGGATGTAACCAGCATCACTGTCATTTTCATGTCCGAATTGACTCACGCTATCCGCACTGTTTACTGTAAACATATACGCTATGTTTTACACTTAGTCTACACTTCAAATATATTTACAGTCCAGTACCCTTTTCAATACACCACTGTGAATGTGTTGGACTGTATACTTGTGTGTGCTGGGCTAAGCACATGTACCAGCCCTCTTATATGACTATATATATGTACTCTATCTTTAGGGGTTAATCAATTCATTAATCATCATGTAATATGATATATGTCGGTACTCTGCATACCGGATACCCTTTAGAACTGCAAAGAGTGCAAAGGAACTCCACCTATCTGAGTTGAAGACCTCCAAAGACCCCACGTATCACTTGTAACCGAACTTGCCTCCCTCATATGGTTAGTCCTAGTGGCGCCACGTGTATCATAAAATCGGAGCTACAATCCCTACATGGGAATGCTCCGGACTGGATACTTGTGTGGCACCCCCGGACCTAACCCCCGACAGAGGGAAGCTCCGGTACCGACATGTGTACCACGGCACCGGATCTACTCGTCCAAGACGGTAAGCTCCGAAGCTGCTACGCGTCCAACCGTCGGACCTTCAACCTCAACAGGCAGATTGGTGGACCTCCAATGACTCAGACCTTCAAGGAACATTAAAGGCTTCAAGACCTGATTATGTGTCATTAATGCTATCTTAATGACACACGATCAGAGGACCCTTAATACTAGTAATGCCAATATTAAGGCGCGTTACCACACTATTAAGGTGAATTAAGTACATTAAACTGTGTATTAGGCATCAGTAACCGTCAGAGCCACATGTCGGGCCAGGCTAACGATGTAACGGTCAGCTCTTGTACTATAAAAGGGTTGGCCGAGCGATACACGGCAAGAGGCTGGTATGGGGACGGACACACGCGCTCAAGGGGCTCTCTCTGGCTCACGTCCTCACACGCTCATACACTCAATACAACAACAACAACACACCCGTGGAGTAGGGTATTATGCTCAGGCGGTCCGAACCATATAAAACCTCGTGTCAAGTCACCATCTTGTTCTGAATCTCCGTGTGCCCTAACTGAACTAAGAAACTTCGCGGGCTGACAACGGTAGTACCGGGGGAATTGTCAGAACCAGAGTCCCACATTTGGCGCGCCAGGAAGGGACGCCTGAGATGCAAAGATGGTGAATTCTGCTGCTGGATCATCCAATGGTAACCACACTGAGCAACCTGCTGGAGGCAATCCCTCCAACATGCAGCAGCCAACAGGTGTTGTGGCCCCAGCAGGAGTCATGCCACCACCGCCACCGTCCGCTATGATGAATCAACCCGGACATCGAGATGGGACGTCCGCGTCGATCACTGCATCGGCGAACAACAACCCCGAACACGCACTTATTGCTGTGCGTGCTCTTCTCCAACGACCACCACCTCCAGGAACACCTCAGGATGCGATGGAGCAGTGGAGAGCTGATGTGGATCATTTGGTTGCAGCAGCAGCCGATGGCATCAACAATCAAGGTCCTCCCCCCTCGGGGCGGGTCCCATCACAGCATCGGACCTTGTCGGGTAGACTCGGTCCGCAAGCATCACATCACAGGAGACGTGGTGCACCTCAACAGGTGACGTCGCTGCCCTCCGGGGCTCAACGTACTCACACGGTAACAAGGCTTTCGACTCACGACCTTCAGGCGGAGCTCGATTGTCATTACTGGCAACAGGACGGTCGCGTCCACATCGAGCGTGCTCATGAGAGGCGAGAGGCTCGAAACAGTCTTGCTCCTGAGGGAGTAGGAGGAGGCTGTTCCGCCTTGGCCATGCACCTACGCATGGTCAGATGGCCGCAGAAGTTCCGGCCTCACTTGACAGAGAAATTTGACAGGACTGTCAACCCCGTCGAATTTCTTCAAATCTACTCCACCGCTATCCTTGCAGCTGGGGGCAATGAGGCTGTGATGGCCAATTATTTTCCTGTGGCTTTGACTGCGACCGCTAGGTCTTTGTTCATGAGCCTTCCGCCTGACTTCATCAATAGTTGGGCAGAGTTGTGCCAACAGTTCACCGCCAATTTCAGGAGTTCATACACCCGACCAGACACATAACTAGATCTTTTTGCTGTCAAGCAAAAAGGGGGAGAGTCCTTGCGATCTTTCATCCAGAGGTTCTCCAAGGTAAAAAATACCATTCCTTCTATCTCAAGCGCTTCTGTTATTGTAGCATTCAGGCAGGGCATTCGAGATAAGAAAATGTGGAGAAGCTGGCGGCCAAGGAAGTCACTAGCGTCACGGAACTCTTCAGCTTGGCAGACAAGTGTGCCAAGGCTGCGGAGGGCTGAGAAATGCACTGTAAACCACCTCCGGAGGCCAACAAACAGTCATCCAAGGGTGAAACCACTACCTCTGGGAGTGGTAAGAAGAATAAAAAGTCCAACAGCAAAAAAAGTCGTCGGTCAACACACCTACTGCTGCAGCTGCCGCAGCTCCGGGTGGCTGGGGGCCACGCCCTAAGAAACGACCTCGGTCGTCGTCTGAAGACGGTGGCAGCTCCAAGATGTGGTGTCCCATACACAAGACGGACAAGCACAACCTGGAAGACTGCCGAGAGGTCGGGAACCTTGCCGAGCGTTACAACAAGCGCCGGGAAGAAGCTCCATTCCGTCAAAGGGAAGGAAAAAAAAAAGTTGACGAAGCTCCGACTGAAGAGGAGTTAGGCTTTTAGGACCCCAAAAAGGTCTTGAAGGCTGTTTACACCTCCATTGACGACGACTCTGACGTCTCCGACAACGAGCATCGGAAGACCATGAACACCATCTTTGGTGGTTCGTGGGACATCACTTCCCGCCGTGTCCTCAAGACAATGCGGCGGGACATGGCCTCTGTAGCTCCCACCGCCAGGGTGGAACCCCATCGGAAGTGGATGGATACTGCAATCACCTTTGATGCTTCGGACTGCCCTCAGAACATGATCGGAGCTGGCCAACTTCCATTGATGGTATCTCCAACCATCAATAACATCCAGCTCCACCATGTAATGGTGGAAGGAGGTTCGGGGCTGAACCTCATAAGCTTCAAAGCCTTCGTCAAGCTTCAGCTCCGGCCTTCAGATCTTCGCCCCTCCCGACCTTTCTCAGGAGTAGGTCCTGGAGCCATAACCCCACTTGGTGCCATTGCTCTCCCGGTGACCTTCGGAACTCGGGAGAACTATAGGACTGAGAAGTTGGTCTTCAACGTGGCACAGATCAACTTGCCATTCAACGCTATCTTGGGCAGGCCAGATTTATACAAATTCATGGCTGCTGCTCATTATGGCTACTTGGTGTTGAAGATGCCAACACCCTCAGGCGTTCTCCGGATCCGCGAAGATCGCACCATCGGAGTTACAGCTCTGGAAGAACTCCACACGCTTGCTACAACGCAGGAGGAAGAATCTGGAAAGGAGCAAGCTCCGAAGCCTCCGAGCATTCATCATCGAGGCTCAACTTCCGCACCCCGTGTGCAACCAAGTGGCGACACCGACATTCCCGTCAAAGTCATCCAAATTGGTTCCGATGCTGCTCAGACCACCCGTATATCGGGAGGCCTGAACGACAAATAGAAACTCGCGCTCATCACTTTCCTTCGGGCTAATGTCGACGTGTTTGCCTGGCAACCGTCACAAATGCCTGGGATCCCTAGGGAGGTGATTGAGCACAACCTAAAGATTTATCCTGACGCTCATCCTGTACATCAGAAGCCTCGGAAGGAATCAGTAGAGCGACAAAACTTCATACGTCAAGAAGTGAAGAAGTTGCTCGAAGCTGGATTTATCCGGGAAGTCTTCCACCCAAAATTGCTGGCAAACCCAATCATTGTACCCAAAGCTGGTGGGAAGCTTCAGATGTGTATCGACTACACAACACTGAATAAGGCATGCCCAAAGGATCCATTTCCACTACCTAGAATAGATCAAATAGTGGATTCCACCTCCGGTGTGAATTACTGTGTTTCCTAGACGCATATTTTGGGTATCATCAAATCAGAATGTCTAGGGAAGATGAAGAGCATACTGCCTTCATCACAGTAGATGGAGTATATTGTTACACTTCCATGCCATTCGGTCTCAAAAACACTGCTTCAATGTTTGTGCGAGCTATGTACAAAACTTTTGGAGAGCTCATTAGAGATGTAGTGGAAGTGTACGTTGATGACATCGTCGTCAAGATCAAGAACAGGGAGTCATTTCTTGACACCTTGCAAGCTGTCTTCGACAAGTTGGGAATCACACGAAAAAAGCTGAACCCAGACAAGTGTGTCTTTGGGTTAGCTCCGGAAAGCTTCTTAGATTCTTGGTGAACCACCGAGGAACAGATGCGAATCCAGCGAATATTAAAGCTACTGAAGACATGCGGCCACCAGCTCGCATCAAGGATGTCCAGAAGCTGACTGGGTGTCTAGGTGCCCTCAGCCGGTTCATCTCAAGCCTGGCGGAACAGGCGCTACCCTTCTTCAAATTATTGAAGAAGTACGAACCATTCCAATGGTCTGAAGAAGCAGAAAAGGCATTCCAAGAGCTGAAGCAGTTCCTCACCACTCTAGCAACTTTGGTAGCTCCGAATCCTGGTGAGCCACTTCTGCTTTACATTTCAGCAACTGACGATGTTGTTAGCATGGTCCTGGTTATGGAAAGGCCAGAATCATCTCCAGTTCAGGAATCCAGACCCCTCCGGGAAGGTCCGGAGCTACCTGAAGGCGAGTTTGGGTCCCAGCCCCCAGACCCGGATCCTCGAGGTGAAACGCCAAAGGATCAACCTCCTTCAAATGAAGGAGTTACTGTTGTTGAACAAGAAGATTCGAATCCTTCTGGGAGGGTCGGGGTCACTTCAGAAGAAGCTCTGGGTTCCTCTAGCAGGAACCGGGAAGTCCCCGAAAAAGGTCTGGACCCATCCGGGAGGGTCCGGGTCGATGAGGAGGAAGCTTCGGGCCCCTCCGGGAGGTTCTTGACAGTTCAGCGCCTAGTGTACTTCATAAGTGAAGTACTTCATGATGCAAAGACTCGGTACCTAGAGGTGCATAAACTGCTCTACGCAGTTCTTATCGCCTCTAGGAAGCTTCGTCACTACTTTCAAGCTCACAAGATTTCATTGGTAACCTCTTATCCACTGCGTGCAATATTGCATAACCCCAATTCTACTAGGAACATCGCAAAGTGGGCATCGTTATTGGCTGAGATCGATCTTGAATTCGTCCCAAGACAAGCGATCAAGAGTCAAGCATTGGCAGGCTTTGTTGCAGAATGGACCCCTTCTCCATCAAATCCTAGGGGCCCCAGTGAGCAGAAGCCGGAACCTAAGGTTCCGGTCTTCACTGAGCCTCACTGGACTCTCTACTTCGACGGCTCCATGCAGAAGCAGGGGGGGCAGAGATGGAATCCTTCTCCTTGCTCCGACCGGGGAGAAGGTCAAATACATGGTTTACCTTGATTTTAAGGCGACCAACAACATGGCAGAGTATGAAACATTAATCTATGGGCTCAAGGTGGCACTAGCATATGGTGTCAAGTAGTTGTTGGTAAAGGGTGATTCGCAGCTCATTATAAAACAAGTTAAAGGTGAATGCTGCTGCAACAACCCTCAACTAGCTGCATATCTTCTTGAAGTCCAGAAGCTTAAGAAGGATTTTGAAGTCCTGGATCTTTACCATGTCCAGCGTCTCAACAACACTGAAGTCAACGAACTCTCGACGAAAGCTTCAACTGGAGCTCCGGCTCCCGGTGAAACCTTCGTCCGGAGATTGTCAAGACCAACAGCTCAGCGTGCCAAACTGAGCAAAGGGGGGTGAGACCAGCACCTCGAAGCTGGCGGTCCCGATGGCCCTGTTACCATGGTGTCCATCAAGGGTCGTAGGTGCTACAGGAAGCTTCGAGCAACCCAACACGCAAGACTTAGAAGCTCAAGTTAGCTCTGATGCATGGATCTCGAATATCCGGATCTAATTGAAAGACAACATACTTCCTGAAGACAATGTATCTGCTGACCGGATAGTCAGATTGGCTAAAAGATACATACTGGTGGAAGGGGATCTCTACCGGTGTGGTGCCAATGGCGTCCTAATGCTGTGCATTACAAGGGAAGAAGGTCGCGAGCTCCTTGCGGAAATCCATGGAGGCGAGTGTGGGAACCACACGTCTTCCTGCACGTTGGTCGGTAAAGTCTTCCAGCATGGTTTTTACTGACCTACATCACTCCAGGATGCAACCGAGCTAGTGAAGAAATGTGAAGCATGCCAGTTCCATGTGAAGCAAATTCGCACACCAGCTCAACCACTACAAATGATACCTCCGACATGGCCATTCGCTGTGTGGGGTATGGATATCTTGGGACCTTTCCCTAAAGCCGTCGGAGGTTACAAGTGTCTGTATGTCGCCATCGATAAGTTCACCAAGTGGTCGGAAGCAACTCTAGTTGTGAAAATAAACAAGCAATCAGCTATCAAGTTCTTGCAGTCCCTAGTATGCAGATTTGGAGTCCCAAACAAGATCATAACTGACACGGGACCCAATTCACAAGTTCTGCATTCCAAGGATATTGCGAAGACCTCGGCATTCAAGTCAGCTACGCTTCCGTGGCTCACCCGGCAAGCAATGGCCAAGCTGAGAGAGCAAATGCAGAAATCCTAAAGGGACTCAAGACGCGCACATATGAGTGCTTGAAAAAACATGGAGCCAACTGGATCGAGGAGTTTCCGCCCACATTGTGGGCAAACAGGACAACTCCAAACCGGTCAACTGGAGAGACATCCTTCTTCCTGGTGTACAGAGCTAAAGCTGTCCTTCCTCCATAAATCACCTTGGAGTCGCTCCGGGTCCGAACCTTCGACGTAGCCACACAGGATCAGCTCCAGCGTGAAGACCTTTACCTCGTTGAAGAGGGAAGGTGCCGAGCAGCTGTTTGAAATGCACGATACCGCCAAGCTCTTCGGCGTTATCAGCAAAGGCATGTGCATAGCCGACAGCTCGAGGAAGGCGATCTGGTACTACGGAGAATACAAACTCGATAAGGGTTAAACAAACTTCCCCCCCAGCTGGGAAGGACCCTTTTGAGTGATCAAAGTATCCTGTCCCGGTTGCGTTCGCTTGGCAACCGAGGATGGGACACCGCTCCATAATCCTTGGAACATTGAGCACCTCCGTAAGTTTTACGCTTAATATCACAGAGGTGAGTGTAATTACATATGATGTATGTTATAGCGTCATTGTACATAGACGGGTAGCTCCTCCAGGAGGACAGCCGGACCTTTTTAGGAAGGTCCGCAAAGTTCAAGCAACACTTGACACAGTCTCAGAACTAAAAGTGTAGCTAGCTACCCTGGGTCGAACAAGAAATGTAACAAACTTAGCTTGGTTTCATACCCTAAGAGTGTACTTGTCTCCCATGTACCCCGAACCTATAATGAAAGACATCGATATGTGAAAACAGACTCCATGTGCATTTATTTTATACAGGCTCATTCTTTTTTATTTTACTCTTTCTTGTCTATAACAAAGTTGTGCAATTCTTAAGAAGCTTTAGCTTGAACAATTCATATATAATTCAAGTTGCATTGTTATTTCTTTCGGGTCTTAACATTGTTAAATGGCCTACTCGCCTGAACGCCAAGCCAATCTAGGTTTGGAGTGTGCTATCGACTTAGCCTGGTCCTGCACCCTAAGTACGCCATTCTACCTACACACCGACAAGCCTAAGTAAGGTGAGTCCAGAAAACGATTGTACCTGGAGAAAATAAACAAACACGCTTGATTGCATATAGAATTGCTGTTGACCAAAAATTTCATATGGGAATAGTAAGTCGCAAATGAGTTATAGATAAGAAATGGACTTTACTGTCTTTCTTGACTTCAGTGTGCAAGAAAAATGAAAATCCCACAATGATGGTGGACAATGACGGAGCTATCAAAGCTTCGACATGATGAGGACATCACAACAGCGGAGACGCGCATTGAACTGCAAGGACCAATCACAAGAGCACGGGCACGGTTATTAAATCAGCAGGTGAATTCGTTCTTAACTTCTTTTTTATGTGAGTTTGAGAATAGATTGCTATGTGATGATTTAATTATTATTAGGAATAATGGAGAAGATCAACAAGTGAAGGAAGGAGGCCTTGGGAGCGTGGAGAACCACCTGGGACGTCCACAAGTTGATGGAAACAGTTAACAACTCGGACTCGAGTTCAACTCGGAGTCTAGAAGCAGTCCACCTTAAAACAGACGCCCAGGAGGCATACGGACTCCGTTTTCGACGTTATACATATGCACGAAAAGGGAAGAAGATAAACTTTCCAATGGTCCTGGTCCCACCTCAAAATACCTCCGGAGTCATTGGGAATCGTTGAAACAAGTCGAATCCAGATTTCTGTCCGGTGCTACGCCACCGAATCGGGCCTTTGGGCCTTGTATCCCATAAGAGTCCATTAGGAACGCGTCTAATCGTGTTTTGGTCGAACCCTAGCCTATAAATACTGCAGCCGCCGGTCATATTTGGTGGGTTTTGCTTAGATCAATAAAGTCGCCGTTCTACGGTTTGTGAGACCCCAACTTCGCGATTTCCGATCGTGTCTTCTACGTTCTTGCTCGTGTTCTCGGTTGCACTTGCAGGGATTAGCCTTCTTGGCGAGGTCAAGCGTGTGCAGCACGGTTGATAACCAACGGAGCCATGGTATAGTGATTGCAGGGGTACTCGAACCGCTCGAGTGCCGCGGATCATCAACGTCGAGTTCTCCATCCCAATCGACATACCTTTCGGAAGATCGGGCCTAAACCTACTCATCAATTGGTATCAGATTTCCAGGTTGCCCGTGAGGTATCTTTGTTTTCCTTCCTTCCATTAGATCGGTTTTGTTTCGTACCTAGAGTCCACAGAAAAGCCACAAAAAAAATTAGATCGTTTTTACCGCTTCCCAGACTATAGTGCCTGCAGTTTCATTTTTCAGTTTGCATTGTTGAGTTTGCATTCGTGTGATTGAGTCTTGTTTCTGGTTTAGCTTTGTGTTTTTGGGTCCTAGTTATCATGTTTCGTCCTTGTTTTCTTGCTATTCGACACCTATTCCACAATCCCTAAATAACAAATCGATCCGCCACGTTCATCGGTTTGCCATAGCTAGCCGCCTTGCGTGAACTCCCGCATCGCCAGCCCTAGATTAGGTGACAAACCTTTGTGCCACTCATCCTTGAATCATCACACACCACTCCTTTAGTTGCTGTGCAAATTCCCGATCGTTTTCGCATCCGATTGCGAGTTCTGTTCTCAAACTGAGTTGGAATCAACATCTAAAAAATCGTAACTCGGATAGCCTACCTTAAAACGGCCATAACTTTCGCATACGAACTCGAAATCGGGCGATTTGTTTTTTCAAATTCATCTACGCGAAATTTCGCATCTGATTTTCGGCGGCATAGCCGCATTCGGCGAAATTAGATTGCCCAAATTCCCCTCGGAAGATAGGCTATCCGGCCTCCGAAGTTTCAACACGAATTTTAAAGAATCTTCTTGATTTTCTATAGGCCGCATATTACATCCAATTGAGCTGCAAATTTGTGTGCTTCCTATATTTGTGCTCCTGAGTAAATAAAAAATATCAAAAAAAAATATTACAAAAAAGAAAAAAAATGGTGAAGAGCACGCATATTAAAGCAATTGGCCTATACCACTTGGTGCTGTTTGTTTGGTTATATCATTCTGTCTTTCTTTTGCCTTGATACTTCCTTGTGTTGTGCTAGGCTCTAGGGCACTCGGTTGACCAGCAACAGTTTCCTACATTGAATACTTATTCAACTTTGTTTAGATGTTAACGATTTTCTGCTTATTAGCCACCATATTGTGCCATCCAAGCTCCACCTTTCTCTTGAGCATAACAGGTACCTTTGCAATCACCCCACACTTCATTGGTTTATCTCACCGTCCACACCACCTGCTGTGTCGGTAAGAACACTTGTAAGAGCGTGGTAAGACGCTTGAGCGAGAGAGATTGTTTTCTTCCACCTTCCACATTGTCACTGTAGTTGATAGGGATACCATTTTTTTTGTTGTCTTTTGTTTCCTACTAACAATGGCAGGAGAAGACAATAATGACGAATGTGTTCAACATGCTGAGTTACGTGATATGATGAAGACCATGACGGATATGTTCGCCAAATACAACGCAGCAACGGAGGAGTCATTGGCGAACTTGACTCGCCAACTGGATGACCTTGCTCTTCGGATGAATACTGTTGAGGCTCGGTTGCCTCTCGCTGGAAGACAAGAAGACAATGCTTATGATGAACTAGAAGATCACAATAATCAGTCAAGACTGCCACTTTATCGTCGAGGTATGGGAGGTAATAATCATCACAATTATAATCGCCCTCCTGATGATCCTTTTGCTAAAGTGAAATTTACTATACCCTCTTTTTCTGGTGCTTATGATGTTGAGGCTTATCTTGATTGGGAGATGACAGTAGAGCAAAAATTTAATTCCCATCTTGTTCCTGAACAACATAGAGTTCGTCAAGCCACTAGTGAGTTTAAGGACTTTGCTATCATATGGTGGAATGAAGTTGTTAAAACTAGTACTGATCCTCCAACATGGGATAGATTAAAGGAAGCTATGCGTGTTCGATTTATTCCTCCATCTTTTCAGCGGGACCTTCGCAAAAAATTGCAGCATTTAGACCAAGGTAACATGTCCGTAGAGGAGTATTATCAAGAGTTACAAAAGGGTATGCTGCGTTGTGGGGTAGTAGAGGACATGGATGATAAAATAGCTCGTTTTTATGGGGGGTTGAGGCGTGAAATTCAGGACATTATTGATTACAAGGAATATGATACTGTTAACAGATTGTTTCAGCTTGCTATGTTGGCAGAAAAAGAATTGCAGGGCCGACAACAACAGCAACAACGCACGAGGAGCAACTTCACGCCGCGTACAGCAACTACACCATCCAAAACAGCACCATCTTCGGCCCCCTGTGCAGCGACTACACCACCCAATGGCGGCCAACGAACTATACCTGCTGCTCCACCTTCTCGCGTGCCGGAAGGCAGCAAGGCGACATCATTCAAACCTTCATCGTCCACTCCTTCTACGGGTCGTACTTCCGACATTAAGTGTCACCGCTGCCAGGGACTTGGTCATATGATGAGAGATTGCCCGAGCAAACGAGCATACATAGCACGCGACGATGGCGGGTATGATAGTACTTCGGATGTTGAAGATGAATATTCTCTTGCTACTGACTTTACAGATCCAAATGACGAACACACCGAAGAAGAGGTACTTGGTACAGCGGCGACGGAGAACTATAGGAGCATCATTGTGCAGCGTGCCTTGAGCTCCAAAGTGGAGACCGACGACAAGCTACAACGACACAACCTCTTCCACATGTTTCTCGTCGTCAAGGACTGCCGTGTACACACTATAATTGATGGAGGTAGCTGCAATAACTTGGTAAACACGGACGTCGTCAAGAAACTCGGTTTGACAACAAGAGCACACCCTCATCCGTACCACATTCAATGGTTCAACAACAGCGGTAAGGTTCGGGTAACACAAACAGCGAGAATCCATTTTTCAATTGGTTCATACCATGATTTTGCTGATTTTGATGTTGTTCCTATGGATGCTTGTTCTCTTTTATTGGGTCGTCCTTGGGAATTTGATACAGATGCTATTCATCATGGTAGAACCAATAAATATACTCTCATCCATAAGGGAAAGAAAATCACTTTGCTCCCCATGACTCCTGCTGAAATTGTGCATTTTGAGAAGAGTAAAATTCGTGAGGGCAAAGCAACAAAATTAGAATCTGAAAAACAGCAAGTTATTAAGTTAAAATCACCATCATTGCTCGCAACTAAATCTGAACTTGCTGATTTATTCGATGCTAAGGGGATGTGCTATGCTTTAGTTTGCAAAGAAGCCATGTTTTCACTTCATGAATTGTCTATTGCATTGCCCCCTGCTGTTGCTAACCTTTTGCAGGAGTTTGAGGATGTGTTTCCCTCCGAGATACCCCCTGGTTTACCACCGATGAGAGGCATTGAACACAAGATCGATTTGATTCCAGGAGCAAGTTTGCCAAATCGTGCAGCATACAGGGCGAATCCACAAGAAACTAAGGAAATTCAGCGACAAGTCCAAGATCTTTTGGACCGCGGGTACATTCGTGAAAGCCTTAGCCCTTGTTCCGTTCCTGTTCTTTTGGTTCCTAAGAAAGATGGTAGTTGGTGCATGTGTGTTGATTGTCGAGCGATTAATAACATCACCATTCGATATCGTTATCCTATTCCTCGATTAGATGACATGCTTGATGAATTGAGTGGTGCTATCATCTTCACAAAAATTGACTTGCGTAGTGGTTACCACCAAATTAGAATGGCACTAGGAGATGAATGGAAAACTGCATTTAAAACCAAGTTTGGACTTTATGAGTGGTTAGTTATGCCTTTTGGTTTAACTAATGCACCCAGCACCTTTATGCGATTAATGAACGAGGTTTTGCGTGCTTTCATTGGACAATTTGTGGTGGTTTACTTCGATGATATCCTCATTTACAGCAAGTCATATGATGAACATATTGATCATTTACGTGCTGTTTTTACTGTTTTGAAAGATGCACGTTTGTTTGGTAACCTCGAAAAGTGCGTCTTTGCACCAATCGAGTCTTGTTTCTTGGCTATGTCGTTTCCTCGCAGGGAATTGAGATGGATGAGGCAAAAATTGAAGCAATCACCAGCTGGCCAGCCCCAACAACCGTCACACAGGTTCGTAGTTTTCTTGGTCTTGCAGGTTTTTATCGGCGCTTTGTGGGGGATTTCAGCACCATTGCAACACCTCTACATGAGCTAACGAAGAAGGGAGTTCCATTTCGATGGTGCGAACAGCAGCAACACGCTTTTGATGCTCTCAACTCGAAGCTTACACAAGCACCATTACTACAACTTCCTGATTTTGACAAGACCTTTGAGCTAGAATGCGATGCAAGCGGCATTGGTATTGGAGGCGTTCTCATACAAGGAGGTAAACCCGTTGCTTTCTTTAGTGAAAAACTTCATGGTCCTTCTCTGAATTATTCCACTTATGATAAGGAATTGTATGCCTTAGTACGTGTATTACAAACTTGGCAACATTATCTTTGGTCTAAGGAGTTTGTCATACATTCCGATCATGAATCATTGAAGTATCTTAAGTGTCAAACCAATCTGAATAAACGACATGCTAAATGGATTGAGTTCATAGAGTCGTTTCCATACATCATTAAGCATAAGAAAGGGAAGGAAAATATCATTGCCGATGCATTATCTAGGCGTTATACCATGCTGTCCCAACTTGATCATAAAATCTTTGGTTTGGAAACAATTAAAGCATTATATCCTACTGATTTGGACTTCAAAGATGCTTTTGAAAATTGTAGAGAAGGAAGAACTTGGAATAAATATGTGCTGCGAGAGGGTCTCCTCTATCGTGCTAACAAGCTATGCGTTCCTGCTAGCTCCGTTCGTCTATTACTTTTGCAGGAAGCACATGGAGGAGGGTTGATGGGACATTTTGGAGTGAAGAAAACTGAAGACGTGCTGTCCACACACTTCTTTTGGCCAAAGATGAGGTGTGATGTCGAGCGCTACGTGTCACGATGCACTACTTGCAACAAAGCTAAGTCTCGCCTTAACCCACATGGTCTTTATATGCCTCTTCCTGTTCCTAGTGTACCTTGGGAGGATATTTCTATGGACTTTGTTTTGGGATTGCCTAGGACTAAGAGGGGGAGGGATAGTATTTTTGTAGTTGTTGATCGTTTTTCCAAAATGGCACACTTTATACCTTGTCATAAGAATGATAATGCCTCACACATTGCTGATTTATTAATGACGGAAATTGTTCGTTTACATGGTGTGCCAAATACCATTGTTTCTTATCGTGATGCAAAATTTTTAAGTCATTTTTGGAGAACTTTGTGGTATAAATTGGGAACCAAGTTGCTGTTTTCAACTACATATCACCCACAAACGGATGGACAGACCGAGGTAGTTAATCGTACTTTATCCACTATGTTGCGGGCTGTCTTGAAAACAAATTTGAAGTTGTGGGAGGAGTGCTTACCACATATAGAATTTGCTTACAACAGATCCGTTCACTCCACGACAAAGCTAAGTCCATTCCAGGTAGTGTATGGTTTCAATCCCCGTGCTCGTATTGATTTACTACATTTGCCTCCTTCTGAAACTATAAATTTGGATGCTACACAACAATCTGAATTCATTCTTAAGATGCATGAAACTACAAAGAAAAATATTGAAATGATGAATGAGAAGTATAGGATTGCAGGTAGTAAAGGTAGAAAAGAAGTAAAACTTGAACCGGGCGATTTGGTGTGGTTACATTTGAGAAAAGAGCGATTTCCCGACTTGAGAAAATCTAAACTTATGCCACGAGCTGCTGGTCCTTTTAAGATCGTTGAAAAGATTAATGATAATGCATATAAGCTTGAATTGCCTCCCGATTTTGGGGTTAATCCTACATTTAACATTTCAGATTTGCGACCGTACTTGGGAGAAGAAGACGAACTTGAGTCGAGGACGACTCCAATTCAAGAGGGGGAGGATGATGAGGACATCACAACAGCAGAGACGCGCATTGAACTGCAAGGACCAATCACAAGAGCACGGGCACGGTTATTAAATCAGCAGGTGAATTCGTTCTTAACTTTTTTTGTATGTGAGTTTGAGAATAGATTGCTATGTGATGATTTAATTGTTATTAGGAATAATGGAGAAGATCAACAAGTGAAGGAAGGAGGCCTTGGGAGCGTGGAGAACCACCTGGGACGTCCACAAGTTGATGGAAACAGTTTACAACTCGGACTCGAGTTCAACTCGGAGTCCAGGAGCAGTCCACCTTAAAACAGACGCCCAGGAGGCATACGGACTCTGTTTTCGACGTTCTACATATGCACGGAAAGAGGAGAAGATAAACTTTCCAATGGTTCTGGTCTCAGCTCAAAATGCCCCCGGAGTCATTGGGAATCGTCGAAACAAGTCGAGTCCAGATTTCTGTCCGGTGCTACGCCACCGAATCGGCCCTTTGGGCCTTGTATCCCGTAAGAGTCCATTAGGGACGCGTCTAATCGTGTTTTGGTCGAACCCTAGCCTATCAATACTGCAGCCTCCGGTCATATTCGGTGGGTTTTGCTTAGATCAATAAAGTCGCCGTTCTACGGTTTGTGAGACCCCAACTTCGCGATTTCCGATCGTGTCTTCTACGTTCTTGCTCGTGTTCTCGGTTGCACTTGCAGGGATTAGCCTTCTTGGCAAGGTCAAGCGTGTGCAGCACGGTTGATAACCAACGGAGCCGTGGTGTAGTGATTGCAGGGGTACTCGAACCGCTCGAGTGCCGTAGATCATCAACGTCGAGTTCTCCATCCCAATCGACATACCTTTCGGAAGATCGGGCCTAAACCTACTCATCACGACATCCCCCGAAGGGGCCCACCGTCGATGTTCTAAACATTGATAGTGGGCGTCGCCGGAGCTATCAAGTTCTGACAAATCCAGGGGGCCAGTCGTCAAAGTGAAAAAATAAAAGGAGTTGAAGAAAATATGGTAGAAGGACACCCCAATGGGGTCTGCTGTCGACGCTCTTCGTGTTGACGGTGGTCGCTGCTGGATCTACTAAGCTCCGACAACCCCAGAGGGCTAGCCGTCGACGCTCTACGTGTTGATAGTGGTCGCTGCCGGAGCTACTAAGCTCCGATAACCCCAGGGGGCCCCTGCTATCGATGCAACAAAACTTCGGACCTATACTCTAAAAGTTCGAAGAACTCAAGTCTTCAACAAAATGCTACATCCTTTTGGTACATGTTCGCAATCAAATTGTGTACATCTACCAGGGGGACGAGTAAGACAAAGGTTGAAGACGAAAAATGAAATTCATAATTTTTTTGGATTTCATTCATCTGAAGACAAGAGATTACAAAATTGGAGAAAAGAAGAGAAGATATAAGTGGGAGCTAAAAGGAGAAAGTCCTAAGTTCTATGGAAGAACGAGGCGACCTTCTAGGCAACCTCTGACACGGTGGTCTTGGTGGCATCTCCCTCTCCGTCGATGGGACCTTCAAGCACCGGGTTTAGTGGGAAATGAGGATCCCAGCTTGTGTAGCACGTCAGCATGTATTCTACGACGTTCTGCGCAAGGAATTTTCCTTCAGTTTCCAACTGATCCGCGATGACATCGCCCATCGCGCCGAGTTTGTTACCAACCGAGCTCAGCGCCCCCAACACATGGTCCAGCTCCGGCTCCAGATTGTCCGGACGCACGGGGCTAAAGCCCAGCGGCGCCAACGCGACACCGGCTTTGCCCACAAAGTCCCATACTTGTTGAGACTCCACAACCCTTGAGCCTCGAATCTCCTCCAAGGACCTATTGGCTGCCGCAAGCTCCGAACCCTCCCGGGCAAGGCGCTCGACCTCCTTGGCATGCTGCTGAATCCTCTCAACAACTTGCTTTTCAAGGTCACCAAGCTCCTTCTCCTGAACGTGCATCCGGTTCCGGCGGTCAACCAGGTCTTTCTCTCGGCCTCACACCTTCTTCTCACTGACAGTGACTTCGACCACCCTTTTGGTAAGGTCATGTCCTTGCTGCGATGCCTTCTCTTCTTCGCTCTTGCAGCGCTCCTCCAGCTTCTTGGTGTGCTCTGCAAGGCTCTTGTCACTCAGAGCTAACCTTTGGGTGAGCTCCACCTCCCTCTTCACGAGGTCATCCCTCAGCTCCAGGAGTTTTTTCTCTTCCTCTTCGAGCTTTTTCTCTCGCTCATCGAGACCCTCCCGGCGCTTGACGAGGCCTTCGTGGATGATATTGAGGTTCTCCTGGCGACCATTCGCAGCCTCATTAGTAGCCAGGGCTTGTTCGTATATAGCTCGGAACTAATTGTCAAGGGATCGCACCATGCTTTCCCTCTCATCCAGCAACTGTCCCTAGTACTCCATCTGGGCCTTCTCCCTCTTGACCCACTCCTTATCGTTGGCCAGCCTTGTTTGCGCCAGCTTGGTCTCGAATTGGAGTCGGTTGCGCCACCTCCTAAGAGCTTGGCGCTCCTCCTCAAGGGCCTTGCTGTCGTGATAAAATGCGAGTTGGACCCGACGAAGGCTGAAGCAGGCATTGTCGATGGATAACGACAGGGGGATTGGCTCCGGACCTGCTGGGGTCCTCTCCGCTGACTCCAGCGGGTTCTCTAGAACAAAAATTTGGTCCCACTCTACAAGAGTAGTCCCCTGAGCTTCCGCAACACTAGGGCCGCCCTCCGGGAGTGCCTTGGTCGTCGCTGAGGTAGGTCTTGCCACAGGAGTTTCTACCTTCGGAGTCAGCTCCGAAGGTCCCGCCGCCAGGTCATCATCAACTGCCCCCTCAGGCAAGAAACCGGCCACTTCATCTTGGCACCCTGGCTCAGGAACGGGTACCTTCAGAACTACCACCTCCGGGGCAGGTAGTGAAGACCCATCCGGAGCTGAGGCCATCTCCGGCCCCAACGCTAGTGCTTCCTCCACTGCCGGTTCAGGCACCGAAGCTTCGACCTCTATGGCGCCTGCCGGTTCAGGCTCCGGCACTTCGACCTCCACCGGTTCGGGTTCCAACACCTCCATGTCAACCGGCTCAGGCACCGGAACTTCATGAACTGCCGGCTCCGCCGCCGGGGCTTCCATAACATCCGGCTCAAAGGCCGGAACTACAGCTACCTCTGACTCTAAGGCCAAAGCATCCATCATCACAACATCCAAAACCGAAACTTCATGAACTGCCACTAGTACATCTTCATTCCCATGGTCCGGCGCTACCACGGGAGCTTCGGGAGATGAGTTGAGGTCCAGAACCACGACAGCTAGCACCAGAGCTGCCGCGACCTTAGCCACCACCTGGGGCGACACTGGAATTGGAGCCGGAGCCTCCGCCTGCACGGCATCAGCTGCTGTCACAGGAACTGAAGCTTCAACCCCTTTTTTGGATACCCTGTGGATGAAGGACAAAGAAACTCAAAATATAGTTACAACAAAAATAACCAACTGAGGTAAAAAAGAAAATTTACCTTGGAAGGCTTCTGCTCCAGCTAGCGCGGAACCTCTTCGCCAGATGCTCAGAGCCCGACCCAGTCACAACTGGTGTAGTAACTCCATAACGCTCTTCGGAGCTTTCTGCCGCCGCCAGCGATGTCTTGGTTGCCCCCCCCCCCCCCCCCGACTGAGAAGGACCCTCGGACCTATAGCCCTTAGCTGGCCCTAGTGCCGGAGTCACCTAGTCGGAGCTGGCGTTCTGGGGAGACGCCGATGCTGGAGTTTGTGTCACTGTCGAAGACCTCCCACGCCGAGGAGAAGGGACTGAGGCAGATGGAGCTGGCCTCGCGGAGCTTCCGTCAGCACGTCTTATCTTCCTCTTCCAGTCGAAAGGTTCAGCGAGCTCTTTGCCCTTGCCTATGTATTCAACTCTTTTGCTCGGGGCGGAAGCGGAACCACCCTCAGAAGCTCCGGTGATCACCAATATGGTGGTCGGACGCCTCTCTACCTCACCGAGGTCGTCAAGCACCGGCATGCTCCTTCGGAGCTCCCTGCGGAACTCTGCCTCCATGTTCAGAGGGAGGAAAGCCGCCGGTGGAGTTAAGTCATCGCCCTCGATGTCAATGCCATGCTGGAACTTTTTGAGATGAAGCTCCAAAGGAGCACCGTCCAAATTGGACCTTAGACTGGTTTCAATCCGGTCATCATCCATCACGCTGTTGAGGGCCCAACTGAGCTTCTCCCTCTTCTTCAGCGGAGCCCACTGTGACGCCCGGTTCCGAAAAATGAACCAAGCTAACGCATATGTGTGCCCAGGATGTTCATCACACATACACGAGTGCAATCACAAAAGTGTATACAGAAAATTGCCACAGAACAAGATTATTTTTATCACACAACCAGATTATCCTCGAATACAACCTCTAATGAATATTTATGACAAGCTCAACTAATGCAGCGGAAATAAACTAATTAAACAACTAAGCAAACTAAGCATAAGGGATAGCGCAGATCCAATAACACCACAGGCAAAGCTGACGGTAGACACGGCCTAGAACTCCGCATTATCGCCATTAAACTCCCAATCCTGACTTGCAACTGTTGGAGGGGGATTGCAAGAGTGAGTACATGTCATACTCAGCAAGTGTGGAAAGTATGACATGTGGCTGATTCAAATGACGACAATAATAATGGTTAAGTGCAGAAAAGTACATAAAAACATTTGAAAAGCAATATATTACATGTATGTGAAATAAACCCATCATAAGCATAAGTAATATTATAATACCAGTCTGAATTTGCTACCATCATCAATAATTCCAGATTTCACCATGGCCAATAACCATATTCAATACCAGAAATTAATCCATAACCATAATACCAACCATGACCATCCCAAATACCATCCCAATACCGAGTTCCCTCTAATCATGGAAGTTGTCCAGGTGCTCATAACCGGGAGTACGGCTATCATGATAGTTTTATTTAACTCTGCAGAGTTTGTACCACTTTACCCACGTGTTTGTGATTTCATCACCCGTCGGCGACTAAAGAACCTCCATTATGCCAATTACATTTCCTTTGGTGTATGACCAAGAGATCACAAAATAGCCTTTACAAAGGGATTACTAGCCTATTTAGACCCCACTGAGGTTTCACCGGTGGTGATGTCTCCCTCAGAGCACATCTTCAACCAAGGGCCCCCTCTTGAGCCATTCGGATCCCAGGGTAGTCCCGCCAATCATCAACAAACCCAATCCGACTACCCCTTCCCCGAGCATCCATAATGGTCCAAATAGCACTGGCAAAGCCCTAATTAATCAGCTACGCCGCACCCATACTTGGCCTCGTGGTGGCACTGTAGTCCCGACTTATTCTCGCATGAACCGATCCTTAGATCTAAAGCAAGCAAACCACCATACCATCCAACCAATCCACATACCATGCTTGCTTAGATCACCCATTACCATATCAGATTTAACCAGTTCATGTTCACCATAATCTCATCCATGCATAATTAAATTGAGAGGTATAGTTGGTTTGCCATCCCAGTTGATTAAGCGAAGCAAAAAGGTAAAAAACGCTTCCCGACTCTCTACCATAAATTCCAGGTGATAAGGGTGGTTAAACAAAGCTAGTCAACTTCCTATCATAGGATTCCCAGCAAAAGTGACACAAGCATGCAGTTTTGCAAACAAAACATTTATTTTAAAAACAGGATCAATATGCTTCAAGGACACTTGCCTTGCTCTTGCTGTTGATTAGGGTCAATTTCTTCAAACTCTTGGTGCTGTAGATCCTCCGCGGCACTCTCTAGCGTAAATCCATCTAATCCACACAATAAACATACAAGACAAGAAACACAATCAAAGAGTGCACAAATATTACTCAATATGACATGACATGCATGATTAATGCAAATGCAAGGTAGAACTTGTCCGCACTTTCCTGCGTTTTAAGTGCGGTTTTGCTCCAAATCAATTTTAAATGCTCTGAATAAATTTTAAACTTGTTCCTCTTGTTGTGGGTTAATATTAAACATGTATATGAGTGTATGTAGGGCATGATGCATGAAAATGAGGGTGTTACACCCACCTGTTGACCAGGAAGTTGCAGAAGACCATCTGGGGGTCACCCCTCCTTCCACACATTCGCGGATCCTGGTCAAGGCAGGGTTGAAGGCCTCTGACATGACCGGAACCACACTCCATGCGTCAGTGTCAACATTGGGAAGACCTTCAGGCAGCTCCAACTTCTCGTGCTCCTCTGCCGTGACGATAATCCAATCCTTCTTCCAGTCGCCCCACTTGCTGGAAGGAAACGACCTCAAGTACTTGTAGGGTCATTTCTTGTGCTTCACAAAATAGTAGAAGCCATGATACTCGAAACTCTTGCTGGTGGTGTGGATGGTGAAGAAGGTACAGAAAAGCTCGACGCAAGGGGGAATACCCACCCACATCTCACAGAAGTGGACAAATGTTGACACAATAATAATAGAATGGGGGCCAAGGTGGTACAACTGCAGACCATAGAAGTCTAACAACATCAAGAGGAAAGTTGAGAAAGGTGGGATCAGCCCCACCATTGCGTTCGCAGAGAAGTAGAACATGTCGTCGCTGTGCTTCTTCTTGAACGGGAGCTTGCCGGCGCGGACCAGGTGGTTGAAGGAGTCACTGGACCATCCCGAGTAGGTCCGAACCTTCTTCAGACCTCATCGCTCGTGAGACGGCTCTTGCGGAGACCCAACTCTATCGCGGCAATGTGGAGCAAAGGATGGAAAGTTAGGCGGAGGTTGAGTGGCTATGAGCGCAAATATGATCAAAGGCGTAAAGAGTCTTCAACCCGTGCGCACTTTCCTTCTTAAGTAAGCCTCTGCGATGCTTGGATGGAAATCGCAATAAGATCAAGAGCACTTTTCAAAAATCCACCCCGTCAATGACGTGTGGACTTGGGGCCACCTCGATGAAGAGATCGAGGTCCTTACCCAAGGCCAACCATTGCCATAATGAGCGACGGGAAACCCAAGGGCGGCGCCCTAACAGGGCGCACGGAATCGATACGATTTTCGTATTGGGAACCGGCGACCTTCAATATCGTGAGATACGTACGTGCAAATCTCACCTGCCACGTTCAGAAGATGCCACACGGCGATTGTTTAACTATGCACTATCACCTCAACGATACATGCAAAAACCCTTGAAGACACAGCGCAAAAATCGAAAGATGGACCCACCTCCGCCAGAATGACTTAATCCAGAGGGTCTCTCCCAGAGGTGGGCCAGGGGGCCACTGTCAGTACCCTGCGTACCGGATACCACTTGGAACTGCAAAGAGTGCAAAGGAACTCCACCTATATGAGTTGAAGACCTCCGAATACCCCATGTGTCACTTGTAACCGAACCTGCCTCCCTCATATGATTAGTCTCAGAGCCGCCACATGTATCATAAAACCGAAGCTACAATCCCTACATGGGAATGCTCCGGACTAGATACCTGTGTGGCACCCCCGGACCTAACCCCCGACAGAGGGAAGCTCCGGTATCGACACGTGTACCACGGCACTGGATCTACTCGTCCAAGGCAGTAAGCTCTAAAGTTGCCACGCGTCCAACCGTCGGACCTTCAACCTCAACAGGCAGATTGGTGGACCTCCAATAGCTCGGACCTTCAAGGGACATTAAAGTCTTTAGGACCTGATTATTTGTCATTAATGCTATCTTAATGACACACGATCATAGGACCCTTAATACTAGTAACGCCACTATTAAGGCAATATTAAGTACATTAAATTGTGTATTAGGCATCAGTAACCGCCAGGACCACATGTCGGGCCAGGCTAATAACGTAATGGTCAGCCCTTGTACTATAAAAGGATTGGCCGAGCGATACACGGCAAGAGACTAGTCTGGGTACGGACACACATGCTCAAGGGGCTCTCTCTGGCTCATGTCCTCACACGCTCATACACTCAATGCAACAACAACAACACACCTGTGGAGTATGGTATTACGCTCAGGCGACCCGAACCACATAAATCCTCGTGTCAAGTCACCATCTTGTTCTGAATCTCCGCGCACCCTAACCGAACTAAGAAACTTCGAGGGCTGCCAACGGTAGTACCGGGGAAATTGCCGACACCTGTGGAGTAGGTTATTACGCTCAGGCGGCCCGAACCACGTAAATCCTCGTGTCAAGTCACCATCTTGTTCTGAATCTCCGCGCGACCTAACCGAACTAAGAAACTTCATGGGCTTCCAACGGTAGTACCGGGGGAACTGCCGGAACCAGACTCTGATAGTATCAGGCAACCATAATTTCTCCTCCTCTCTCTCCTCTCAACCCTTGGCAACGGATGACTCCAGCAGGTGTCGTAGGTGCCACCGGTGGGCTGGCGGGTGTGCCACCGTCGCGCCTCCCTCCTCCCCCTGTTGAATACGGTGCTACCACAGGCACCGCCGCCGCCGCTGGTAGGATGGCCGACGTGCCACCGCCACGCTACCCTCCTCCCCCTGCTGGATCCGGCACAACAGCCGTGCCTCCCTCCTCCCCCTGCTGGATCCGGTGCCACCGCCGCGCCTCCCTCCTCCCCCTGCTAGATCTGGCGCCACCGCAGGCACCACTACCGCTACCGGCGGGCAAGGCCCACGCGCTGCCGCCGCGCCTCCCTCCTCCCCCTGCTTGATTTGGCGCTACTGTCAAGGGGCTGGCCAGCGTGCCGCCACCGCGCCTCCCTCCTCCCCCTGCTGGATCCGACACCGCCGCAGGCGCTACCGTCACTGGCGTGCTGGCAAGCGCGTCGCCGCCTCTACGCCAATCTCCTCTCCCTACTGGATCTGTCGTCCCCATGCCTCCCGCGCTCGCTGTCGCCGGGGCGCCGCCGAGGGCCCATGGCACACCACCCGTCGTGCCACTGGTCCCGCCGCCCCGTGCCTCTCTGCTCACTTCACGGGTCGCATCACCCGACACCTCCCTGGGCGTTCCGCCACCCTCCTGCATGGCACAGCCATGGCGCAGTGCTGCAACGTCGCCTTGGCGTACCTCGCTGACGCAACCGGGATGGCCTCCTGCCACTGGCTCCTCTCCCTTTTCGGCGATAGTTCTATACGGTGCCACATCCAGCACCACTTCTACGTCCAACCCCACTGCTACCGTCGTCATGGCTGGTCCTGCCTGTGGGCATCATGGGTCCGCTACCACTTCTGTCGGGCTCGTGCAGTCGATGACGCCATTCATCATTAGACTAGAGCCCATGTCGGACGGTCTCGACGTGGGCACTATTGCCATCATCTCCTTGGCATTTGCAGTTCCCACTGCTGATGCTGTTGTTGCTCCGTACGCGGATAGTACCACTACGACGACGTGGACACCTCTTGTGTTGTCATGGCCTTGGCTGTCTCTCGCGAGAGCGAGCGGGCATTGGCTCTCGCTGTGGAGCAGGAGCGTGCTTCTGTGGCTGCTCTATCTCACCAGCTTGAGGAGAGTGCTCATCGATCATTGAGTGCTACCCACGAGTCTTCCTCTGATGTTGGTGCCTGTTCCGTGTACTCGACATCCCTCCTCGCTACTCTCTACGCCTAGGCTGTCGGGATTCAAAACATCCGGACACTCGTGTCGGTCGTCCTCAGTTATGATTCCACCATGTACGCCCACTAGCGTCACATGTTTCTCCTCATGTTGAGGCATTAGCGTCTCGACGACCACGTTCTGCAGGAGGGCTCCTTGTTGGATGATTCTTGGATAAGCATGTACAGCCTGGTCCTAGCCTGGATCCTTGGATCCCTCTCAAACGAGCTACACGACATCGTCGGGCCGCGAGGTGGCGCTACCGCGCGCCTGGCGTGGCTAATCCTCGGGCAGCACTTCCTGGGGAACCGTGCGACTCGTGCTTCACACATCAATGGGCGGTTCCAAAACACTGTCCAGGGTGACCGCTCCATCTCCGCCTACTACAGGGAGATGAAGGGCATGGCCAACGACTTGTGTAACCTTAGAGAGCCGGTTGCTGACTGCACGCTCGTCCTTCGGGTCCTTCAGGGCCTGAATGAGCGCTACTGCCACCTTCGCTCCTGGCTTCTTCGTGTGGAGCCGCTCCCGACCTTCGAGAAGGTCTGGTCTGACCTTGAGCTCGAGGAGCTCACTTCTGGTGGCCCTGCTGGTTCCGTGCCTTCCACAGCTTTCTACGGCTCTGGGCAGTCCCGTGGCCACCTGCTTCTGGTGGACCACCGCCACGACCTCCTATTCTGCCTACCACCCTAGCTGCTCCTACAGGCTCTGGGGTGGTAATTGTCGCTGTCGCGATAAGCGCAGTGGTCGAGGTGATGGTGCAGGTGGCACTGCGGCTTCTGCTCTGGCTCCTATTATTAGAGGTGGTAGCGGTGGCACCGGCCGGGGGGATCGACCAGATCTCTATGTGGCATGGGCCATCTCCGGTTCTTCTGCCCATGCTCGTCGCGTCCTTAGCCGGCATGCGTCGCCCACCCGAGCTACGGTGAACCAGCCTACCTTGCTGGTGGGCCGTCGACTCAGGCCTACAGTGGTCCTGGCTAATCGGCTAGTGGACAGTCGGCCTCGGCCTACGGAGGCACTAACTACCCTGCTGGGTACTTGGAGTAATTGGCGCTATTCGAGGAGCCGCCCCTGGTGTGGGACCACCAGTCACTGGCATCTTCGTTCAACACCATGCACCTAACGCCACCCGCTGCTGACTGGGTGGCTGATTCCGGAGCTTCATACCATACCACTCCGGATGCTTGTATAGTCTCTTCTACCCCCCACCCTTCTTTTCCTTCATCTACCATTGTCAGGAATGGGCATGTTCTTCCTGTGTCACCTCAGTATGTGACTCGAGATCTCCGTGTTCTTTCCAGCTCAACAATAT
Source organism: Tuctoria greenei (assembly GCA_036927565.1). NCBI lineage: Eukaryota > Viridiplantae > Streptophyta > Magnoliopsida > Poales > Poaceae > Tuctoria > Tuctoria greenei. The sequence goes on along the minus strand of JAYESD010000111.1, from coordinate 80,215 downwards.
TCTTGTCGCTCTGGATATCATTCATAATTTTCTTTCTATTCGCGGTTTTACCACTAATAACAATGTTTCTGTTGAGTTTGATACTTTTGGTTTATCTGTGAAGGATCATTCCACCCGACGTCTTCTTCTTTGATGTGATAGCCCGGGGCCCTGTACACGCTTCGACTTCCTACTTCCGCTGCATCCTCGACTTTTTCTCTGACTATGACAGCTTCGGCCACCACTTGGCACCGCCAACTTGGTCATCATGGCTTAGATGCTATGTCCAAGTTGTCTAGTAGTTCAGTTATCTCGTGTACTAGGGGCACATATGAGTCTTTATGTCATGCTTGTCAGCTTCGTCGCCATGTTCGGCTTCCATTTCTGACTTATGTGACTCATGTTAAGCACATTTTTGATCTTATTCCCTATGATTTATGGACATCTCCCATTATTAGTGTGTCAGGTTTTAAATACTACTTGGTGGTGGTTGATGATTTTTCGCATTTGTGGGCTTTTCCCTTGCATTTGAAGCAATAGACATACGTCACTCTTTCTTACTTCTTCGTTTAGGTGACCACCCATCTTGGATGCACTGTCTGAGTTCTTCAGTGCGATAACCGACGCGAGTTTGATAACTCAGCGTTTCATAACTTTCTACTCGACCATGGCGTCTAGTTTCACATGTCTTGTCCATACACCTCCCCTCATAATGGCAAGGCAGTGTGCATGATTCGCACCACCAATAATGTTATACACTCCTTGATGTTTCAGGCCTCTATTCCTTCTCGATACTGGGTAGAGGCCCTCCACACTTGAAAGTGCATCTAGGCATCCCTTGTGGGTCTTGGTTGATTTATGACAGACAAATAAGATCCTAAGAAAATTGTTGAGATGAGCATAGGTTTTAAATAAATTAGGAGGAAAGCTCAAAAAGAAAGGAGAATAGGAATCAAAAGGAAAAGAGCTCAAGAGCTGAAAAGATTAGATCATTGTGTATGGAGTGTGTTGTAGAAACACACCCCAAGAGCTCAATTTAACAAACAATTTAACTCACTGCACAATTCACAGGAAAACCGGACTTGTCCGATATACACTAAACTAGTCCGATATGTCTCCGACTAGAAACAGACAAGTCTCCCCAGTGCGAACTTGTCCGCAAGTACTCCGGTTTACACAGAACCGGACTAGTCTGATATCGCCACAGACTAGTCCGATAATCTTCTGACTAACATCGGACAAGTCCTCCAAGTCCGGACTTGTCCATTAGCCCCGCAATTTTTAACGACACCGAACAAGTCCGATATCACCACAAACTAATCCGAAAACTCTCTGACTAAAATCGGATAAGTCCTCTATGTGCGGACTTGTCCTCAATTATACATGAGGTTCACCACACCGGACTAGTCCAATATATGCCGGTCTAGTCCGAACACTTTCAGAGCCCAGATCGGACTAGTCCAGACATTTATAGACAAGTGTAGGATCAAAGAGCACGTGAAAAGCTACCAGAGGGGGGTGAATGGTAGATTTAAAAAATCTTACACAGCGGAAACAATTAAACCCCAACCCCTTCGGCAAAAAAATGATCCGTTAAAGAAATCGTGTGTGAGACTAATCTAAACATGTTTCACCGTGACAAAAGTGATATATATCAGAGAGAATCAAGTCACGAAGACAACACAACAATAATCACTCAAATCCCTCAATAAAAAATGAAGTTATGATCGAAAGATCAAACAAAGGTCAATCTGCCCTACCCGAGAAAAAAACAGTTCTGGAACGCTGCAAAGAAACTCGTGTAGATCATATACCACAAATCCAATGACCGTGAAATTTTGACAGATGATAGATAATCTAGTTGTGAAGACAACCCAAAAAGAATCACGTCAATTGGATCTGTAAAACTTGAGTCATGATAAAACCACCAACAAAAGGTAGTTCTGTCCAGAAACTCGACGAGTAAAACTTGTCTGGAACAAGTCGGACGAACAAGGCACAAAAGTTCCTTCAAACTACAAATTTTATTCAATAGAACACAAGAGGAACAGCCCCAAAGTCGTTCACCACGAGCTCTGGGCTCCCTTTCTCATATAACCAGCTCGAAAGCCAACTCAACTCAAATCAGGAACCTAATCATACTCTGTTCACGAATCGTAACTTTCCATAACTGCTTAGGATTCTTCTATACGAAAATAGAAGCAATATTAAGACTTCCAAACACCTTAGGAACGTATGACACATTCCTAAACAACTCAAATTCATAACCCACACGAAATCCTATCATAACCAACTCAAAACATTCCATATTTGAGTCAAACCCGATGCAGCCGCAGCCTGAGTCCATAACCTAGTCGGTTGGACCTTTCCGACCAAACCTTTACGTCCACATCTCTTCATCACGTCTTGGAACCATGTATACAGGTGCATGCAATCCTTGCACATGTGCAAACATCTTGCAATGACGTCCACAATATCTTCACATGCATTGTTCTTGATTCAATCATGCTGCGCAACCTCCTGATCAGCTCAGCCACAATTCCTCCTAAATTTGGTTGTTGGAACCTCATCTCCTCCCTGAGACTTGTCCAATGGATCCCATCACCAGCCATGTCTTGAACTCAAGCAACACCTGCACATGAATAAACAACCAATACATACAAGCCCAAGTCCTCGACTTGACTCAAGTTAGTTCCGAACACAACACCTTACGTGAGAACCTCACATAAGCATGTTGCAAAACCACAGTAACACAATATCATTCATGTCAACCAAAAACATACCAAAGACATAGCAAATGAATACTAAGCTATCTTTCCAGAGATGTAAAGCAAGTACGAAATATTGCAAATGAAAAGCAGAAGCATTGCGGTCAAGTTCTAGACCTTGCCAGAGCAACCCGGACCTTGAGCCGGAGCTAACAAAAACATGTCAGAGCTATCAAAAGACATGCCGGAGCTAGAGTCGGACCTTGATAAAAAGGTGTTTTGGTGATATTCAAAACTTTTATCGTCAAAGCAAGTGTATTTACTACAATCCAATGTATTCAGCAGACATAGGTCTTACAATCTCCCCCTTGATGAATGCATTGGCAACACCATTTAAAATCTAAACATTGTCTTATTTACATAAAAGTTTTGAAGACAATTTCTCACCCTTTGTAAATCAAAACTAAAATGAGAAGAAAATCCAAAAATTATCCCATATTATCTCTCTCCCTTTATTATCTCTCCTTATGCACATATTGCACATATTCTCTTTCTCTTCATGCTTATCTCTCCCCCTTTGACAATGTATTCAGCAAGTCATGAACATAAAAACAAATTATCTCTCCCCCTTTATTATCTCTCCTTATGCACATATTCTCTTTCTCTTTATGCTTATCTCTCCCCCTTTGACAATGTATTCAGCAAGTCATGAGCATATAAACAAATTATCTCTCCCCCTTTAGTTGTTATGAGAATATTATAACATATACATATAAACAAAGCTCATCCAAGTCATACTATCAAGTACCTTACATTATCATATCAATGAAATACATAAAGTAGTGTAAGACATGCTAGAGATCAAATGTAATTTTCAATTTAAGTAAGTCATGATCTCACAAACTTAACTATTTGAAAAACTGAAAGCATGACACTAGTTGCCGCATTTTATTATTTTCGAAAGCATAAATTTAGATCATATGATATTTGCAAGAGATTATATGCGCATCTACCTTATTCTAACCAACCAAGCCAAGCCTATGTCATTTGACAATCAGAAGCTTAAGGACATAGTTTTAGTCATACACAACTTCTTCCAAGTTCATATCTAAGTGCAATGATAAGCCATCTCAAAAGAAGAAGTGCGATGCATGCATACTCTCTTGATCTTTTCTCAATTTATATTTTTTCATAAAAACTCAACATGTGAGTTGATTACTTGATTAATTCTTAATGATTAAAAGAACTTGTGAACATGTAACAAGTTCAAAACAACAAGAAAGATCGATCATGACCAGTTTTAGTGTAAGTAATTATTCCAATTATTAGACATGGCAAAAACTACAAAATGTATAACACGAGTAATGTAGTAAGAACTTTCAGCATGTAAAAGGAATCACAAAGTCATATATGTATGAAATACTATGCTCATATTATTTTAATTTCAGATTCACACATAGACTTCCCAAGTTTCAAAACTCCCCCTCAATTTAAGCCATGAGGATGCATAACCCCTATTTCACTACGAATGTAACAAAAACGAGTGAAATCCAAAGGTTTTGTAAAAATGTCAGCCAATTATTGTTCGGTATCTACATGGTGAAGCATAATGTTTCCTTTTTCAACATTATCACGGAGAAAGTGATACCTAATGTCAATGTGCTTAGTTCTAGAATGTTGCACAGGGTTTTTAGCAATGCAAATGGCACTAGTGTTATCACAGAACAGTGGAACACTATCTAGATCAACCCCATAGTCCTTAAGTGTTTGAACAATCCAAAGAATTTGTGAGCAAGCACTAGCAGCATCTATATATTCAGATTCGGCTGTGGATTGTGCAACTGAATTTTGTTTTCTAGAGGACCAAGCAACAAGAGAATTACCAAGAAAATGACAAGCACCAGAAGTACTTTTCCTATCAATCCTACAACCCCCAAAATCAGCATCCGAAAAAGCTTTCAATGTAACGATTGAGGAATACGGAAGAAAAATTGCAAATTCTTGAGTTCCATGTAAGTACCTGAGAATCCTTATGACGGCTTGACGATGTGAAGTACGTGGGGAGGCTTGAAACCGTGCACAAAGACATACGCTGAATTGTATGTCCGGTCTTGATGCTGTGAGGTACAAAAGTGATCCGATCATGCTTCTATATTCTTTTTGATTCACGGGTTCACCATCTTCATCAAGTTCAAGTGTTGTTGCTGTTCCCATTGGTGTCAGAAGAGGCTTGGTTTTTTTCATGTTGAAGCGCCTTAGGAGATCTTTTGTATACTTCGTTTGATGCACAAAATTACCCTCCTTCGTGCTTGATTTGCAGCCCCAAAAAGTAAGTGAGTTCACCCATCATACTCATTTCAAATTCGGAACTCATCATTGCTGAAAACTTGGACACAAGATCATGAGAAGCACAACCAAAGATAATATCATCCACATACACTTGAACGAATAAGGAGTCATTGCCATGCTTAAGCACAAAAAGAGTTTACCAACCTTGCCCATGGTAAACCCTTAATCAAGTAAGAATGTTTTTAACCTATCATACCATGCTCTAGGGGCTTGTTTGAGACCGTACAAGGATTTGGACAGTTTGTAAACATGATTAGGAAAATCTAGATTTTGAAAACCTGGTGCTTGCTTGACATAAACCTCCTCATCTATGTAGCCATTTAGAAAAGCACTTTTAACATCCATTTGATATAGCTTGAAACCTTTAGATTCAGCAAAGGCTAACAAAATTCTTATGGCTTCTAATCTAGTAACAGGAGCAAAAGTTTCATCAAAATCTAGACCTTCAACTTGAGTGAAACCTTGAGCAACCAACCTAGCTTTATTCCTAACCACAACCCCATCCTCACTTTGTTTATTTTTAAATACCCATTTAGTTCCAATTAAAGTGTGACCTTGAGGTGGAGGTTCAAGTTTCCAAACATTATTTCTTTCAAAAATTTTAACTCTTCTTGCATGGCAATAATCCAAGATTCATTAGTGAGTGCGTGTGATATATCTTTGGGTTCAGAAGAAGCAACAAAAGCAGAATGAGCATAAGAGTTTGGATCGCAAAACCTGGACCGTGTGACTCGTTCGTGCAAGCTTCCAATCATCTATTGTGGGGGATGATCTTTGTAAAACCGTAGGGGAACAGATGTCTCACAAGCTTCTTCTTCTTCATGTTCATCACAAATCGATGAGCTTGTGACTTGAGGATGATTTGAATCAGCATTGATGGTTGTCGGTGCTGGTTGAGAATTAACATCCGAAGCTGAACCAAAGTCTTTAGCTGCTGAATTTTCGGGCAGCAGCTCCAATTCTTGCTCATCTTCAACGAAAATGCTCCCCCCTGCGGATATGGATCTTGACCTGCAATGTTTGAGCTAGTACCTGGGCTAGCTTCATAAAAAGACACTTCACAAGTCTCCACAATTTTGTTAGTGTCAAGTAAAAGCACACGGTAGCCTCTAGTATGAGATGGATAACCAAGAAACATGCCATCAATGGATCTAGGTTCAAATTTATCTAGATTACCATGTTTCTTAACAAAGCATTTGCAACCAAAGACCCGAAAGTGTGTAACACTAGGCCTATGTCCAAACCGGAGCTCATATGGTGTTTTACCTAGCTTAGCACGCAAGAAAACACGATTTGATACATAACAAGCGGTTGCAATCACATCAGCCCAAAATTTCCTAGGAGTTTGATATTCATCAAGCATAGTCCTAGCCATCTCAACTAAGGTTCTGTTCATTCTTTCTACAACACCATTTTGTTGAGGTACATATGGTGAAGAAAATTGATGATCTATTCTATTTTCAGCACAAAAGTGATAAAAAGATTGATTTTTAAATTCAGTTCCATAATCACTTCTAATTGCTTTTAAAGATCCTGGGTAATCAATTGATAATCTAAGAAATAAAGTTCTAAAGTGACTAAAACTTCATTCTTAGACGCCATAAAGTAAACCCAAGAGTATCTACAATAATCATCAACAATCACAAGTACATACCATTTACCTCCGAAGGATTGAACACGTGAAGGTCCTACGGTGTCAAGATGCAAAAGTTGACATGGTTCAGTTGTCATGATCATTGTGAGAGGAGTATGTGATCCTGCAACAATCTTAGCATGTCTACAAGAAGAGCACACAATTTCATTGTCCCCTTTAAGCTTAGGGTAGCCCACGTATGCGATCAAGAGCACTAACACGCGTTAGGTGATCAAAGCCTACGTGACCAAGTCTACGATGCCAAAAATATAGGTCCTTTGAATCATTAGCAACTAGACACCTATGCTTATAGGAAGACATATCAAAATCAGCTTTAAAAACTCTTCCAAACTGAGACATGTTACAACTTACAACTTTGCAGCAGTTTTTATTGAAAATAATTTCTAGATTTTCATCTAGCAATTGTGAAACAGAAAGCAAGTTGTATTTCAAATTTTTGACAAGTGCCACATCCTTCAAAGTGTGGTGATCATTTACTCTAACCGAGCCCTTAGAAATTATAGGAGTTGAAGAATTATCGGCAAACGTAACATTCTCTACACATGACACAAAAGAGAGGGATGAGAACCAATCTTTGTTACCGGTCATGTGGCGAGAGCAACCTGAATCCACAATCCAAATGTTCTCCTTCCTCAAACGTGTAACCTACATAGAAGCACAATACGTCGATGACTCAATACTGGGGTTAGTCAAAAGGCATTTTGGAATCCAGTACTGAGTCACGCGACGTGCAGCAGGAAAAACACGCAAAAGCTGAGACAAAACAGCAGGTTTATGAGTCAAAGTTTGAGATTTTTTATTCTTAACTACTGACCTATATGGTGTTACTTGTGTAGCACAAAAATCAGTAGCTCCGGAGGCAAAAACAGAAGGTACGGAGGTAAACTTTGATGTTTTTTACTCAAAACATCAGGTTGTACATTCGGTTCAATATGTGCAGCAAATTTTGCATGAAATTTATGAGATCTAGCAACCATTCTTTCCCTTTTCTGTTGTTTAGCTAGTCTATAACAAAAATCTATGACATAACCATCTCTACCACAGTAGGTACAATGAAATTTAACTTTGTGTTCATGTCTAGATGAGCAAACAACATTTTTATTTGAAACTGAATGAGACAATACTCCTGCAGATTTGAAAACCACTTCTTTTTGTTTAGGAACTATTCGAATCAAACCACTTCCTAATGACTTTACAATTTCAGGTGGATGTGCCTTAGCATGAGCATGAGAATAAAAACCTAAACCAGTTTTATCATTGCAAGACTTGGATGAATTCAGCAACAAGTTTAGGTTCTTATTCCCATTACAAAACCGATCAAATGTCTTATGCATGTTATCAAGTTTATTGGACAGATCAAGGCAATTTTCACATGAAGTTTTTCCTTTTCATTTGCAATTGGAACAATATTTAACTTTATGACAATGTAAAGCATTGTTCAATATAGAGATTTCATTCATAGCATCTTGCAGTTTCTTATCAAGATCATCACAACTAGAACAATGCAAATCAATTGTAGAACAAGAAGCATCTTTTAAGTTTCCAATATTAAGTGCAGCAAGCTTTTTGTTCTTTTCAATTTCAAGTTCAAGTTTACCAAGTGTGGAGGTATGTGCACTTCTTAGGGAGGACAATTGTTCATACATTAAGTCACATGAGGAACAAGAATCATCACTAGGAATTAAGGATTTCAAACGATTAATTTCAGATTCTAGTGACTCAATTTTAACAGCATTATCCCTAAACTTTTTGTCCTTTTTTCTTAACAATAACAGTGGCACGAGAAATAGCATCACACATTTCTTCGCAAGTAGGACATACCTCTTCATTGTCGCTATTGTGTTCTGCCTCCTCCATACTTGATCTTGACTTGCCTGCCATGAAGCACAAGTTTGCCAAATCATCTTCATCTTCATCACTTCCAATGTCCACGTCGCTTGAGCCAAGTTCCTGGAGTGCTGAGATAAAACTGCTCACCAATTGACGTCCTGTAAAACCCTTCTTTTTCTTCGTATCTTTTGCAGAGGAGTGCTTCGTCCTTGTTTTCTTTTCATCCCGGGAAGTAGGACCTGAAAGGTTAGGGCAATCTGAATGAAAATGTCCTGTCTTACCGCATTCAAAGCATCGTTGAGGTCCGGAGCTTCCTCTCCTTCTAGTTCTCACATTTTGCAATGCTTTTGAGAACTGGGTAGAGATGAGCACTAGCTCCTCCTATGGAAACTCCTCAATTTGTTCAAGGGTTACAGTGGACAGCAAAGCAAGTGTACCACAAGATGATGTTTGACAGGAACTAGGCATGTCATGTTGAGAAACAAAAGCAATAGACTTGTTGGGGTTCTTACGTGAGATTATGTCAATTTCATTAGTTTTTAACTTGGAATATATCACATCTAAAGTAAGTGAACTCATGATAGTAGATTCATGAATAGATGTGACTTTCATCTCCCAAATTGACATATCTAATGCACTTAGCAATTGCCTAGCATTTTCAGCATCTGAAAAATTAACATTGACACTACGCAAGTTGCTGAGAATCTTATTAAAGCGGGCAAAAAGGTCATCAATAGACTCACCAGGTTGCATCTCGAAGCGCATGTATTCTTTCTTGAACATGTCTTGCCTTACCTCTTTGATTGTGTTGGATCCTTCGTGGTAGTCACAAAGTGCTTTCCACACATCGTATGCAGATTGGAGGTGTGCAACACGGTCGAAGTCGCTTTGTGTTAATCCTTGTATGATCAAGTTCCGAGCCTTGTTGTTGTTGTCGACATCTCGCATATTTGTAGCTGTAACTTGATTGTTTGATGGCACTTCGTAAGGCTTGTATACCTTCTTCCATATTGCAAAGCCTTGTGCCTGGATGAAAGCCTCCATGCGTGCCTTCCAAACCTGAAAATTAATACCAGCAAACACACAAGGTTTGGCGGAGTCCTTCTCCATGATGATTAGTCAAAAACACATGCAAATCACAAAGATTAGAGCATCGTGGCTCTGATACCAATTGTAGGATCGAAGAGCACGTGAAAAGCTACCAGAGGCGGGGGGTGAATGGTAGATTTAAAAAATCTTACGCAGCGGAAACAATTAAACCCCAACCCCTTTGGCAAAAAAAATGATATGTTAAAGAAATCGTGTGTGAGACTAATATAAACGTGTTTCACCATGATAAAAGTGATAGATATCAGAGAAAATCAATTCATGAAGACAACACAACAAGAATCACTCAAATCCGTCAAGAAAAACTCAAGTTATGATCGAAAGATCAAACAAAGGTCAATCTGTCTACCTGAGAAAAAAACAGTTCTGGAATGCTGCAAAGAAACTCGTGTAGATCATAGACCACAAATCCAATGACCGTGAAATTTTGACATATGATAGATAATCAAGTTTTGAAGACAACACAAAAAGAATCACGTCAATTGGATCTATAAAACTCTATTTATGATAAAACCACCTACAAAAGGTAGTGCTGTCCAGAAACTCGACGAGTAAAACTTGTGTAGAACAAGTCGGACGAACAAGGCACAAAAGTTCCTTCAAACTACGAATTTTATTCAATAGAACACAAGAGAAACAGCCCCAAAGTCGTTCACCATGAGCTCTGGGCTCCCTTGTTTATATAACCAGCTCGAAAGCCAACTCAACTCAAATCAGGAACCTAATCCTACTCTGTTCACGAATCATACCTTTCCATAACTGCTTAGGATTCTTCTATACGCAGATAGAAGCAATCTTAAGACTTCCAAACACCTTAGGAACGTATCCCACATTCCTAAACAACTCAAATTCGTAACCCACACGAAATCATATCATAACCAACTCAAAACTTTCCATATTTGAGTCAAACCCGACTCAGCCGCAGTCTGAGTCCATAACCTAGTCGGTTGGACCTTTCTGACCAAACCTTTACGTACACATCTCTTCATCACGTCTCGGAACCATGTAGCCACGTCCATGCACTCCTTGCACACGTGCAAACATCTTCCAATGACGTCCATGATATCTTCACATGCATTATTCTTGATTCAATCATGCTGCGCAACCTCCTGATCAGCTCAACCACAATTCCTCCTGAATTTGGTTGTTGAAACCTCATTTCCTCCCTGAGACTAGTCCAATGGATCCCGTCACCAGCCGTGTCTTGAACTCAAGCAACACCTGCACGTGAATAAACAACCAACCCATACGAGCCCAAGTCCTCGACTTGACTCAAGTTAATTCCGAACACAACACCTTACGTGAGAACCTCACATAAGCATGTTGCAAAACCACAGTAACACGATATCATTCATGTCAACCAAAAACGTACCAAAGACTTAGCAAATGAACACTAAGAAATCTTTTCAGGGATGTAAAGCAAGTACGAAACATTGCAAATGAAAAGCAGAAGCACTGCGGTCAAGTTCCGGACCTTGCCAGAGCAACCCGGACCTTGAGCCGGAGCTAACAAAAACATGTCGGAGCTATCAAAAGACATGCCGGAGCTAGAGTAGGACCTTGATAAAAAGGTTTTTTGGTGATATTCAAAACTTTTATCGTCAAAGCAAGTGTATTCACTACAAGCCAATGTATTCAGCACACATAGGTCTTACAACAAGTCCGATATCTCAGAACACTTAGGGTTTCCCACACGCCGCACACCAGACTAGTCCGGAGTCCACCACAGACTAGATCGGACATCGCAAACTCTAATGGTAACTTTTGGAAAACCTAGCATAAATAGAGATGTATAGCCCTACAACCATATCTCTCGAACCCCTGCATCGTCACACCTCCCAAGAGCACTACAAACACACCTCTCCACACATTCTAACCCTAGAAAGATCTAATATTTGAGGATTAGCATTGATCAAAAGGAGAGACTTGTTCCACACAATCTTGAGCTCTTGGGTTTGAATCTCTCGCACACTCTTGTTGGTTATTGCATGTCTTTGGAGTGTGTTTGGTGGTGTTCTTCATTGTAAAACTTGGAGAGCCCTCAACTTGTGATAAGGCCCCTTGAACACAGTTATTTTCCTCTTTGTGGTTAGTGAAAGAGAATCGGCCTCCGTGGCAATTCGACGAGGGTAGGGTTGGTGAAGACCCAGTCCTCCGTGGACTCCTCAACGTGGATTTAGGTTTCCTTCATGGGAATCAAACCACGGGATAAAATTGTATCTTGTGCACTTTTGTTTCATTGTTCACCACATTCTAGGGTTTACATAATCTTGTGTAACTCACGTTAAAACATTGGAATTAAAGTTGATCCTTGTCAGACACGGTTTCACTGTTCTAATACATCCATGTTGCTATTTACTTTCCGCTACATATGGTACTAGAAGTGAAATTATCGATTAAACTTGATCTTTCTAGTTCGTGAATATCGGACTAGTCCGCACAGTATCGAACTAGTCTGATCTCTCTGTATTTGATCAATTTGTTAAGTGTTTCAGGATCCGACAAAAGGTCAAAAAGCCTATTCACCCCCCTTTAGGCTACATTCAATTGGTATCAGAGCAAGACTCTTCAAAAGAGACCCACCGCTCGAAGAGAAGATGTCAGACGTTAAGGATATACACAAGAACCTCAACAACGAGAAGGGTGATGAAGAAAGAACTCAAAAGCTAGAGAAGCTTCTCGATGCCTTCCAAGATTGCGAGGACAATGACGAAGAGATACTTGAACTCAAGGCACTCCTAAGGAAGAAGGCACTCTCCCCAAAGGCGAAGAAGAAGATCGAGTACGAAAAGAAGAAGGGGAGTAGTGTAAGGATCGAATGCCCAAGAGGGGGGGGGGGGTGAATTGGGCTTCTATTAAAAAATCTAAGCAATAAAACTTAATCCCTAAAAGCCCAATTCCCTACGCAAACAATCTATGCATTGAAGTAAATAGCAACTTCGCGGAATATAAAATGCATAAATGTAAGGGAGAGGAAGAGGATGCAAACTCCCGAGGAGACACAAGGATTTATCCCGTGGTTCGGAAAGATCGTCAAGATCTTCCTACATCCACGTTGTGGCACCCACCAAAGGGTATAGCCACACCCAAGTCACCGAGACGAGGGATCTCCACTACTCTTCTCCGTTTGCCAACCTCGGCAAGGTGGAGCTCAAGCCTTGTACAACTTCGACCCTCCAGGCTTCCACAAACGCCTTGGCAAGCTCCGAAAGTCTCTTACAGTTACAAACACCAAGGGGCACTCCCTTGAGGCTCTCACTATCCTAGAGATTCCACTCACCCAGAATGGGGGCACACAAGCTCTCTCTCTAAGTAGTTCTAGCCTATTTGTAGGTGGTCGGAATGATGTAGAAGTGATGGCTCTCGGTCTTGAACGCTTGTGGATGTGTTGAGAATGTCTGGTGATGAAGACTTGTCGAAATGACCAGTTTAGGGGGTATTTATAGCCAGCCTCCACGAAATAGCCATTGGAAAAGTAGGCTGACAGAACTTTTCTGCGAACACCGGATGATCCGATGTCTCCCCTTTAGTAATCATTGGTCAAGTTTACTTTAGCTGACGTCATTGTGTCAGATATGACCGTTGTTAGACCGATGTTGCACTTGTCTTCTCATCAGATGATCCGGTGGCTCTTCCTCCAGAATTGGCTCAAACTTGATGCTTACTGGAGTGATTGACCGATGTGTATATTTCTGTACATCGGATGATCCGGTGCTACACTTGGTCCAAGGATATTACAAACTGTACTAATGGACCGATGTAGCTGAGCCCTTAACATCGGATGATCCGGTGAGTGCTTTGTTCTGAGGTCTTCTTCTTCTACTGAACCAACTCGATCGATGTGTTGTTCTCAGAAATCATCGGTTGATCCGGTGAGTTGATTTTGTTTGCTTCGAGTTGTTTCTAAGTGATTCTTTTGTGTCTTGCTCGATTGACCTCTTAGACTTTTGTTGGAAATGTACTTCTAATGGTTGTCAAGCATTAAGTGTCATCAATTGTGGTTGAATGACTTTGACATAAGAGCTTTCACTTCTTGTCTTCATATCATTGATTTGATCTCATAAAGTGATTGTATATGGGTCTCCAATGACATATTGATTTCATTTGATTGAGTGATTATGAGAGACCTTGCATCCACAAATTCATTAGTAAAGTCCAATGGTTGTCATTAATCACCGAAACCAAACCTCATGGGGGCCTAGATGCTTTCAATCTCCCCCTTTTTGGTGATTGATGACAACACAACAATTTAAGCACAATAGTAATGAATTTGATAGTACGAAACTTAAGAGGATATGCAATGAATACAATATTATCACACTTAAAATTTGAGGGCTCAAAATCAATCAATAACTCGAATGTGGGAATAAGTGACAAGTTCATTAATGATCAATAAGTAGCAAATGAGTAGCAAACACACCAGTACTCAATAAACACCAAATGAGTAGCAAAAAACATCGAATTACAAAAGATAACTCATAAAGATAAACTCCCCCTATAGCTAGGACGCTCCCCCTGAGGCTAAGCTATCCTCCCCCTGACTCTCCTCTAACTCTTCTCCCCCTTTGGCATCAAGACACCAAAAAGGGATCCAAGTGCCTAAGGACCCTGAGTACTAGGCGCGATGACGAACTGGTCACCGTCGGGAGTGCTGTCATCGGAGTTGCTGCTTGGAGTAGAGGTGGAAGGAGCTGTCGGAGCCGTAGGAGCCGTCGTCGATGCCTGCTGTGTAGGAGCTGCTGGAACAGGGGCACTGACGATGGATGCTAGCATCTGCTGGAACAACGTCGTGGCCGGCAGGGGAGAGTGAATCGGTGCGCCGGGAGCCAGCAGTGGAGACATGCTGAACGAAGGGATCGGCGTGGTCGGCACTGGAGCGGCAGCTGGAGCAAGGACAGACGATGGTGGAGCAACGCTTGGCAGCTGCGACGGGAGGGCAATCCCAGTCTGGGTGTAGAGGTTGGTGATCAACCCCAGGATTCCCATCATCGCCTGCTGCGTCTGCTGCTGCTGGTCGAGGGAGCGCTGGTGCATCTGGTCGATCAGCCCAGTCAGCCGGTCAGTGTCCTCACGCCTCTCACGGGCGATCTGGTGCTGCATCTCCTGCTGCTGCTGCTGCTGGAGCTCCAGAAGTCGTGCTGCCTGCTCCGCTCGGGCCTGCTCAGCTGCAAGCCTGTCCAAGCGCTGCTGCTCAACCATCTGCTGTAGGAGTGAAGTGAGCTCAGACGGCTGAGAGACCTGTGCCTCTGTGACGGGAGGTGGAGTAGGGGGTGGCACTGTAGAGCCTCCAGCCTCCGCGTCGTGCTGCCTGGGTGAGGGAGGAGGTGGAAAGTACTCCTCAACGCTATCATCAGTGTCGCTCTCAGACCATATATGCTGCAGGTCCTTACCCTGAGCCTCTGCCTCGGCCAGCCTCTCATCCTCCTTCTCCAGATCAGACCAGTCCTCCTCAGAAAGCCGAGCACGAACCTGACGCTCGACTGGACGGCCAAGGCGGCGGTCTCCAGGAGCTAGGGCACGGTAGTGACTGAACCGTGTCACACTCTCGTCAGTGTAGCTGTCACGCACCGCAGACCCCTCAGGAACCATCATGGAGAGCAGGTAGCTAATCCAATGTCCAAACACAAGCTGCCTCATCATGCCCACTCCGTCGGAGATCACATCCTCCATCTCGCATATGAGGACGTCCACAATATCGAACTCCATCCCGTTCATGATGTAGAACAGGAGGGTCTGCTGCAGGCTGGTGAACCCC
Organism: Tuctoria greenei; assembly: GCA_036927565.1. NCBI lineage: Eukaryota > Viridiplantae > Streptophyta > Magnoliopsida > Poales > Poaceae > Tuctoria > Tuctoria greenei. The sequence continues at coordinate 64,833 of JAYESD010000111.1, read as the reverse complement.
TCTAAGTAACCTGACCACAGCAAGAGAGTGCGGCGCAAGGCAAGGTGCACTGTGCGCGCAGCTGGAGTCAGCAATGCCGGTACCCTCGGCTGGTATGGAGAGAAGGTCGGTCCAAACAAAGAGCGAATCTCCTCCAGTGGTGGTGCCACTCCTCCAGTGAGCGGCCTCCTCGGTGGGTCTGCCTGACCATACACCCTCTCATGCACGCAAGTGTCGTGCAGGTCCACTCCCAGCAGCTGTGCAAGCATCTATCTTGTCAGGTGATGGTGCTGTCCCATGAACATGAAGTCAATCGACCTGCGGCCCTCAGAGACGTAGAGGGTAGCGTAGAACACGCGGACCCAATCCTCCACATAAGCACTCCTCTCATAGGACATCAGCTGGACCAACCCTCTGTACCTCTCAATGTAGGGCCGTATCTCTGTCTCTACAGCCAGGGCGAGCTGATCCCAGTCCAGAAAGTTGTGCTAGAATATCTTGTGGCTGCGGCGTCTGTAGGTCTCGTAGAAGGACGCCTGTGTCACGGTACAGAAACAACTGTCCACCAGAGCCTCTCTGGGCTGCGGGTACCTCTCCTCAAGCAAGATATTCCATCTGAGTCTTCAGAGATGCTTGTCCTTCATCTTCCTGTAATCAGTTAACCGGACACCTTCACCAACACGGACAGTGGTGTCCATCTCGTAGATGGCTCTCTGGGCCTCCGTGTCCTCACGACGATCGGCAGCCGTCGGTCTCGGATGTGGTGCTGCCGCGGGAAGACCCCCACGGGTCCGGGCTGAGCGCCGGTGGACGAGTGGCTCTTCCGGCTCTTCTTCGGCCTCAGACTCATCGATCACGGGAGGCTGCCTCGGACGAGCCTCGCGGATCCTCAAAGATCCTCCTCGGCCACGCTCTCGCTCCTCGGCAGCGCGAGCGGCCATCAATGCCTTTTTCTCCTCCTTGGAGAGCTTCTGCTTCTTCGCGGTCGGCTCCGCAATGGCCTTGCCCTTGTTCTTCTTGTCACGAGCCATTACGAGGAGGTGCGACAATGTCAAGCACGCGAAACACGATGATCGACGCGACCGAGAACCCTAACGGCAAAGAGACACAACCGTTTGGGGGAGAGAGATGGTGCCAATGGTGGTGTGGCTGCTGGGGGCGTCGGCGGTGGTGCACGGGCGACTGCGGTGGAGAGCGGCGGCGGCGCTAGAGGATGCGGCGGCGGTGGTGCTGCGGATGGCGGCGGTAGCGCGGCTGAGGTGGTGCGACGGCGGCTGAGGGTGGCAGCTGCGGCCAGAGGGCAGCGGCGGCGGCGGCAGTCGGTGGTGGTGGCGCTTGGGCGAGAGGATCGGCGGCAGATGAGTCAGGATCGGGGAGAGAGAAATGACTAAGGCGAAGCGCCGTTTAAATAGTGGGTCCCAAACCCTAGCTGAAACTTTAACACTGGATGGACCAACATTGAACGTTAGAAGCATCGGTCGAATGGCACAATAAGAGTATTCAAAAAGGTACCATTGACATCGGATGGTCCGACGTGGAAGGGAATATCATCGGTGGAATTCAGCACAGTTCCAGAAGAGTGAACATCAGATCGACCGATGTTTTTCAGAATGAACTCATCGGATGATTTGAGATACTGACTGAACCGACCCTTGGCTTTTGAACACCAACTGATCCGATGATGGTCTGACCTAAGCATCGGATAATCCGATGACTACAAAACAACAACATCCCATATGTGTCCTTTGACCAAACAAACAAGCAATAAGAAACACATGTCTTAGGACTTTTTGGGCAACCCCTCACCCCTCAAAAAGCTAATATGCCAATAACTTGGCTAAGCCTAAAGCAAATAGAACACCGAAGAAAATGGGAAGGAAATTATCCAAATAAAATGTAAGGCCCATGCTTTGTGAGCTAGAGTATGAAGACTTCTATCTCTTTAGAGCATGTTCCTTTAGGCATTAACGTACCTAACATTTTTTTCTTTCCACCTCATATGAGTTGAGATATTGCATTTCAAACAAGTCACTTTATCATGAGGTGGGTTCCCCTTTGTGACAATCTACCGTATGCAATGCCAAACAATTTATAATGCAAGAAATTTAAATATGAGTGCAAGTCTATATGGCAAGCATCATGCAAGACATAAAGTAAATCTATCTTGCCAAATTTGAACCTTTCAAAGGCTTCTTCAGGGAGAGCCACTCTCCAAGCCTTGGGGAAACCCAAAAGAACCTCCATCCCAAGCTAACCCTTGCTCACCCCTATCCTTTGAAAGTTAGACAAGACCTATATGATATGCATTCTTACATGATCATGGCAACTTACATGACATTTGATGCATCTAGCACATTTAACTCACTTCTTAGCCTAGAAAAAGTTTTCTCATCAAGTGGTTTAGTGAAGATATCCGCCAATTCTTCTTAGGACCTAACACCTCGCAATGAGATGTCTCCCTTAGCTCCATGGTCCCTCAAGAAATGATGGCGAATATCAATGTGCTTAGTGCGGGAGTGTTGAACGGGGTTTTTAGCTATCTTAACCGCACTTTCATTGTCACAAAGGAGAGGCACACAACCAAGTTTAATACCAAAGTCCAAAAGGGTTTGTTTCATATAAAGAATTTGGCAAAACATGCACCAGCCGCTATGTATTCCGCTTCCTCCGTGGACAAGGCGACGGAATTTTGCTTCTTGCTAGACCAAGAAACTAGGGAACGCCCAAGCAAGTGGCACCCACCGGAGGTACTATTGCGATCCAGGCGGCATCCGACAAAGTCCAAATCCGAGTATCCCAAGAGGTGGAATTTTGAACCTTTAGGGTACCACAAGCCCACACTAGGAGTATGCTTAAGATACCTAAGTATCCTAAAGACCGCCTTCCTATGCGATTCTTTAGGTGCCGCTTGAAAGCGAACACACAAGCATACACTAAACATGATATCGGGCCTAGATGCGGTAAGATAAAGCAATGAACCAATCATAGAACGGTAGTTAGATTGATCAATTGATTTACCGTCCTTATCCGCGTCGAGATGACAATTTGTTGCCATTGGAGTGCTTATTGAGCTACAATCTCCCATCTCAAATTTCTTCAAGAGGTCCTTGGTGTACTTCTCTTGATAGATGAAGGTCCCCTCTTGACGTTGCTTGATTTGAAATCCAAGGAAGAAGTTGAGCTCTCCAATCATTGACATCTCCAATTCCCTAGGCATTATTTTGCCAAACTCATGGCTAATAGCTTCATTAGTTGAACCAAAAATAATATCATCAACATAAATTTGACAAATAAATAAATCTCCGTTGATGTCTTTGGTGAAGAGCGTAGTGTCCACCCTCCCGATCTTGAATCCTTGCATGATAAGGAAATCCCGTAGTCGTTCATACCACGCCCTAGGTGCTTGCTTGAGCCCGTAGAGCGCCTTGTGCAACCTATACACATGATTAGGATTCCTCAGATCTTCAAACCCGGGAGGTTGTTCAACATAAACAAGCTCGTTAATGTAACCATTAAGAAAGGCACTTTTCACATCCATTTGATAAAGTCTAATATTATGATGTGATGCAAAGGCAAGAAGTATACGGATGGCTTCTAGCCGGGCGACAGGAGCAAATGTCTCCCCAAAGTCTAGTCCCTCAACTTGCGAGAACCCTTTGGCCACAAGTCTTGCCTTGTTGCGGACCACAACGCCATTCTGGTCTTGTTTGCTGCGGTACACCCACTTTGTTCCTATGACGTTCTTGTCCTTCGGTCGCTCCTCCAACACCCAAACTTCATTACGGATGAAGTTGTTGAGTTCTTCTTGCATGGCCATCACCCAATTTGGTTCTTGGAGTGCTTCCTCAATGTGAGTGGGTTCTACACATGAAACAAACGAGTAGTGCTCACAAAATGAAGCGAAATGGCGAGAACGTGTACTTACACCCCTTGACAGACTTCCAATGATTTGGTCCATCGGATGCGCCTTGGAGATGCGTCCATGCCTCATAAGTGGTTGTGAAGTACTTGGCGATGGTGATGCGTGTTGCTCCTCTTGTGGTTTGACTTGATCATGGACTTCTTCTTCTTCTTGATGTTGTTGGGATTGTGAGTCTTGAGTTGGCAATGGATCATCTTTCTCTTCTTCATCAACTTGAGGTGTCATGGAGGTGTTGATGTTGGAACTTGAAGCTCCCCCTTGATCATGGCTCTCCTCAACTTTAGGCTTGACGTCTTCAATGGTCATGTTCTTCATGGCTTCTCGTAGAGGCTCATCATCTATTTCATCATGACCAAAACTCTCCTCTTGGGAGCCATTAGTCTCATCAAACTCAACATCACAACTTTCCTCAACTAAACCGGAGGTTTGGTTGAATGCTCGATATGCTTTTGAGTTTGATGCATAACCAAGAAATATACCAACATGACATCTTATTTCAAACATACCGAGCCTTTTCTTGCGGTAGATGTAGCACTTGCATCCAAAGACTCGAAAGTAGGAGATGTTGGGCTTTATCCCAATGAGAAGCTCGTACGGGGTCTTTTGAAGTAGTCGATGGAGGTAGACCCTATTTGTGGCATGGCACGCCATGTTGATTGCTTCGGCCCAAAACTTCTCCGACGTGCCATAGTCATCAAGCATTGCTCGTGCAAGAGTGATAAAAGTCTTGTTCTTCCTTTCAACGACACCATTTTGTTGAGGAGTGTATGTGGCCGAAAACTCATGTTTTACTCCTTCACGGTCACACCACTCCCCAATGTTGTAGTTCTTGAATTTGGTGCCGTTGTCACTCTGGACCTTGATGATGGGAAGTTGAAATTCCCTTTGAGCGTGGTTGGCGAAGGTCTTGAACACTTCCGGAGTTTCACTCTTGTCATCTAGAAATAAAGTCCAAGCATAGCGAGAGTAGTCATCAACTATAACAAGACAATAGAGGTTAGCGCCAAGGCTTTGATACGTGGACGGTCCGTAGAGGTCCATGTGAAGTAGCTCAAGTGGCTTGGAGGTTGACACCATTGTCTTCATTGGGTGGTGTGAAGCAACTTGCTTCTTGGCTTGACAAGCGCTACAAAGCTTGTTCTTCTCAAAAGTGACATCCTTCACGCCAGTCACCATCCCAAGCTTGAATGACTTCTTGAGTTTTCTCATCCCTATGTGCGCTATGCGTCGGTGCCATAGCCATCCCAAACTTGTCTTAGTGAAAAGGCAAGTGGCTAGCATTCTTGTTGGAGAAGTCTACTAAGTAGAGATGTCCATGCCGAAATCCTTTGAAGACCATGTCTTGGCTTGTTTAACTACTCACAACAACATCATTTTTGCTAAATGTGCATGTTAGTCCAATATCACATAGTTGTGCAATAGAAAGTAAATTAAAGCTAAGTGACTTAACGTACAAAACATTAGAAATGGATAAGTCATTTGAAATAGCAATTTTAGATAACCCAATTACCTTGCCCTTAGAGTTATCACCAAAGGTGACTTGTTCATGATTGCCGGGGTTTTCTATGGTGGTGAACATACCATCATTGCCGGTCATATGTTGAGTGCACTCGCTATCGAGTACCCGATGCTTTCCTCCGGCTTTTTAGTTCACCTACACACATGAATTCAATTTTTGACTTTAGGCACCCAAGCCAACTTAGGTCCTTGTATGTGTGATACAAGTGTTTTTGGGTCCCAAAGTTGCTTGGGGAGCTTCCCCTTCATGCCCTTCATGTCTTTCCCAATGAACCTTGCCTTCACCTTGCCATCTACTTTACTCAAGAGATAATAACGATCATTGAAAGTACATTTGTAATTAATGGGCATCTTGGGAGAAGGTCAGTTAGGAAGAGGACACTCCCTTGTGTGGTGACCGGTGACCTCACAATGTTGGCAATAAGAACCAACTTCCTTGATGAAGCTTGTTCTAAGCTCCGGTGAGGGCACCTTTCCTTTATTGGGCACCGGGAAGGATCCAAGTCCTCTCTTGTTGAAGGCCTTTGCTTGTTGGAAGAGTATTTCCTTGTGTTTGACTTCCCCTTTTGAAAGTCTAGCCACACTAGTGCGGAGACTCTCAATTTCTTCCAACAAGTCCTTCTCCCTAGCATTTGCTTTCAAAGGCAAAGACTTGTGCAAGACATTAGTGGCATGAGAAGTAATGGATATCTTATCATTAAGAGTTTGTTTCTTCATAGTTTTTAACTCTTGATCAAGCACTTCATAAGCAAGGTTAAGTGTTTGATGCTCTTGGATTAACTCATTGTGCTTTCCCAAGAGTGCTTGGTGGGCTAAGTCAAGCTCATGATGATCTAGCTTGATTTGAGCCTTATCCTCCTCAACTTGCTTGACATGGGATTTGAGCGTGTCATGCTCTTTGAGTATGCTTTCATACTTGTCAAGAAAATCAAGGTTAGCACTCTCAAGCTTAGCACGAGTTCCTTCAAGAGCCTTAACCTTACTCTTTTCCCTCTTAATGATAGTGTGATATTCATTTATTAAAGAAGTTAAATCATCGGGGGAAAGCTCATCATCGCTAGAGTCGTCACATACCTTGGTGTTACCTTTCACCTTGAGGCACATGGGCGGTGGATGAAGAGGTGAGTCATCATTGTTGGCAATGGCGAGGCCGGCCAAACTTTCTTCTTCCACTTCACTCTCTTCATCACTTGTTTCTTTGTCGGTGACCCATTCATTTGCCTCACACATGAACACCTGTAAGACCTATGTGTGCTGAATACATTGGCTTGTAGTGAATACACTTGGCTTTGATGATAAAAGTTTTTAATATCACCAAAACACCTTATTATCAAGGTCCGACTCTAGCTCTGAGCTACAGCAAGGTCCGACGGTAGGTCCGGCTTGTTTTGGGTAGCTTCGGCTACGTTAGATGCTAGGTCCGGCTTCTTGGTAAGGTCCGACTAGCTTTGGATAGCTCCGGTGAGTTTTATCTTTAGCTCTGGCATGTCTTTGTTAGCTCCGGCATGTCTTTGATAGCTCCGGCATATACTTGATAGCTCCGGCATGCTTTTGCTAAGCTCCGACGTACTTTGTCTAGCTCCGGTTTTGGGTTGACTAGTTTTGACTAGGTTTTGATAAGCTCCGGCGCTAGGTTCTACTAGCTTTTGATAGCTCCGGCTCAAGCTCCGGGTTGCTATGGCAAGGTCCGAAACTTGACCGCAGTGCTTCTGCTTTTCAGTTGCAATGTTTCGTACTTGCTTTACATGATTGGAAAGATTGCTTAGTATTCATTTGCTAAGTTTTTAGTGCGTTTTGGATGATATGGTTTATATCGTTTCTACTAGGGTTTTGCAACATGCTTATGTGAGTTGCTTACATAAGGTGTTGTGTTCGGAACTAACTTGAGTCAAGTCGAGGATTTGGGCTCGTATGGATTGGTTGTTTATTCATGTGCAGGTGTTGCTTGAGTTCAAGTCATGGCTGGTGACGGGATCCATTGGACTAGTCTCAGGGAGGAGATGAGGTTCCAACAACCAAGTTCGGAAGGAACTGTGGTTGAGCTGATCAGGAGGTCGCGCAGGATGATTGAATCATGGCAGTGCATATGAAGGTCAAAGGAAGGTGTTCGCACGTATGCATGAGGTGCATGACGTGGCAATATGCTTCGAGAGACGACTTTGGGGGGCTGTTCCTCTTGTGTTCTATTGAATAAAATTCGTAGTTTGAAGGAACTTTTGTGCCTTGTTCGTCCGACTTGTTCCAAACAAGTTTTACTCGTCGAGTTTCTGGACAGCACTACCTTTCGTCGGTGGTTTTATCATAACTTGAGTTTTTCTTGACGGATTTGAGTAATTCTTTTTGTGTTGTCTTCGTGACTTGATTCTCTCTGATACCTATCACTTTTGTCACGGTGAAACATGTTTAGATTAGTCACATACACGATTTCTTTAACAGATCGTTTTTCTGCCGAAAGGGTTGGGGTTTTAATTGTTTCCGCTGCGTAAGATTTTTAAATCTACCATTCACCCCCCCTCTGGTAGCTTTTCACGTGCTCTTCAATCCTACAACACCTTTTGTGGGCCATTTCTCTTCTTTGGGAAGAGTCTTGCCTTCTTGCCCTTGTCATGTTTCCTCTTCCCAAAGGATCTTGGTTTGGGTTTGGCCTCTTCTTCATCATCTTCACTTTCTTCAAGCTTGCGATGCTTGCTCTTGTGGTTCTCTCTTCTTTTGTCCGGTTTTTGACAATCATAGGAGATGTGGCCTTGATCACCACAATTGTAGCAAGTCTTGTGATCATCTCTCCTTGGTAGAAACACTTTCTTCTTGGGATCAAATGTGTATCCCTTCTTAGTAATCTTGGAGTTCAAGCGTGAGAACTTTCTCATCATCAACGCAAGATCATCATCATCATCTTCACTTGATGCTTGCTCTTCTTCACTTGAGCTAGGTTCAACCACCTTCTTCGATCCTACAATTGGTATCAGAGCCACGGTGCTCTAATCTTTGTGATTTGCACGTGTTTTTGACTAATCATCATGGAGAAGTACTCCGCCAAACCTTGTGTGTTTTTTGGTATTGATTTTCAGGTTTGGAAGGCACGCATGGAGGCTTTCATCCAGGCACAAGGCTTTGCAATATGGGAGAAGGTGTATAAGCCTTATGAAGTGCCACCTAATGATCAAGTCACGGCCACAAACTTACGGGACGTCGATAACAACAACAAAGCCCGAAACTTGATCATCCAAGGACTCACTCAAAGCGACTTTGATCGTGTCGCGCATCTCCGGTCAGCATACGATGTTTGGAGAGCTCTCTGTGATTATCATGAAGGCTCCAACACAATCAAGGAGGTAAAACAAGATATGTTCAAAAAGGAATATATGCGTTTTGAGATGCAACCAGGTGAGTCTATCGATGACCTCTTTGCTCGTTTCAATAAAATTCTCAGCAACTTATGTAGTGTCAATGTTAATTTTTCTGATGCTGAGAATGCTAGACAACTTCTTAGTGCATTAGACATGTCAGTTTGGGAGATGAAAGTAACATCCATTCGTGAATCAACTGTCATGAGTTCTCTTACATTAGATGTACTTTATTCCAAACTAAAAACCAATGAAATTGACATCCTAGCATGTAAGAACCCAAACAAGTCTATTGCATTTGTTTCACAACGTGATATGTCTAGCTCCGGCCAATCATCATCTTGCAATACTCTTGCTTTGTTGTCCTCGCTAACCCTGGAACAGATTGAAGAATTTCCAGAAGAGGAGTTGGCACTCATCTCTACTAGATTCTCAAAAGCATTGCAAAATGTGAGAACTAGAAGGAGAGGAAGCTCCGGACCTCAACGCTGTTTTGAATGTGGTAAAATAGGACACTTTCGTACAGAATGCCCTAACCTTTCAGGTCCGACCACCCGGGAAGAAAAACAAAGCAAGGTCTGGACCTCCTCTGGAAATTCCAACAAGAAAAAGAAGGGTACCATAGGACGCAAGATGATTAACAGCTTCATCACCGCACTTCAAGAACTTAGTTCAAGTGATATAGACTTTGAAAGTGATGAAGATGATGACGATCTGACCAACCTATGCTTCATGGCGGGCAAAACAAGATCAAGTCAGGAGGATGCAGAACACAGCAGTGAAGACGATGAGGTATGTTCTACCTACAATAAAATGTGTGATGCTATTTCTCGTGCAACTATTATTGTCAAGAAAAAGGACAAAAAGCTTAGGGATAATGCTGCTAAAATTGAATCACTAGAATCTGAAATTAACCGTTTAAAAAATTTGATTCCTAGTGATGATGCATGTCCCTCATGTGACTTAATCTATGAACAATTGTCCACATTAAGAAGTGCACACTCCTCCACTCTAGATAGACTTGATGATGAAACTGAAAAGAACAAAAAGCTTGCTGCACTTAGTGATAAAAATTTAAAAGATGCTTCTTGTTCTACAGATGATTTGCATTGTTCTGCATGTGAAAATCTTGATAAGAAACTAAAAGATGTAATGAATGAAATTTCCATTCTGAATAATGCTTTACAATCTCATGAAGTTAAAAATTGTTCCAATTGCAAACTAAAAGGAAAAACTTCATGTGCAAACTGCCTAGACTTGTCTACGAAACTTGATGACATGAATAGGACACTAGGTCGGTTTTGTAATGGGAATAAGAATCTAAACTTGCTGCTGAATTCTTCCAAGTCTTGCAAAGATAAAATTGGTTTAGGTTTTGATTCTCATGCTCATGCTAAGGCACATCCACCTAAAATTGTAAAGTCATTAAGAAGTGGTTTGATTCAAACAGTTCCTAAACAAAAAGGAGTGGTTTTCAAATCTGCAGGAGTGTTGTCTCACTCGGTTTCAAACAAAAATATTGCTTGCTCATCTGGACATGAACACAAAGTTAAATTTCATTGTACCTTCTATGGTAGAGATGGTCATGTCATAGATTTTTGTTATATACTAGCTAAACAACAGAAAAAGGAAAGAAAAATTGCTAGATCTTATAACTTTCATGCAATTAGAAAAACACAACCTTCCTTAGTGAGTCAGAAATTTGAAAAGGTAGCTTCTGGACCTTCTGGTAAGAAATCTGCAAAAGCAGCTCCGGTAGTTCTGATAGCTCCAAGGGCTCCCGGATCTTCTGTTGTTCCCTCCGGAGCTTCAGTTTTTGCCTCCGGACCTTCTGCTTTTACCTCCGGAGCTACTGGTTTTCACTCTAAACAAGTAACAACTTCTAAATCAACTGTTAAGAACATAAAACCTCAATCTTTGACTCATAAACCTGCTGTTTTATCTCAGCTTTCGCGTGTTTTTCCTCCTGCACGTCGTGTGACTTAGTACTGGATACCTAAATGCCTTTTGACTAACCCCAGTATTGAGTCATCGACGTATTGTGCTTCTATGTAGGTTACACGTTTGAGGAAGGAGAACATTTGGATTGTGGATTCAGGTTGCTCACGACACATGACCGGTAACAAAGATTGGTTCTCCTCCCTCTCTTTTGTGTCACGTGTAGAAAATGTTACTTTTGCCGATAATTCTTCAACTCCTATAATTGCTAAGGGTTCGGTTAGAGTAAATGATCACTACACTTTGAAGGATGTGGCACTTGTCAAAAATTTGAAATACAACTTGCTTTCTGTTGCACAATTGCTAGATGAAAATCTAGAAATTATTTTCAATAAAAACTGCTGCAAAGTTGTAGGTTCAAATAGTGAGCTTATTTTTAACATGTCTCGGTTTGGAAGAGTTTTTAAAGCTGATTTTGATATGTCTTCCTCTAAGCATAGGTGTCTAGTTGCTAATGATTCAAAGGACTTATATTTTTGGCATCGTAGACTTGGTCACGTAGGCTTTGATCACCTAACGCGTGTTAGTGCTCTTGATCGCATACGTGGGCTGCCTAAGCTTAAAGGGGACAAAGAAATTGTGTGCTCTTCTTGTAGACATGCTAAGATGGTTACAGGTTCACATACTCCTCTCACAATGATCATGACAACTGAACCATGTCAACTTTTGCACCTTGACACCGTAGGACCTTCACGTGTTCAATCCTTCGGAGGTAAATGGTATGCTCTTGTTATTGTTGATGATTATTCTAGATATTCTTGGGTGTATTTTATGGCGTCTAAGAATGAAGTTTTTAGTCACTTTAGAACTTTATTTCTTAGATTATCAATTGATCACCCAGGATCATTAAAAGCAATTAGAAGTGATAATGGAACTGAATTTAAAAATCAATCTTTTGATCACTTTTGTTCTGAAAATAGAATAGATCATCAATTTTCTTCACCATATGTACCTCAACAAAATGGTGTTGTACAAAGAAAGAACAGAACCTTAGTTGAGATGGCTAGGACTATGCTTGATGAATATCAAACTCCTAAGAAATTTTGGGCTGATGCGTTAGCAACCGCTTGTTATATCTAAAATCGTGTTTTCTTGCGTGCTAAGCTAGGTAAAACACCATATGAGCTTCGGTTTGGACATAGGCCTAGTGTTACACACTTTCGGGTCTTTGGTTGCAAATGCTTTGTTAAGAAACATGGTAATCTTGATAAATTTGAACCTAGATCCATTGATGGCATGTTTGTTGGTTATCCATCTCATACTAGAGGCTACCGTGTGCTTTTACTTGACACTAACAAAATTGTGGAGACTTGTGAAGTGTCTTTTGATGAAGCTAGCCCAGGTACTAGCTCCGGTGTTGCAGGACCAGATCCGTATCCTCAGGGGGAGGGTATTTTCGAAAATGAAGAAGAGTCGGAGATACTGCCTGGTAGTTCCGAAGCTGACACGTGTCCAACTCCGGACATTGAACAAGCTCCGGTTATCACCTCTGCTGGTCCTGATCGTCCAGAAGTCACAAGATCATCAATCTACGATGAACCTTATGAAGAAGAAGCTTGTGAGACATCTGTTCCCCTATGTTTTTACAAAGATCATCCCCCACAACAGATGATTGGAAGCCTGCACGAACGAGTCACACGGTCCAGGTTTTGCGATCCAAACTCTCATGCTCATTTTGCTTTTGTTGCTTCTTTTGAACCCAAAGATATATCACACGCACTTACTAATGAATCTTGGATTATTGCCATGCAAGAAGAGTTAGAAAATTTTGAAAGAAATAATGTTTGGAAACTTGTACCTCCACCTCAAGGTCACACTTTAATTGGAACTAAATGGGTATTTAAAAATAAACAAAGTGAGGATGGGGTTGTGATTAGGAATAAGGCTAGGTTGGTTGCTCAAGGTTTCACTCAAGTTAAAGGTCTAGATTTTGATGAAACTTTTGCTCCTGTCGCTAGATTAGAAGCCATAAGACTTTTGTTAGCTTTTGCAGCATCTAAAGGTTTTAAGCTATATCAAATGGATGTTAAAAGTGCTTTTCTTAATGGCTACATAGATGAGGAGGTTTATGTCAAACAACCACCGGGTTTTGAAAATCCAGATTTTCCTAATCATGTTTACAAACTGTCCAAAGCCTTATACGGTCTCAAACAAGCCCCTAGAGCATGGTATGATAGGTTAAAAACATTCTTACTTGAAAAGGGGTTTACCATGGGCAAGGTTGATAAAACTCTTTTTGTGCTTAATCATGGCAATGACTCATTATTCGTTCAAGTGTATGTGGATGATATTATCTTTGGTTGTGCTTCTCATGATCTTGTGTCCAAGTTTTCAGCAATGATGAGTTCCGAATTTGAAATGAGTATGATGGGTGAACTCACTTACTTTTTGGGGCTGCAAATCAAGCAAACCAAGGAGGGTACCTTTGTGCATCAAACGAAGTATACCAAAGACCTCCTAAGGCGCTTCAACATGGACAAAAGCAAGCCTCTTCGGACACCAATGGGAACAGCAACAACACTTGAACTTGATGAAGATGGTGAATTCGTGGATCAAAAAGAATATAGAAGCATGATCGGATCACTTTTGTACCTCACGGCATCAAGACCGGACATACAATTCAGCGTACGTCTTTGTGCACGGTTTCAAACTTCCCCACGTGTTTCACATCATCAAGCCGTCAAAAGGATTCTCAGGTACCTACATGGAACTCAAGAATTTGGCATTTTTCTTCCTTCTTCCTTAACTGTTACTTTGAAAGCTTTTTCGGATGCTGATTTTGGGGGTTGTAGGATTGATAGGAAAAGTACTTCCGGTGCTTGTCATTTTCTTGGTAATTCTCTTGTTGCTTGGTCCTCTAGAAAACAAAATTCAGTTGCACAATCCACAACCGAATCTGAATCTGCTGCTAGTGCTTGCTCACAAATTCTTTGGATTGTTCAAACACTTAAGGACTATGGGGTTGATCTAGACAGTGTTCCATTGTTTTGTGATAACACTAGTGCTATTTGCATTGCCAAAAACCCTGTGCAACATTCTAGAACTAAGCACATTGATATTAGGTATCACTTTCTCAGAGATAACGTTGAAAAAGGAAACATTGTGCTTCACCATATAGATACCGAACATCAATTGGCTGACATTTTTACAAAACCTTTGGATTTCACTCGTTTTTGTTACATTCGTAGTGAAATAGGGATTATGCATCCTCAAGGATTAAATTGAGGGGGAGTGTTTGAAACTTGGGAAGTCTATGTGTGAATCTGAAATTAAAATAATATGAGCATAGTATTTCATACATATATGACTTTGTGATTCCTTTTACATGCTGAAAGTTTTTACTACATTACTCATGTTATACATTTTGTAGTTTTTGCCATGTCTAGTAATTGGAATAATTACTTACACTAAATCTGGTCATGGTCAAACTTTCTTGCTGTTTTGAACTTGTTGCATGCTCACAAATGCTTTTAATCATAAAGAATTAAACAAGTAATCAACTCAAATGTTGAGTTTTTATGAACAAATATAAATTGAGAAAAGATCAAGAGAATGTGCATGCATCGCACTTCTTCTTTTGAGATGGCTTGTCATTGCACTTAGATATGAACTTGGAAGAAGTTGTGTATGACTAAAACCATGTCCTTAAGCTTCTAATTGTCAAATGACATAGGCTTGGCTTGGTTGGTTAGAATAAGGCAGATGCGCATATAATCTCTTGCAAATAACATATGATATAAATTTATGCTTTGAAAAATAATAAAATACAGCAACTAGTGTCATGCTATCAGGTTTTGAGATAGTTAAGTTTGTGAGATCATGACTTGCTTACATTGAAAATTACATATGATCTCTAGCATGGCTTACACTACCTTATGTATTTCTTTGATGTGATAATGTAAGGTACTTGATAGTATGACTTGGATGAGCTTTGTTTTATATGTATATGTTATAATATGCTCATAACAACTAAAGATGGAGAGATAATTTGCTTATATGCTCATGACTTGCTGAATACATTGTCAAAGGGGGAGAGATAAGCATGAAAAGAAAAAGAATAAGGAGAGATAATAAAGGGGGAGAGATAATGACAGATAATATGGGATAATTTTTCTTCTCATTTTACTTTTGATTTACAAAGGGAGAGAAATTGCTTTCAAAACTTTTATGTGAATAAGCCAATGTTCGGATTTTAAATGGTGTTGCCAATGCATTCATCAAGGGGGAGATTGTAAGACCTATGTGTGCTGAATACATTGGCTTGTAGTGAATACACTTGGCTTTGATGATAAAAGTTTTTAATATCACCAAAACACCTTATTATCAAGGTCCGACTCTAGCTCTGAGCTACAGCAAGGTCCGACGGTAGGTCCGGCTTGTTTTGGGTAGCTCCAGCTACGTTAGATGCTAGGTCCGGCTTTTTGGTAAGGTCCGACTAGCTTTGGATAGCTCCGGTGAGTTTTATCTTTAGCTCCGGCATGTCTTTGTTAGATCCGGCATGTCTTTGATAGCTCCGCATATACTTGATAGCTCCGGCATGCTTTTGCTAAGCTCCGACGTACTTTGTCTAGCTCCGGTTTTGGGTTGACTAGTTTTGACTAGGTTTTGCTAAGCTCCGGCGCTAGGTTCTACTAGCTTTTGATAGCTCCGGCTCAAGCTCCGGGTTGCTCTGGCAAGGTCCGGAACTTGACCGCAGTGCTTCTGCTTTTCAGTTGCAATGTTTCGTACTTGCTTTACATGATTGGAAAGATTGCTTAGTATTCATTTGCTAAGTTTTTAGTGCGTTTTGGATGATATGGTTGATATCGTTTCTACTGTGGTTTTGCAACATGCTTATGTGAGGTGCTCACATAAGGTGTTGTGTTCGGAACTAACTTGAGTCAAGTCGAGGATTTGGGCTCGTATGGATTGGTTGTTTATTCATGTGCAGGTGTTGCTTGAGTTCAAGTCATGGCTGGTGACAGGATCCATTGGACTAGTCTCAGGGAGGAGATGAGGTTCCAACAACCAAGTTCGGAAGGAACTGTGGTTGAGCTGATCAGGAGGTCACGCAGGATGATTGAATCAAGGGCAGTGCATATGAAGGTCAAAGGAAGGTGTTTGCACGTATGCATGAGGTGCATGACGTGGCAATATGCTTCGAGAGACGACTTTGGGGGGCTTTTCCTATTGTTTTCTATTGAATAAAATTCGTAGTTTGAAGGAACTTTTGTGCCTTGTTCGTCCGACTTGTTCCAGACAAGTTTTACTCGTCGAGTTTCTGGACAGCACTACCTTTCGTCGGTGGTTTTATCATAACCTGAGTTTTTCTTGACGGATTTCAATAATTCTTTTTGTGTTGTCTTCGTAACTTGATTCTCTCTGATATCTATCACTTTTGTCACGGTGAAACACGTTTAGATTAGTCACATACACGATTTCTTTAACAGATCGTTTTTCTGCCGAAAGGGTTGGGGTTTTAATTGTTTCTGCTGCGTAAGATTTTTAAATCTACCATTCACCCCCCTTCTGGTAGCTTTTCACGTGCTCTTCGATCCTACAACACCTTTTGTGGGCCATTTCTCTTCTTTGGGAAGAGTCTTGCCTTCTTGCCCTTGTCATGTTTCCTCTTCCCAAAGGATCTTGGTTTGGGTTTGGCCTCTTCTTCATCATCTTCACTTTCTTCAAGCTTGCGATGCTTGCTCTTGTGGTTCTCTCTTCTTTTGTCCGGTTTTGGACAATCATAGGAGATGTGGCCTTGATCACCACAATTGTAGCAAGTCTTGTGATCATCTCTCCTTGGTAGAAATGCTTTCTTCTTGGGATCAAATGTGTATCCCTTCTTAGTAATCTTGGAGTTCAAGCGTGAGAACTTTCTCATCATCAACGCAAGATCATCATCATCATCTTCACTTGATGCTTTCTCTTCTTCACTTGAGCTAGGTTCAACCACCTTCTTCTTCTTGAGGCTTGTTTTCTTGGTGGAGGCCTTTACAACAATTGTTTTTGAAGATGATTGGTCCATCATCCCAAGTACAGTCATCTCATGAGCGTGAATTTCTCCAATGAGCTCCAAAACCTCAATGTGGTCAAGAGACTCCTTTTGAAGCATGGAGTTGATGATGTTGTACTTTATCTTGGGAAGGAGAATGAGGATCTTGCGGTTGATGAGTCCCTTGCCAAGAGAAGCAATGTCAAGAGCATTAATTTCTTCAACAAGCACATTCAAGCGAGAGAACATCTCATTAACATTTTCATGAGGTAGCATCTTAAATTCATCATATTTTGCTTTAAGCATGTGATATTTAAGTTCCTTGACTCGAGAAGAACCCTCATGAATCTTAAGCAAACTCAAATTTCACACGCTTTTTCTTTACAAGCAATCCTAGCAAATACATCTTGACTAATACATTCATAAATTGCATTCCTAGCTTTCGCATCCCATTTAATTTGATCACCAACATAGTTGTGTTCTCCAAACCCCGCGTGGGTCGCTTCCCATACTTCAGGAGCAATAGCCTCTAGATAAGCGCGCATGCGTGCTTTCCAATAGGCAAAGTTCTTGCCCTCGAAGATAGGAACCGAACCCCCAACCTTGGCCATTTTAGCTCTCTAGCGGTGAAGCTAGAATGATCCTATGAGCAACCTTGCTCTGATACCAATTGTAAGGATCGAATGCCCAAGAGGGGGGGGTGAATTGGGCTTCTTTTAAAAAATCTAAGCAATAAAACTTAATCCCTAAAAGCCCAATTCCCTACGCAAACAATCTATGCATTGAAGTAAATAGCAACTTCACGGAATATAAAATGCATAAATGTAAGGGAGAGGAAGAGGATGCAAACTCCCGAGGAGACACAAGGATTTATCCCGTGGTTCGGCAAGATCGTCAAGATCTTCCTACATCCACGTTGTGGCACCCACCAAAGAGTATAGCCACACCCAAGTCACCGAGACGAGGTATCTCCACTATTCTTCTCCGTTTGCCAACCTCGGCAAGGTGGAGCTCAAGCCTTGTACAACTTCGACCCTCCGGGCTACCACAAACGCCTTAGCAAGCTCCGGAAGTCTATCATAGTTACAAACACCATGGGGCACTCCCTTGAGGCTCTCACTATCCTAG
The DNA here is from genome assembly GCA_036927565.1 of Tuctoria greenei. NCBI lineage: Eukaryota > Viridiplantae > Streptophyta > Magnoliopsida > Poales > Poaceae > Tuctoria > Tuctoria greenei. Next base: position 46,973 of record JAYESD010000111.1, on the reverse strand, counting down.
AGATTCCACTCAACCAGAATGGAGGCACACAAGCTCTCTCTCTAAGTAGTTCTAGCCTATCTGTAGGTGGTCGGAATGATGTAGAAGTGATGGCTCTTGGTCTTGAACGCTTGTGGATGTGTTGAGAATGTCTGGTGATCAAGACTTGTCGAAATGACCGGTTTAGGGGGTATTTATAGCCAGCCTCCACGAAATAGCCGTTGGAAAAGTAGGCTAACAGAACTTTTCTGCGAACACCGGATGATCCGATGTCTCATCTTTAGTAATCATCAGTCAAGTTTACTTTAGCTGACGTCATTGTGTCAGATATGACCGTTGTTAGACCGATGTTGCACTTGTCTTCTCATCGGATGATCCGGTGGCTCTTCCTCTAGAATTGGCTCAAACTTGATGCTTACTGTAGTGATTGACCGATATGTATATTTCTGTACATCGGATGATCCGGTGCTACACTTGGTCCAAGGATATTACAAACTGTACTGATGGACCGATGTAGCTGAGCCCTTAACATCGGATGATCCAGTGAGTGCTTTGTTCTGAGGTCTTCTTCTTCTGCTGAACCAACTCGACTGATGTGTCTTTCTCAGAAATCATCGGTTGATCCGGTGAGTTGATTTTGTTTACTTCGCGTTGTTTCTAAGTGATTCTTTTGTGTCTTGCTCGATTGACCTCTTAGACTTTTGTTGGAAATGTACTTCTGATGGTTGTCAAGCATTAAGTGTCATCAATTGTGGTTGAATGACTTTGACATAAGAGCTTTCACTTCTTGTCTTCATATCATTGATTTGATCTCATAAAGTGATTGTATATGGGTCTCCAATGACATATTGATTTCATTTGATTGAGTGATTATGAGAGACCTTGCATCCAAAAATTCATTAGTAAAGTCCAATGGTTGTCATTAATCATCGAAACCATACCTCATGGGGGCCTAGATGCTTTCAAGTAGTCACACCGACTACTCCCGATATCCTTTTAATTATGATCGGTTAAATTCTAACAATAATCATTACCTGTCAATTCCTTTAGGGAAAGCACCTTTCTTCGATGGCAATGTTTATTCTATGTGGAGACAAAACATGAAAATGCATCTCATATCTCTTAACCTCAGTTTGTGGCATATAGTGTGTACATGGATAGATATCCCGGTCGATGATGAAGAGCTGACTCCAAGCCAAGAACAAGCTATTCATTGGAACGCTCAAGCTGCAGCTGTAATCACATCATCACTGAGCCGAGACAAGTTCACCAAAGTGGATGGACTCGAAATTGCCAAGGAGATATGGGATGCTCTACAAACCGCACATGAAGGTGATCGTCATGTACGTGAAGCTAAAATTGAAATGATTGAAGGTGAATTGGAAAGATTCACCATTGAAGAAGATGAGTCACCACAAGATATGTATAATCGATTGAAGAATCTTATCAACAAAGTCCGAGAATATGGCAGCAAGAAGTGAAATGATCGCGAGGTCGTAAAGCTAATTCTTAGAGCATTCAAGCCTCACAATGTCACTCTTTGCTCGATGATTAGAGAAAGCCTCGGTTATCGGAAGATGACCCCGGATGAACTTCTTGGGAAGATTATCAACTTTGAAGTGATGAAGAAGCAAGCCAGGCATGTCAAAAAAATTGTCGACCTTGCCTCGACAAAGAAGAAAGGAGTTGCTTTGGAGTACAGTTGTAAACCCATATCAAAAGAATCTCAAGAAGCTCATGGAGAAGATGACAGTGATGATGAAAGCAGTGACATCGATGAAGAAGAAATGATCTTATTCATGAAGTAGTTTAAGAAAATTATGAGAAGAAGACAACGTGGTAGCTCAAATGAAAGAAGACATATGGACAAACCAAGACCAAAAATGAGGCATGCTTGCTATAACTGTGGAGAGTACGACCATTTCATAGTAGACTATCCTCATGAGGAAAATAAGAGGAAGACTAAGGACAACAAGCCTCAACCTAAGGAAATGTTCAAGAAGAAGAAGCAATATGGCCAAGCTCATCTAGGGAAGGAGTGGGACTCCAATGATGAGTCCTCATCCGAAGAAGAGGAAGAGATGGCTACCATAACCATCAAGAAGACTGCCAAGAAATCCACTCTCTTCCCAACCATGGGCGCATGGAAGGACAATTATAACACATGTCTAATGGCCAAGGAAGGTAAAAGAAAGGTAACAACTAAATATTCCTCCTTGCATTCCTTTACTAGTGATGGTGATAATTCTAGTGATGATGTAGACATGCTTAGAGGTTTAGACAATAAATCTTCTGCTAAGATGAAATTCTTGATGGATAAGCTTGTTGATAAGGAGGAGCTAGTTGATCATCAAGAAGATATGATCATCCTCCAAAAGGAGGAATATCTTAAGATCAAAAAGCTCCTTGAAATTGAAAAGGAGCAAAGAAAATCACTAGAACTTAAGTTATCTTCAAGCAAGGAAGCTTGCATGAAGTTAAATGACTCAACCGCCACCATCAAGAATGAACTTGCTAACTTGACCAAAGTTAACAAGATTCTTGAAGTACAAGTTGAGTCACTCAAACTAAGTGGTTCTTTATCCTCTTCAAGCTCACCTTCTCAACATTTAAGATCTAAAACTGCTATTGCTTGTACATGTGCTAAAATTGACACTAACTTGAAGAAAAGTCAAACTTGACAAAAGACAAACATCCTTTCCGAAGTGGCATATTTGACAAGGAGAAGGTCAAGTATGCACGTAGTGCATACTTGGTCACAAGACCTCCTAATGTCAAATATGGCATTGAGTATTCTTGTGGTGAAAAAAAATGCTAGAAGCCACGAGAATAACAAGTAATGCATTGCCTTTGTCAAGGGAAACACCTCTCAAGTTAGAAAATTTAATAATGTTGATAAGTTTAACATTGTTAACACATATGAACAACAAGTTTTATTCAGAACATTTGATGCTTTGTATGTACTTATGAAAAGTAATATTAGAAGAGTTTATGCCAAATATGTTGGGCCACTCCATGGGTATACCAAGTCTCATGTGTGGGTGCCCAAATCACTTGTGACTAACCTCAAAGGACCCAAGCAAGCTTGGGTACCTAAGACCAAGGCATAATTTGTCTTATGCATGCCTATTCATCTGGTGGAGCTAAATGCGTGCTAGGCAGTGGATGCATGAATCACATGACTGGAGAAAGAAGAATGTTTGTAGATTATGAATAAAATGAAGATCCAAGCAAAGGCATTTACTTTGGTGATAATAGTCAAGGAAGGGTGCTTGGTACCGGTAAAATTGCAATTTCATCAAAACATACTATTTCTTATGTTTTACACGTAGATTTCTTGGATTATAACCTTTTGTCCATATCTCAATTATGTGACAAAGGTTATAATTGTTTATTCACTAATGAGAGTGTGACCGTCTCTAGAAGGAGTGATAACTCGGTTGCATTCAAGGGTGTGTTAAACGGAAAACTTTATCTAGTTGACTTCAACAAAGATAAAGCCGAACTTGACACATACTTGATTGCAAAGACCGACATGGGTTGCCTGTGGCATAGACGGCTAGCACATGTTGGTATGAGGAGTCTTCAAAAACTCCTTAAAGGCGATCACATCCGAGGTTTAAAGGATGTGTTTTTTGAGAAAGACAGGCCTTGTAGTGCGTGCCAAGCTGGGAAGCAAGTAGGAGCACCCCATCCCGCGAAGAATTTCATGACTACAACAAGACCGCTTGAGCTCCTTCACATGGACCTATTAGGTCCAATTGCTTACATAAGCATCGGCGGTAACAAATACGGTTTAATAATTGTTGATGATTTTTCTCGCTTCACGTGGGTTTTCTTTTTGCATGATAATACAGAAACTAAAGGAACCCTCAAAAAGTTTCTCAAGCGAGCTCAAAATGAATTTTCATTGACGATCAAGAACATACGAAGTGACAATGGAACAGAGTTCAGGAATACCCAAGTTGAGGACTATCTAGACAAGGAAGGGATAAAGCATGAATTTTTAGCACCATATTCTCCTCAACAAAACGGAGTAGCCGAAAGGAAGAACCGAATACTCATTGAGATGGTGAGGACAATGCTCGTTGAATACAAGACTTCGGACCGGTTTTGGTCCAAACCAGTGAACACCACTTGTCACGTCATAAACCGACTATATCTTCATCGCCTACTCAAGAAAACATCGTATGAACTACTCACCGACAACAAGCCGAATATTTCATACTTTCGAGATTTTGGTTCTAAATGTTATATTTTGAACAAGAAGCCTAGGACTTCAAAGTTCGCTTCAATGTATGATGAAGTTTTCTTACTTGGCTATGTTCAAACTTCTACGCCTATCGTGTCTTCAACAAGGCCTCTGGACTTGTTGAAGTAGCACGTGATGTAGTGTTCGATGAAACTAACGGCTCTCAAGAAGAGAAAGTTGATCAATGTGTGATGGATAAAGAAGAAGCTCCATGTCAAGCATTGAGAAGAATGGCGTGGGCGATATTCGACCAAAAGTGCCACCTCCAAATGCAAATGAAGAAGATGAACCACAAGTGGAAGAAAATGGTCAAGGGGGAGTTTTCACACAAGATGAATCTCAAGAATAAAAAGGTGATCCACACATCAATGAAGGCAACCATCCAGGGGGAGAAGAAGATGATGACCATGAAGATTCAAGATCAAGAGTGCCCCATCCAAGAGTACATCAATGCATCCAAAGAGATCACCCCGCCAACAACATAATCGATGACATCCAAATGGGAATAACAACTCGATCTTGTATAGCTAATTTTTGTGAACATTACTCAATTGTATCCTCTTTGGAACCACACAGGGTTGAAGATGCATTAAAGGATCTAGATTGGGTGGTGGCGATGCAAGAAGAATTGAAAAACTTCAAAAGGAATGAAGTGTGGGAACTTGTTGAAAGACCCAAGTTCAACGTCGTCGGCACCAAATGGGTCTTCTGCAACAAGCAAGACGAACAAAAGGTGGTGACAAGGAACAAGGCACGACTTGTGGACAAAGGGTATTCACAAATCGAAGGTTTGTATTTCGACGAGACTTTTCCTCCTGTAGCTAGGCTTGAATCGATTTGTATATTACTTGCATATTCTACTCACCATGACTTCAAGCTTTATCAAATGGATGTGAAAAGTGCCTTCCTCAACAAACCGATCAAGGAGGAGATGTACGTGGAGCAACCCCCTGGGTTTGAAGATCAAGAGTTTCCCGACCATGTATACAAACTGCGTAAGGCTCTCTATGGCCTCAAACAAGATCCTAGAGCTTGGTATGAGTGCCTTAGAGATTTTTTGATTGAAAATGGTTTTAGGGTTGGCAAATCTGACTACACCTTGTTTACTAAGCATTTTGATAATGATCTATTCATTTTCCAAATCTATGTTGATGATATTATATTTGCTTCAACTAACAAATCTTTTTGTCAAGAGTTTAGTAAGATTATGACAGATAGATTCGAGATGTCCATAATGGGAGAGTTGAGATACTTTTTAGGATTCCAAGTGAAGCAACAAAAAGAAGGGACATTGATAAGCCAAACAAAGTACACGCAAGACATTCTCAAGAAATTTGGAATGGACAAAAAAAAGCCCATAAAGACTCCCATGGCGACAAATAGACACTTGGATCTTAATGAAGATGGACCAAATGTGGATCAAAAGGTATACCGCTCAATGATGGGCTCCTTACTTTATTTATGTGCATCTAGGCCTGAAATCATGTTGAGTGTATGTTTTTGTGCGAGATTTCAAGCCAATCCTAAGGAATGTCATTTGACAGCCGTAAAAGGATCTTGCGATATTCAGTTCATACACCCGACCTAGGCCTTTGCTATCCTAAAGGTTCAAAATTCAATCTCATTGGATACTCCGATGCGGATTATGCCAGATGCAAAGTAGATAGAAAAAGTACCTCCGGTACTTGCTAATTTCTAGGTAGATTCCTAGTCTCTTGGTCCTTCAAGAAACAAAATTACATTTCCTTATCCACGGTCGAAGCGGGAGTATGTTGTAGCCGGGAGTTGTTGTGCAGAACTCCTGTGGATGCGACAAACTCTAAGGGATTATGGTTACAATATGAGCCATATTCTACTCCTTTGTGACAGTGAGAGTGCCCTTAAAATTGCCCATAATCCTGTTGAGCACTCAAGAACCAAACACATAGACATACGACATCATATTTTGAGAGATCACTCAATGAAAGGAGACATAACTATTTCCCATGTCAACACTAAAAAACAACTAACTGATATCTGTACCAAGCGACTTGATGAAAAACGCTTTTGTGAGCTCCGAAATGAACTAAATATCCTTGATGCTCGGAACGTGGCTTGAAAACTTGCATACTTGTATGCCACCTTCAAAATCATGTTGATTGTGTTGAAAAATTATCTCTCTCTATTTTCTCCGAAAAACTATGATAATTACTTGATCTTGGTGAATTATGGTCATAACTTGATTGTTTTATGAGTACTGATCATATTCATCAAGAATATTTATGTGTTTTGCTCCCTATTTTCTTTTTAAGCACCTTCGAATATATACAAAAGGTCTATTTGTTTTTGTCTTGGTGACCACAGACTAGTCCGTGGTTACTCCGGACTAGTCTGCACATTGCAGACTAGTCTGCAGAGTGTCCGCTAGACCGGACTAGTCCAATTTTTCGACTCCATAACCCTAGGACTGGCTCAACCCTAATCTCCTTCCTCCTCACAACTCCTCTCACATTCTCTCTCCTTACTCAAGTGCTCTCAAGGCGATTTGGCAAGTCCTCCATCAAATCCACTCAAGTTTTCGTGGGATTTGATCTCCATTGCAAGGGGATCGAAGACCACGGAATTGTCCGCATCAAAACTCCTTCAACGCCTAGAATCGAAGGATTTGGTAAAATTTCTCTCCAAACCCTAGAACCTTCGATTTTCCTTTCTTTTTGTTCAAATAGCCTAGTTCTTCCTGTCAATACATGCTCCCTTGTAGTACTGCAACTACATTGCTTTGTTTGTGCGTTGAGAAACTCCATTATCCTGCTAGTTCGGGTTCGAGCAACTGAATATCGAATTAGTCCGTTATCAGTGCAGACAAGTCCGGTACCCCAGACTAGTCCGCACCCGAGCAACGGACAAGTCTGATGTTAGCTGAAGAAAACCCTAATCTTCTTCAACTCAATTCCTTTCCTTGCTACCAATCCTTATCTATGTCATGTATAACTTTCTTGTCAAGACAATGTCGAGCTCAAACGAGGACATATCTGACTTTGAGGAAAAGTTCAATGGTAAAGGAAGTGATGTGGCTTCAAAGTTGAGGAAAATTGATGCTTATAGTGATGACAAAAAGGCAGTTGATCACATATTTTGGAGCAACTTCCACGAGGACTACTACAGTACCGTGTACCATCAGATGAAGACTCCATTGGCCCACAACCAATGGATCGACTGGGCACATTTTGAGAGAAAGAACTATCAAGCCTTTGATGAAGTGATAGAGGCTGAGGAGAGACATGGCCTCAAGGACTTGTTTGCCTTCAGGTATAACTGGAATGATGAGGTCATCACTCTATTCTTTGCAACTTGCTACTTCGCCAGCGATGAAGAAGAGAGAGTGACTTGGATGACACATGGATCCAAGTACACTGTTACTTATGATGAGTTTGCTAGGCTGCTGCACCTTGAGGACACTAGCAGCAATGAGATCATTATTCACAATATTGGTGTTTTGGAGAAGGACAAAATGGACTTTCTCTATGATACTCGCCTCAAGTACAGTCCTCCCTCAACCAACAACATGAAACCCTTCTTCATGGTTCCTAATAGAGTACTCCGGAAGACGATTGCTCCAAAGGATGGAGATGCTGGGAGTGTCCAACGTTACTTGAGAACCTTGATGAAAGTGATTAGCAAGAAGAGGAAGCTTGACATCTTCGACTGCATCTGGAATGACATGGTGAACATCTCCTGCACACCGAACCACTCTTGTGGCTATGCACCATACTTGATGTTTATGATTGAAAAATTCACAGGAATTAAGTTTGTGAAGAATGTAGAGCATACTCCTCTAAGGCCTCAGAAGCCTCCTCAAGCCTCTCTCCCAACTGCTCCCTCACCTGCCTCAAGTGAGGAACATCCAGAAAAAGCTCAAGAAGATACAAGGCCATCCTCTGGCACTAGGGCCCCTCATCTAACAAAGGATCAGCCAGTGGGATCATGAAGTACCTGACAGGTATATTTGGTTCTTGCCGCAAGACTGAGGTGAAAGTTCACAATATGAAAAAGGCAAGAAAGGAGGAAATGCGGTACATGAAGGACAATATCAAAGCAATATGCCGAAAACTAGAGATTGAGCCTATTAGGTCTCCAGTCATATCAGAGGACTCCGCCTCTGACTTCTTGGAGCTTCCTACTCTTTCACATTTCGAGCTTGCCTATTTTGGCATTGGGGGAATGATGAGTGGCTCTCACCCTCATCCTTCTTGCTTGAAGATGAAGACAATGAAAGAATCGACAACGCGGAGTGAGCCTGTGACGAGTAGATCCCTCCTCTGCTTCTTTTTGGCGCCTTGATGCCAAAGGGGGATAGATTGAGGGGGAGTATTAGGTCCTAGCAGTAGGTTGAGAGATGAGAGTTCTATTTGTGTTTCTTTTGGTGCTGTAAAATTTTGATTATGCTCTCATTATGCTTATGGACATGTGTTGTGAAACGATGACTCTGTTATGCTTATGATCTATGTTTTATGCTCTGAATTTGAAATTCATGCCTGATAATCTTGATGTTGTTGTGATTATACTTTTATCTTATTCACATCAAGATTATTGCTCAAAAACACGTAGTTTCGAACCCTACCATAAAGAGTGCACATATGTCTTATTTCTACATTGCCTATTTTTCTCAAAGCTCATATGTGCACACTTTATGAAAATCTGAAATTTTATCATATTTGTGTAAATCTCAATTGCTTGTCATCAATCACCAAAAAGGGGGAGATTGAAAGTGCATCTAGGCATCCCTTGTGGGTTTTGGTTGATTTATGACAAACAAATGAGATCTTAACAAAATTGTTGAGATGAGCGCAGGTTTTAAAGAATTTAGGAGGAAAGCTCAAAAAGAAAGGAGAATAGGAATCAAAAGAAAAAGAGCTCAAGAGATGAAAAGATTAGATCATTTTGAATGGAGTGTGTTGGAGAAACACACCCAAGAGCTCAAGTTAACAAACAATTTAACTCACTGCACAATTCACAGGAAAACCGGACTAGTCCGATACACACCGGACTAGTCCGATATGTCTCTAACTAGAAACAGACAAGTCTCCCCAGTGCGGACTTGTCCGCAAGTACTCCATTTTACACAGCACTGGACTAGTCCGATATCGCCACAGACTTGTCCGATAATCTTCTGACTAAAATCGGACAAGTGCTCCAAGTCTGAACTTGTCCATTAGCCCCACAATCTTTCACGATACCAGACAAGTCTGATATCACCACGGACTAGTCTGAAAACTCTTTGACTAAAATTGGACAAGTCCTCCAAATGCAGACTTGTATTCAATTCTACATGAGGTTCACCACACCGGACTAGTTCGATATATGGCGGACTAGTCCGAACACATCCAGAGCCCAGATCAGACTTGTTCGGACATTTACGGACAAGTCCAATATCTCGGAACACTTAGGGTTTCCCACACGTCGCACACCGGACTAGTCCAATATATGATGGACTAGTCCTAACACATCCAGAGCCCAGACCAGACTAGTCCGGACATTTTCGGACAATTCCGATATCTCGGAACACTTAGGGTTTCCCACACGCCGCACACCGGACTAGTCCGGAGTCCACCACGGACTAGTCCGGACATCGCAAACCCTGACGGTAACTTTTGAAAATCCTAGTATAAATAGAGGTGTATGGCCCTACAACCATATCTCTCGAACCCCTGCACCGTCGCACCTCCCAAGAGCCCTACAAACACATCTCTCCACACATTTTAACCCTAGAAAGATCAAATCTTTGAGGATTAGCATTGATCAAAAGGAGAGACTTGTTCCACACGACCTTGAGCACTTGGGTTTGAATCTCTCATACACTCTTGTTGTTTATTGCATATCTTTGGAGTGTGTTTGGTGGCGTTCTTCATTGTAAATATTGAGGAGCCCTCAACTTGTGAGAAGGCCCCTTGAACACAATTGTTTTCCTCTTTGTGGTTAGTGGAAGAGAATCGGCCTCTGTGGCGATTCGACAAGGGTAGGGTCGGTAAAGACCTGGTCCTCTGTGGACTCCTCAACGTGGATGTAGATTTCCTTCCCGGGAATCGAACCACAGGATAAAATCGTGTATTGTGCACTTTTGTTTCATTATTCATCACATTGTAGGGTTTACATAATCTTGTGTAACTCACGTTAAAAAATTGGAATTAAAGTTGATCCTTGTCATAAACTTTTTCACTGTTCTAATACATACAAGTTGCTATTTACTTTCCGCTGCATAGGGTAATAGAAGTGAAATTATCGATTAAACTTGTTTTTTCTAGTCCGCGAATATTGGACTAGTCCGCACAGTACCGGACTAGTCCGATCTCTCTGTATTTGATCGATTTGTTAAGTGTTTCAGGACCTGACAAAAGGTCAAAAAGCCTATTCACCCCCCCCTCTGGGCTACATCCAAAACTGCCACATTTCTCATTAATCGTCTTCCTGCCAAGGCGATTCGTGCACGTACCCCTTACTTTGCCTTGTATGGCATCACCCCTCTTTATGACCACCTTCGAGTTTCGGGTGCGCTTGCTACCCTAACCTTTCTGCTACTGCCCCACATAAGCTTGCGCCTCACTCTACTCGGTACCTATGTCTGGACCTCACCACTCACCGTATATTGATCTCTCAACACATCATCTTCAACGAGTCATCTTTTCCTTTCTCCACTTCCTCTTCTGCTTCCGCTGTAGAGTTGGACTCCCTATTTTCTACTGACACTGAGGCTGCTCCACTACAGCTGCCTTGGCCTTTTTCTGCAGGTACGACACCCGTTGTGCCATGCACGGCCTTAGCGTCTTCGACGTCGACAGCTGTGTCCTGTGCAGCACCGGCGCCTCAGGCACCACCGAATGTGCCTCCCGAAGCCCGGCGTCTTGGTTCATTGACCCCACTCTTGTCTACCAGCGACAAGCGCAGGTTGGTGATCAGGCTCCAGCAGCTCTGGTGCCTCCAGCAGCGCCACGCGCGGCCCCGGTGTCTCTAACCTCCTCAGCAGCGCCACACACGACCATGACATCTCCGACCTCCTTAGTCGCACCACGCGCGACCACGGCGTCTCTGACCTCCTTAGCTGTGCCACGCGTGGCCCCACCATCTCTGACCTCTACTATCGTGCCTTGCGCGGCCACAATACCGCGGTTTGCTGACCCTACTCTTGTCTATTAGCAATGAGAGCGAGTTGGTGGTCTAACTCCTGCTCGCCCCGAGCCCCCAGTGTAGCACCCGCCTCTTCTCCACCGGGATCCAGGTCACGTCGTCCCTATGGTGACTCGATGTGCAGCTAGGGTTCTTTGGACGGTTGAGCGTTTCTTTGGGGTCGTCCTCTCATCAGCGACGCCTTCACCGTCTGCCTCCTCTTCGGTATCACCTACCATCTTCCGACTGTAGCGCTCTCATCGATCCTCACTGGGGTCGCACTATGGAGGAAGAGTATGCGGTCCTGCTTGCCAACCGGACAAGGGACCTGGTGTCCCGTCCTAGTCGTGCCAATAGTGTCACAGGCAAGTGGGTGTTCATGCATAAGAAGAAGGTGGATGATTCTCTGGAGAGATATAAGGCTCAATGGGTACTTTGAGGCTTTACTCAGCACCCTGGAGTTTACTATGACGAGACCTTCAGTCTGGTGGTGAAGCTGGCGACGGTTCATACCATTCTGTCGCTGGCTCTCTCGCGTTCTTGGCCCGACCATCAGCTGGATGTCAAGAACGCCTTCCTCCACGACACTTCGACGGAGATGGCGTACTGCAGTCAGCTGACAGGGTTTGTTGATTTAGCTAATCCAGACATGGTATGCAAGCTGAACAAGTCCTTTTACGGTCTGAAGCAGGCACCCCAAGCTTGGTACAGCTGGTTTGCCTCCTTCCTGATCTCATTGGGCTTCTTTGAGGCCAAGTCAGACATATTGCTTTTTGTCTATCAATGGGAGGGTGACACTGCCTACCTTCTCCTATATGTTGATGACAATGTACTGATGGCGTCTAGTCCGACTCTCCTTCAGCGTACTATCTTCGCCATGCAATAGAAGTTCGCTATGAAGGACTTGGGCCAACTTCACTACATCTTGTGTATTGTGGTCGAGGACCGTGCAGGTGGCTTGTTCCTTCACCAGCGGAAATATTGCATGGACATCCTCGAGCGAGCGGGCATGGCTGAGTGTAAGCCGTGTTCAATGCCACTGGATACCAAGGCAAAGGTCTCCTCTGCCGACAGGACCCCCATTAGTGACCCGACTACCAACAGGAGTCTTGCAGGTGCACTTTAGTATCTCATCTTCCCCAGGCCAGATATCTCCGACACAGTTCAGTTGGTGTGCCTTCACATGCGTGACCCGTGGGAGCTGCACCTCACCGCTGTGCAGTGGAGCCTTCGGTACTTGCGTGACGCCCTCGACTTCGGCCTCCTCCTTTGACGTGACTCGGCTTCCGAGTTGGTTGTCTACACAGACACTGACTAGGCAGGCTGCCTAGACACCCGTCGGTCCACCTCTGGCTACACCATCTTCCTGGGCGAAAACCTCGTCTCCTGGTCCTCGAAGCGGCAACCCGTGGTGTTGTGCTCGAGTGTTGAGGCGGAGTACCGCGTCGTGGCTAAAAGTGTGGCTCAGGCTTCCTGGCTTCAGCAGCTGCTACAGGAGCTCCACTCACCCATCGCCTGGACAAAAGTTCATCTAGGCACACGCTTGTGGGTTTTGGACGATTGATGACGAAAAAGTGAGATCCTAATAAAATTTGTTGAGATGAGAGAAGATTTCAGAGAATGAAACAAAAGGTGCAAAAAGGTGAAAAGATGGCAATCAAGGAAGGGAAGAAAACAAGTGATGGAAAGATGCAAAAGTAGTCCTAAGTGTGTAGGGTGTGTGTGTAAGAGACACACCCCCAAGAGCTCAAGTGATTACGGAAAGAATAAGGGCTAAAACATATTTCAAGTTGCAGGAAAAGAGGACTAGTCTGGTCTTTCACAGTACCAAAATAGGACTAGTCTAGTTTTTGAGCGGACTAGTCTGTTTTTCTTACAGTTCCAAAAGAGGACTAGTCTGGTTGTTGAGCAGCCTAGTCTGATTTCCTCTCTGGAAAAAACGGACTACTCCGGTCCCCAACCAACTAGTCTGGTACATTCACAAAAGTTAGAGTTTCCATGTGTGTTACACATATCCAGGTCTAAATGACTCAGCACACCAGGCTAGTCCGGTCCCTAGCGGACTAGTCCGGTCATTGGGATAAAAACGGTAACTTTTCTAAATGTCTATAAATAGGTGATCCACAACCCCATAACCACCAACCAAGAACCCTAGCGCCTCCACTGCATCCAAGAGCATAAAAACACTCCTCTCCACACATTCTAAGGCCCTAAGAGTCAAATCTTTGGGAGTTGGCAATTGGAAAAGGGAGAGTGAACAATCTCATTGACATTGAGATCTTGGGTTTTATTCCTCACACACCCGTATTGATTATCATGTAATTATTTGAGTGTGTTAATCTCTCTTTTCGTTTGTAATCTCGTGGGAGCCCTCAGTGTGTGAGGTTGCCCCACCAACTTGGTGATTACCCCGTGATAGTGGAACTCAAGTCAGCCTTGTGTGGTAACTTGATGAGAGAAAAGGGTTTGAACAGACCCGACTCTGTGTGGGCTTCCTCATTGAGGAGTAGATCTCTTTAGTGAGATCGAACCTCGGTAAAAATCACTTGTCTCATGTGTTACTGATCCATACTTTTCACTAACATCACTATCTAAGGCATACACTTGATTATATTTGCAACTTGTGTTAATCTTGTATCCCACATGCAAATCATTTACCATTAACACTTGCTAGAGTTGTTAGTACAGTTTACTACATTCCACTGCAAGAGATTCAAAGAAAATATCAAAAAGATCTGAATTTCATAGTTGTGCTTACTCACACCGGACTAGTCCTCACTCACACCGGACTAGTCTGGCCTTCCCGTTTTTAAGAGTTTTGCAAGTGTTTCAGGAAAAATTTCAAAGGCCTATTAACCCCCCCTCTAGGCCACATTCAATTGGTATCAGAGCTAGGCTCCCCATAAAGAGACTAATCGCTCGAAGAGATGATGGCCGACGAGAAGGAAACATAAACATCCGGGAAGCCATCAATTAAGAATCTTAAGACACTACAAAGATGCTAGATGTGCTAAAAACTACAAGCATGATCATGAAGAAGTGCGTCAACTCAAGGCACTTCTAAGAAAGAAAATAACGAACCAAAAGTGCAAGAAAGAAGACGAGAAGCCGATGGGGAGTGATCGTCAAGACAACTCCCGATATCCTTTTAATTACGAGCGTCTTAATTTTGACAATCACTATCTTTCTATTCCCATGGGGAGATCTCAATATTTCGATGGTGATGATTATACAATGTGGAAGTACAATATGAAAATGCATTTCATTTCCTTAAACCCCAGTCCTTAACAAAATGTGTGTACATGCATAGATATCCCAGATGTTGACGATGAACTCACCCCTGAGCAAGCCCAAGCTATCCATTGCAATGCACAAGCTGTCGCGTTGATCACCTCATCAGCAAGCTGAGAAGAGTTTAACAAGGTTGATGGACTTGAGGTGGCCAAAGATATATGGGACACCCTCAAGACGACACATGAAAGAAATCACTCCGTACGAGAAGCAAAGATTGAAATGATTGAGGAGGAGCTAGGGAGGTTTGCCACCAAGGATGGTGAAGCTCCTCAAGAGATGTACAATCGGATGAAAATGCTAATCAACAATATTAGAGCATACGGAAGTAAGAAGTGTACATACCATGAATTGGTCGAAAGGATGATTAGAGCGTTCATGTCCCGAAATGTCATTTTGTGCTCCATGATCTGTGAAAGTCTGATGTTCCATAAAATGACTCCGGATGAGCTTTTGGGAAAAATCATCAATCACGAGATGATGGAAATAGAAGCTCAATAGGTGAAGAACCTTGCTGAGCTCACCTCATCAAAGAAGAAGGATGTCGCCATCAAGGGAACTTCCAAGCCAAGAAGCAAGAAAGTCCATCAGGTGCAAGACGACAAAGATAGCAATGATGTGGACACCGACATGATGACGAAGAGATGGTTCTCTTCAAAAAGTTTAAAAGAATGATGAGAAGGAAAATAGGCAATAGCTACACTGAGGGCAAGAGCAAGAGCAAAGACAAGTCCATGACAAGGCAGTCTTTCTATAACTGTGGTGAATATGGGCACTTTATAGTTGATTGCCCATATGAAGAAGACAAACAGAGAAAGAAGGAAGCAAAGCCACAAGACAAGAAAATATTCAAGAAGAATAAGAGAGTTGGCGAAGCACATCTCGGCGAGGAGTGGGACTCAAACGATGAGTCCTCCTCCGAAGATGAAGATAGGTTGGCAACAATTGTTGTCAAGAGACATTCCATGAAGACCACTCTCTTTCCAAATTTGGGAAGATGGAAAAACTCGAACGAACATGCCTTATGGCCAAGGAAGGTATGAAAAAGGTTAAATGTAGACCCTCATCTTTACATTCCCTTAGTGATGATGATGTCGATAGCAGTGAAGAAAATGAACACATGTTTAAAGGCTTAAGTAAAACTGCAAAATGAAAATATTGACGGGTGAAATATTTGAGAAGGAAGATCTTATCAACCGACAAGAAGATATGCTCGTCCTTCAAAAGGAGAGGTACTCTAAGGTTGATAAGGCTCTCGAGCTTGAAAAGAAAAAGAGAGAAGCACTTGAGCGTGAGCTAGCTTTGAGCAAGGAAACTTGCTCAAACCTGAATGATTTGAATGTTGGCCAAGCACTTCAAGTACAAGTTGAATCACTCAAGCAAAGTGTCCCCTTCTCTTCTAAGAACTCACCTTATCCAAATATCGAGTCTATTCCACCTAAAACATGTAATTGTGCAAATTTGGTTCTTTACCTAAAAAATGAGTTTGATGTGGCACAAAGAAAAAATTCACCCAAAAGTGGAATTTTTGACAAGGAGAAAATCAAGTATGCACGAAGTGCATACTCGGTTACTATGGCCCCAAATATCAAGGATGGCCTAGGATATTCTCGTGGTGAAAAGTGGAATGCTAGAAACCCCAAGAATAACAAGGAATCGATTGCTTTGTCAAGGGAGGCTCAAATCAGGTTGAGAACATCAAACATATTCCCTCTTTTCATGAAAAAGCTAAAAATTGACAAAACATTATGTTTCATGAATTTAATGCCTCATATGTTCTTATGAAGGATGAATTTAACCATGTTTATGCCAAGTACATTGGCCACTCCACAGAAGTCCAAAATCTTGTGTGTGGTTGCCCAAATGTCTTATCACTAACATCAAAGGACCCAAGCAAGCTTGGGTACCTAGAACCAAAGCATAATCCTTTGTTGTAGGTGCACCCCCTTCGGTGGATCCAAAGAGGTGCTTGATAGGAATGAACCACATGACCGGAGGAAAGAAAATATTCATTGGGTACAGTGAAAAATCCAAGTTCATCTCCATCCGAACCATCATCACAAGATTCAAAGTGTACAACAACCAGAGGAAATGATCAAGAGGGAGCCTCTACACGAGAAAAGGCTCAATATGTACAAGATCAACCTCAAAAAGATTGAGATAATCAATATAGCGATGAAGGCCATGATCAAGGGGGAGCCAAAGAAAATGAAGAAGGAGGTATATCGTTCTATTTTTGGCTCTAGTGTATCTTTGTCCATCTAGGTCACATTAAACTGGTACATCATCTTTGTTCAGTAATTTATTGTACTTGTGTGCATCTAGGCATAATATCATATCAGGTACGTGTTTTGTATGCAAGGCTTCAAGCAGCTCCGACATGTGGTTTGAAACATTGCATATCTGATTGCAAGGAGTACATAACTTCAAAATACCAACGTGATTGCGAAAAATTATCTCCTAACTCTTTTTAACTCTAATATTATTTCAAATATTAATTATTGGTGAATTATGGTCATAGTATGATTGTTGTTTGCTTACTGACCATATTCATCAAGAATTTTTGCTA
This sequence comes from Tuctoria greenei, assembly GCA_036927565.1. Taxonomy (NCBI): domain Eukaryota; kingdom Viridiplantae; phylum Streptophyta; class Magnoliopsida; order Poales; family Poaceae; genus Tuctoria; species Tuctoria greenei. The sequence continues at coordinate 29,742 of JAYESD010000111.1, read as the reverse complement.
AAATTATGTCCTTATGACCAACATTAGGCCTCCTCTCAAATCCACTTCAAAATTCTGACCTACATTCTTTGTCCGATTGGACAAGTCTGACACATAACCGGAATAGTCCAATGTCTGTCAATTTAAAAGACCTAAAATTCATAGTGCAAAGTTAGAAAGGACAATTTAAAATTTTGAATGGAGAATAGAAATAAAGAGGAAATGAATGGGGAAGGGAATTAAACCATACTAGAGGGAATTTAAAAATTCAAAACAAGCTCATGTTCAAACCTTGTCAAAATAAAAATTTGAGTTCACTATTAGCTTCCAAATATTCCAATTAGCATCCCTGTCAATTTTCATAAATTTTGGAGCTCAAATTCTATTCAACTCAAGGTGTACATTGAATTCCATTCAAAATCAAATTTGAATTTCGATTGAAACTTGATGAAATCAAATTTTTGAATTCAGAATCAAATCTTAGATAATTGGTTGAGCCTATCCACAAATTTTCATGAATTTTGGACACAAGTTGGTGGGAAAATGCATTGTACACAGAGGGATGAGGATGAGATGAGCTGTGGGACCCACAGTTCAGTGACCCAGTTGGGGTGAACCGACACTGTACTCTGTTTCCCCGCCGTTCAACGACGGTGCCGCTGCTTCCCAGCTCACCAAGCAGGGAAGCACACTTCTGGGTGGCAAAGTGGGTTTAAGACGTGCTCATCCCTTCCTTGGTTCACTTCCTCACGCCATCGACCAGAGCAGCTCACCGTTCACTTTTCCTTCTTCCCGTGAAACCGAGCACCACCGGCTTCCATTGTCTCTCTGGTGAGCACCTTAGTTTTGCCTCCTTTCTCTTCGATGCAAACAGCAAAGATGGCGCCAAGGCTATGCTCTCCCATCTCCACCCTTTAGTTTATCGTCTTGCTCACTGTTTTGCCGGTATTTTGAAGTTTGGCGGCCGTCGCTGTTGAGCCGCCGAGGTGGACGCCTCTGCCTCCCCGTCACACCGGCACTACAAGCCTTGTCACGAGCTACTCCCAAAAGAAAAAAGGTGAGCCTACCCGAGATGCTTGTGCTCACCAAGTTTCAGGTTGACTCATGGACTGTAGCTCAAGTATTTCCCATTTTCCCGACGGCAAAATAGAGCATCAGGTCTAGCTCGTCCGTTTAATTCGTTTTCTATGTGCAAGATTTCTCTAATCCAGTTAGGTATTAGCTTCACCACCTCCTAGCGCGCACCTTGACCAAAAATCAGTGGAACCCATCGAGTGAAGGCCGAGCTATTCGAGTTTTCCCCGCCGCCTTGGGAAATCCCGTCGGTCCACCTTCGAAGTTGACATTTCTGTCTATTTCACCCTTGTTCATCCCCCTATTCATCTTCCCCAGGATCCTAGAAACGTTCCTGGGTGATTCACAAGGAGTTTGATCAATGGAGTGGCGGTTAATACATGGCCGGAACCCTAGCAGCTGCCGCCATCCTCGTGCCACCATTTCCGCCCGTCGCCGCGTCGATTCGACCTCACCATCGTGTTCCTCGACCCTTAAATGGATGGGGGAAGAATTTCAGCAAGGGAGATGGCCGGGAGAAGGGAGCCGGCGAGCTCGCCGGCGCAGCGCCGCCCGTGCCACGAGGTTGAAGATGACCCGGCGGGCGCCGCATGTCAGCAACTATTCCCCCCTGGATTGGTTGTGGCCTTCGGATCTTGTGCGGCTGCACGGTTAAAACCGTGGCCCTCAGTGTGGCTCAGTTATGATTGGCCCATTTTAAATGGGTGGGACCCGGGTTGAATTAATTCAAAATTTTCCTTTCCAAATAATTCCAGAATTTGAACTAACTTCAAAATTCAATTACTCCTATCATACTTGCTCAAATAATTCCAAATAAATTCTGCTAGACTCCTATTGATACCTATTTTGCAGTGGTGATATATGTTGGACATGAAAGTCCTAGAATTTTCATAATTAATTCATCTAAGCTAACTGCTTGGGAAATTAATTACTCCTGTTCTGCTAATTGGAAAATTCCCAATTTTGGTCTGATCCTTCATTATTATACACTTGATCCCCAGTAAAAACTTCAAGTTCATTGGACTTCATTTACTGGACCAAACGGTGTTCAAATCACCTATGTCAATTGAAAAATGAAAAATGTACAAAAACATTTTCAGAATTTCTTGCGAAGTTGTAAAATCAATTTCTCCCTATAGAAAGCTCAGAAAAATATGAAACATATTTTCCCAGAACCAGAAAAACCTCCTCTACCATAATCACACTGCAAGGATTCCGGTTTATCCCAACGAAAAAAATCTTCGCAATAGGTCGTTTTTCGTCGCAATAGGTCGCTGTTGCAATGAAAAAGAGTGTGACGATAGTTTTTATGAATCGTCGTAATAATTCCTGCGGCGATAGGTTATTTGCGATGACTTGGCATCCGTGCTGAATAGTATGGTATTGCAACAATTTTACATCGGTGGCAAATAGGACGCTATTGCAACGGTTTCATATATTGCGACGATTTAACGTATCACAACGAATTGTACGGTATTGCAACGGGTTCACGATCGTGGCAAATAGTTGAGTATTGCAACGATTTCATATTCGTGACAAATAATATGTTGTTACAGCGATTTAGCGTATTACGACGATTTAACTTATTACAACAAACAACATGGTATTGCAACGATTTCACATTTGTGGTAATTGTATGTGGTTGCAATGATTTCACAGGCGTGGCAATAGTACAATATTGAAACGATTTCACATTCGTGGCAAATAGTATGTTATTACAACAGTTTAGCGTATTGCGACAATTTAACGTATTGCAATGAATAACATTGTATTGCAACGATTTCGCAAGTGTGGCAATAGTATGGTATTGTAACGATTTCACATTCGCGGCAAATAGTATGTTATTGCAACTGTTTACCATATTGCGATGATTTAACGTATTGCAACGAATAGCATTGCATTGTAATGATTTCGCGTTCGTGGTAATAGTACGTGATTGCAACGATTTTCACATTCGTGGTAATAGTACGTGATTACAACGATTTTCACATTCGTGGCAAATACTACAGCATTGCAACGATTTTCACAGCCATGGCAAATAGTAGCATATTGCAACGATTTCACATCTGTGGCAAATAGTATGATACTGCGAAGGTTTAACATCCGTGGCAAATAGTAGGTTAGTGCAACGAGTCAACAAACGTGGCGAAAAGTACTTTATTGCAATGATTTCAGATCCGTGGGAACTAGTCCGGTACTGCAACGATTTCGTATCCGTGGCGAATAGTTGGGTATTGCAACGAGTCCACAAACGTGGCAAATAGTACCGTATTGCAACAATTTTAGATCCGTTGGAACTAGTATGGTACCGGAACGATTTCGCATCCGTGGCGAATATTTTGGTATTGCAACGATTTCTTATCTGTGGCAATAGTGTTTTAATGCAACATTTTTTAAGTCGTTGCCAAATGTTTATACTGCAACGTTTTGTCATTCTGTTGCCACGTTTTATCATCCGTATTGGCAATAGCTTCCTATTGCAACAATTTATCATTCGTGACGAGAAATTCATAATGTCATGTATTATAATTAGCGGCAGTAGAACCTGAATGCACTAGGTTTGAAAATTAGTGGCAACAGAATCACGAGTTTAACAATAAACATCCATCAATTTTACAACACGCATAACAACACTCAAGGATTACTTAAGTGACGTGTTTGCATGCTAAGAGTTTTCATAAGCTGATCGGGACTAATTGTTGGAGCAGGTGGCTTTTGGCGGTTCCTTATTTGTTGGACCTACTGTGGAGTGGTCGCCATCATCATTTTGTGCATTTTAGCCAATGAGGCGCGCATGTCCTGCATTTCCTTAGCTGTCTATTCACGATCAACTACTATCTGACCTTGTAAGTTCTGGACTTCAATGATTAACTCTTCATTCTTCTGGTTTATGCAGTCCATCTGGGTGTTTAAGCTATCATTTCTTCCTTCCAAGTCCTGCACTATTTCATTGTGGCCTGCATTTCTAACTTCTAAGTTTCGAACTTGGTCGTTGAGGTGTTCAGACATCTGGATACGCATACGTTCACGTTCGGGACCAGTTGGGTTAGCCATATAACCACGCCCCAAACCTGTGATCCTGCACAACCGATTGAGGATCTATAACAATGCTGGAAGATGTGGTTTCCCTCCTCATTTGGAATTGGGCCTCCCTGCTCAGCTTCCATGTCGTCCACTTGGGCACGTGCCTGGATCTATATACGAAAAGAAAAGTCATAGGTAATTTGCAAATATTTATTTAATTGGGGATTTTTTTGAAGTGTTACTCACATGTACAACTTCTGCCAGCTTGTCTGTCCAGTTACCGTTCAACAAATGGCTTGCCTCCCACAGTTGTATGTCATCGGGTTCTTCTCCAGTCTCTGGACCTTGCTACATAAAATACAAGTAAACTTCAACATGTCGGTATACATATTTTTTGCAGCGCAAAGTAAAAGCGTGATTTATTTTTCATACCTTCTCGTAAGTAAGTTGGGCGTAGGATTTGGAGCCAAGCAAGTGACACGCCTTTTGTCTTCTTCGATTTTGAGAATTGGTCCTGCTTATTGACTGCAATAATTTTAAGAATTAAATCCACGAATGAAAGTAAATGAAATATTTTTTGTATGATGCGAAGCTATTAAAAAGTTAGCTGACCTTGAATTGCCCAAACCCAAAATATTCTATTAGGTGCAACCACTCGGGCGTCGTTACGTCAGCAGGCTGGCTTCGTATACGTTCTTCATCGGTAGAATAACTCTTATAGGTGGCATGCAAAGTCGAGCGCCACCCCTTGTAGCGCTCACCAGCAATTTTCAAATTTTTTTCTTGCACTCTCCGATGTGTCCTCCATGTCCCAGGAATCCTGTACATTGTATAACAAGTTGCTGTAAACATACAGGATGGAGATTGCAAGAAAATAAATACTTATGTGGGTGTGTGACAACACTAACCAGAATGTCTCGTACTATATCTCTCTTGTTACTATGGCCAACCTCTGCCCACTTCGTTGCACCGGTGAGGGATGCATGTCTTTTTGTAAACATAACCACATCATTGACAAAGTGCCGCTGATTAATACCAACCGCATCACCCAACCTAGCGGAGAACTGAATTGGTAGCTTCACATGCTGCGTTCTACTAACTTGGGATGCATAGCGTATTCTGGCAACCTTAAGTCCTTTAGCCACACTTCTTCCTAGCTTCCTTCCTTCTGTTACATTGATTCAAACGGTAAACGATTAAAGCAAATTACCGCCTGAACAAGTTTAGTATCATGTACAGATAGTGTGAAAAGAAGAAAAGTCTGATGTTCATACCATCTTCAGGGCGAGTGCGGCAATTACGAGCGTAGGAGGACCGCGTCATGCCAGCACCATTTTGTTCTGTAGTACTCCCTACTGGTTTATATTAATTGTCGCCCACAAATGAATTAAAAATGAACTACTACAATAGTTAGGACTGTCCTAATGACACCTATTTTGATTGGGGGGGGGGTTACATTATTGACTTGTTTGTTGCTGTTCATACTCTAAAATGAGCCATCAAGTACACATGTCAGTGGCGATACGCACTCATAGTACTGCAGAGGATTTTCAGTCCATGAGCGAAGCAGGCAAGACTATGAGGGGGCATGCAGCTGGCAACGCTAGACTAGACAAAGATAGGGTTCGCTGGTTCGGTCTGACTGACATCAGCCGGAGTGCGTCTCGAAGAGAATTATTAGTTGCAGGGCAAGTAATGAATGCCAGCGGTAGCTGGTGGCGAATGCAAGACAGATAAGGCAGGCAGCTTGCGGGATTGAAATCCTCCACAGTACTGCACCTGCATTAGCTGCCACTGACATGTGGGCCCATGAGACATCGGGTCTACTTGTCAGTGGCGGCTACTGCAGGTGCAGTACTGCATAGTGCCAGCTTGCGACACTCAACAAAGCAAGGGTTCAGTCTCACCGAAACTCTCGAGGAGGATTGGTGGCAGGGCGAGTAATGGCCAGGGATTTGCGGGCGGTGGGGTAATCATGGCACGCGAAGGATGGGACGTGGTGATGGGCGAGGGAGACGCGTCGGGGAGGACACTAATGTGACCAGCAGCAGGGCGTGGGCGCCGGTGCTGGTCGGAGTGGCCGGCGGCGAGAGAGCACAGCGTGGAGGCATAAAAAAATCACGCCATCATCACACAGGCTGATGAACTGTTAACTATAAAGACTAAGTACTAATAAGAAAGTAGAATTGCAAGCCATTCTAAAAAAAATTAGTAGAGCCTAGGAAAGAATGCAAATGACCATGATACACCCATCATCAATATATCTAAAGGATAGAACGTAGTCTCTCAAAATGCTCCAAATTCAATGCCAAAGGAGTAGAGTAAAAAACTAACACGCTCTGCCAAAACAAATGGCACGGTAGAGAGGCAGGTAGTAATGTGATGTGATATGGGTCGTTGGAAGCTACTAATGAGGATAGAGTTGGAGTGGGACATTTTTTAAGCTCCAAAAGTAAAATTACGCGGGGCGGAAGAAGTATTTCTGGTTTGTATATCTATACCTACTGTTGGTTCATGCATCGTACTAGTACCAGGGAGTGAAGAACCTCGGGGTTCCTGAACATCATGTGCTGCAATATTCTCTGCGTACCACGCAAACGATTTAATGTTGTCTAAATTTGTTTAATTTTGTTAGTAAACACATTTATAGTTATACCAGGTGCTTGTTGGCCACCATGAATGCTTGTAGACGACATCACGGTTTGATGTCTTGTTCCTAATGTAAAGAGCATTGTAAGTAGTCATTCCAAATAACATTGATAACATCAGATTACATGACCGATGTAGATTTTGGATCGAACGGTGTGCTTTATATAAACTGCAGTGTTTGTTACTAACGGAGGATTTAGAAAAGAAAGAATAGAAAAACGTACAATCCGAGAAAGCCACAAGAAAGAAAAAAGTGAAAACCATGGGAACTAAAAATCTTAGGAACACAAATTTGTAAAACAGGAATGAGAGTACAACATTTGGAGTCGTTGATCAGATAACCCGTGCGTCATTTACTTCTAAATCCATAAATAACATACTAGTACCTCTGGTTTTTAGTATTTGTCGTTCTCAGCCAGGAATTGAACTAGAAATACACTACCGTAATAAGCTGTCGGAGCAACATTTATTTTTATATATATATATATATATATATATATATATATATATATATATATATATACATAACTAAATTCGTGAAACAAAAGACCGCATTTCTTCTTTGTTAATTATTTAATATTCGTATATCAGGATGGATCATCTATAACTTAACTAGGCCAAAACTGCATGGATCGTGTACAACCAAGCCAATATAGCTCTATAAAAAGATGGCATGGATCGTGTAGTTTACCTAGCACAAAACTAGAGTCCGGGATGCGATGTCACAGGGAGGTGTCGCCGACGAAGAGGTTTGGTAGAGCACGTCAAACTTGGTCGCCCGGCGTTGTACCCAGGAGTCAACACCACCAAGAGCTTCGATGCGTCACTGCGAGATCCATGGGGGAAAAATTGTAAAAACCGTGGGAAATGAAAACACGGGAATTTCTTAGGAATACAAGTATGGAACACAAGACAGAGAGACAACACATTTTGGAGTACTACGAGATCACCAAAAGGGCGGGGCAGCGGTGTGTCGGGAACGGAGGCCAGTGTTTCCATTTATACTCATCGTGGTTGAAATAGGGTTATGATAATAGGCTGGACTGAAATTGGAGGCGCGGGTAGTGAAAACTGAATTGTCAAAATCTCAAATGTGGCACGCCAAGTAGAACAAAAATTTTTTCGCGGGATTGGAGAATTTGACGCAAGCCGTGCCCTTGTGCACGCATCCAATCGTGATTAATTACATCTCATGTCGCGTCGATTCCTGCACATGGCTGGTGCGTGTAGCTAGAGGGGTAGACTTCGTCTTAGGACAACTTGCTCGCTTCTTAATTCATCTTTGTTGCCATGCATGTATATCAAAATCTAAAAGCAGTCATCTGCTAGCTAGTGGGACGTTCCAAAAAAATATGAAAAAAATATGAATCGCCAAATGTATACATATGTGCTAATGCAAACGATATGCAAATACAGCCAAGTGCACGAAACGATGGTAAACAATCAACATTTTGTAACATTAATCACAATGAAACGATAACATGTAGTATATACTACTACATACTAAAAATACATTTTCCCATGCGCCAACTACAAATGAAAAAACTGAGTGAAAGAACAAAAAAGAAGAGAAACGCAGCCTCAACCACGATCTCAATGGAGTTTCAACCAAGAGTCATTGATTGTCGCAACACAACGAATTCTTGGCTAGACATTGAACAACAGTTATCTTGCCCCTTTTTCAGAAAGGAGATGTTTCTTGATACTGCATAGGACGCATTGTTCATGAACATAAAAGACATTTATCATTAAAATAGAAACAACGCATATTACAAACAAGAACTACGAAAGCACATAGAAGACAAGAAAAAGAAAAACTACAAATACTACTCTACTAGGAGTCGTCGGAGATCTCCTCCACCTCCGCCTCCGCCACTGCTGCTGCCGCCGCCTCCTCCGCTGCTACCGCTGCTGCCGCCTCCTCCGGCAATTGTGTCTGAAGCTTCCGGGCAACGGTACGCAGAAGATGCTGGCGGCCCTCCACCCCATCCATCTCCCCGATCGTCTCGTAGAGGACGTTGAGACGACTGGCCACAAACCCTAACTCAAAGCAGTAATGGCCGGCGGAGTCCATGCTGGTGCAGACGGGAAGTTTCCCAAGACCCAGACGCTCACACGAGCGAGATGTATTGGAAAATACATCCCGCGCCAATATGTCGAGCTTTTTTGCTTGCCCGGCGGTGGCGGAAAGGTGCTCGGTGGCCTCCTTCAGACGCCGATCGAGTTCATCGAAGCGGTGTTTGACGAGGCGGACAGTCTCCTGAACCCAAACGGGATGAGGAGGTGCGAGCGTCGCGGGCAGAGATGGGGACGGAGGAGGTGCGGCGCCGCCTCCAGTTCCATCGGCATTGGCTGCGACGGAAATAGAGAAGAAGGAGGTTCGGAGGACGTCGACGACCTGGAGTGCTTTGGTGCGGGGCTACCAATTTGTGCGGCGACGGAGTTGCGGAGAAAGAGCGAGAGGTGGTCGACGATGGTGCGGCGGTGAAGGAAGAGAAGTTTGGAGGCTACGATCGATGGAGATGGAGTGGTGCGGCGGAGACGCAAGAGGACGGGTGTACCTTTATAGCGGGGTCCTTGTCCCGTGCGAGTGGAGATGATCGGACGCTTCGAAAAATGCGCTTTCGAATTAATCCAAACCTTGGTTGGCTTCCATCTCTGCTTCACACGCAGTTTTTTAATTTGACATGCAAAGGGTCCAGGGTATGCAGTGGCCCACCTGGCATACTTTGTAGGTCCGTCCGGCGGTGTTTCAGTTTTTCAGTTCCAGTTTTTAATTTTGACACGCTAAGGGCCCACCGGCCCAAGGTATATGCAATGTTCCAGTTTTTTTCAGTTTGTCACGCAAAATACCTCGATCATGTTTTATGACGTTACACGTTTTCTCTTATTTTTTAAAAGATCGTCATATATATATATATATATATATATATATATATATATGAAAGATCGTTAGAAAACACAAGAAAAAAGTACAAGGCGTTGAACACACCACACATTCATGCATTCATTAACACACACAAAAACAAACAAACACACACACACACACACACACACACACACACACACACACATATATATATATATATATATATATATATATATATATATCACAAACCCTTGTTCATGTTTTCTGTTTGACATGCGAAAGACCTCGGTCATGCATGTTTGATGACGTAAGTGTTTTCTAATTTTGTTGAGAGGTCGTCTCATATATATATATATATATATATATATATATATATATATATATATATATATATATATATATATATATATATATATATATATATATATATATATTGCTTGGCTCGTTGATCATCCTATGTTTGGGGCGTAGGGTAGCATGCATGGACAACTTTAATTAACATGCATGTGAGAGAGACAACAATGATCATATGTACTCCCCCGTCTCCATGAACTTGTCGCTTTGTCGTAGTTCATTTTTTAACTACAAAAGCCGCATCAGAAGAGCTTGTTTATTGGCTCATGGACAAGGAAAAATATTTGTACCTAGTACAAAAAGTATAAGTTGGTCGGCGTTGCCGTTCGTACGCGAAGGATGCGGCCAGGTAGTTGCTCTTGCAGGTGTATGGTAATTACATGAGTGTTTGGTCGGGTCATGTGGTTAGTCCACGATGCACCCTAAACCCTGTGTTGAGGCCATGTATTTGTCATTTGTGTGTACACTCTAGTGACATGTGACAAAGTGTTCACTCATCAATTGCGTTTGGTTTGACGTCGAAGTTCGATTGGAGATAGATCATCCATTTCTTTATGTCTTGGATCATCCAAATTAATGTTTGGTTGGATGGACTGGACGATCCAATTTTATTGGTAGGTTGGATGAAACTTGATTGGATTATTGAATCATCAAAGTTGATAATTTCATAATACTATTCGTGCGCATGATGATAGATCGTGCACGCCGAGCGCCGAGTTATTCGGATCGCTGAGCTAAGTTCGGATGTGGAGTTCGTGTGTGCCTGTGTGCTCTGCAAGATTTGGTGCGCTCGCGTACGTGGCAATCATCAGGGCAGGGTGGTACAATCGCGGGAACCGTGCAGTGCGCCCTTGTCTGTAAGATTTGGAGTGTGAATGTACGTGGCAACCATCTAGGCAGGGTCGCACAGAGATGGCTGTGTGCGGAAGGGCCGCAGAGAATTCGATTTTGGTGTTTGGGAACATGATATTTTTGGAGTTTTAGAGCAATTAGCAATACCGTGGTATTTGAGATTACTATGGTATTTTTTACAGAATGGTGTTCGTCAACCAAACAGTCCTATGTATTGCAAAATCGTGGTATTACAAAACTGTGTTACTGAAATACGTACTTTGGTATTGCCATGTCATTTTAAAAACTGTGGTTTCCAAAACTTTAGTATTGAAAAACTATGCTCCCAAACATAGCCTAAAGCTCTGGGCCTAGGCGGGCGGAAATAAATTTTCAGCGGCCCTGCCGCACAACGTCGCACATGCGCCCCCGCCCCGCATGCCGTCCCATGGAAATCCCGCTGAGATCCTTCGCTTCGTGCTGGGTTTGTTGTCTGGACACCGAAGGATGGAAATCCCGCGTGTCCCGCTCCCACGATTATGCGCGATGTTGTGCGGCAGGGTCACAAAAAATTTGTGGGCTACTGCCTAGGGCCAGGCCGGTGGGTGGGGGTGGTCACGTCCTACTAATGTTAGTTCAATGCTTTGTCCAAAATGTCAAATAAAAGAATAAGGAGGGAGTATTTATTAGATACAGTATAATATTACTAATGTGTTAATTTTCCATATCCGATGTTTTTTGATAAAAGGAGGAGTTTTTCGTTAGTGCATGTACTGCAGTAGGACACATTGTTCATGAACATAAAATAAAAGACATTTTTCATTAACATAAAAACAACACATATATTACAAACAAGAAAAAAACACATAGAAAATAAAAGAAAAAACTACTACTCATCCTACTCTACTCGGAGGAGGACTTGTCCACCTCTGCCGCCACCGCTGCCTCCGCCGACGGCGCCTCCGCCTCCGCATCCGCCGCCGGCACCTCCGCCTCCGCCGCAACCATCGGCGCCTCTGCCTCAACCGCCGGCGGAGCATCCTCCAACACCAGATCAAACTTCCTCCGGCTGACGGCCTCCACGAGTTGCTCGCGAAACCCCTCCCCGGCCTCCTCACCGATCATCTCGTAGAGGCAGTCGAGACGAGCGGCAACAAAGCCTAACCCCAAGATGTAGTAGCCGGCGGAGTCCATGCTGGCATGGTGGGGAAGGACACCAAGTCCCAGTCGGCGACAGGAGTGAGTTGTATTGTGAAATACATCCTGCGCCATTTTGTCGAGCGCTTTTGCTTGCACGTTAGCGGCGAACAGGCTTCCGGTGACCTCCTTAAGATTGCCGTCGAGTTCGTCGATGCTTTCCTCCATGAGGCGGACAGTCTCCTCATAGTCGGACGGAAGAGGTGCGGGCGCCGCGGGCGGAGACGGGAGTGGAGGAGGTGCGGGCGCCGCCTCCAGTTCCACCGGCCTTGGCGACTACAAAAATGGAGAAGGAGGTTCGGAGGACGTCGATGACCTGGAGTGCTTCGGTGCGGGGCTACCCATTTGTGCGGCGACGGAGGTGCGAACAAAGAGAGAGAGGTCGTCGACGGTGGTGCGGCGGGGAAGCAAGAGGAGAAGTTTGGAGGCTAAAATCGATTGAGAGGTGCAGCAAGAAGAAGAGGAAGGTGTGCCTTTATAGAGGGTCGTCGTCTAAGCCTGTGAGTGGAGATGATTGGACGCTTCAAAAAATTGTGCTTTTGAATCGTCGGTCAGAGTTACTCCAAACAGCGGTTCGCCTCCTTTCGGTTATCGTAAGTGTTTTCACAAGTGTGTTCATTTGTTCCTAAAATCAGAACACGTAGCGGCTAGCGCCTACGCCTGTTGTTTCTTCAAAAGACGAGTACAACAATACATAATGGCAGCATGCGATCGATTAATTTGATGAACCACATACGTACGTAGTGAGAGCTGTGTGCTTATTAGACGATGGTAGTCCACATTCGATCCTTGTACTGTCGAGGGAACATCCTTTTGTCAAATTTGTTATCTCTATTGATGATAGGATAATATTCTTCATTAGTGTGGTAGTTAAACTGTCATATACTGTACTGTAGGTTGAGAGCATACACACATGCATGGTAGAGAATATAATAAATATAGAAATATATATACATTGTAGGAAATATTATTCTATTCTTGGAATACATGTTTGGGACATAGCATATGTACGTCTAACATACATGTGAAAGACCTCGATCATGTTTGCTGACGTTACGTGTTCTCTTTTTTGTTGAGAGATCGTCATGTTTGAGGCTCGTTGATCATGTTTGGGGCGTAGCATGTATGGAAAACTAACATGCATGTGAAAGACCTCGATGCATGTTAAATAACATGCATGTTTTTAAAAGCAACATATAGTGTTTCCTCAAGAAAAAATAATTTTATGAGAGATTGGGCACACAAGCACAAAAGCTAGAACTTGAGCAATGCACCTACGAATTCCATACGCCGGGATGATCGACGGCAACCGATCCGCAAACTTGGTGGTAAGATCAGTAGTCGCCGGAGAGCAGCTTGTGGCCGACCTCGAAGGAGATGAAGGCTTCGATGCACGCATAGATGATCTGCTCGCCGGAGTGATTGTACGCGTCCCAGTTGCTCGTCCTCACCCCGTAAGGCTTCTCCATGTCATCGCCCATCACGGCGCTCGCGATGTCCTTCAGCCCCGCGTGGCGGAGGGTCGGGCGATCCATCTCCTCCGCCGCGAGCTCTGCCAGGTCCACCGTTTTGGCCACCTTTAGCTGCCAGTCCTTCCAAAGTCTGTCGGCGTCACCCTCCACGCCGACGCCGACGAAGCGGTAGTCGGAATCGCTGAGGAAATCTTCCAGCTCGTTGGGGAAGTAGTCAGCATGGATGACCTGGAAGATGAGGCAGCAGCGCCGACGCAGAGCTGCAGAACGTTGACAGGGTTCTGGACGGCGGAGTAGCTGGGGCGTTACTCGACGTCGAGCCCGACGACGAGCTTGTGAAGGCGCCGACGGTGGACAGAGAGGACCTCGTTGAGCCTGTCCTCCACGGCCTTGCCGGAGGACATCACGGTGGTGGTGATCACATCTTCCTCGAACGTCACGTTGTACACCTGAGTCCCTGCCGTTGGGTCTCTCTCCTTTTCATCCCTAAGGTTGCCGTCTCCAGCGGCGCAGCGCAACTCTCTCTCTTGTGCAAAACCTTCGTCTACACCTTTAGTTTGGATTTTTATTGGAAACAGGCCTGGATGTAAAACTGATGCAATTACAATATGAGCGGAGGAGTTTCCAAATTTGACGGGTCCGAGCCCGGACTAAAGAGAGTAATGAAGATTTTTGAAACTTATATACTTTTCTAATTTTTAATTCTTATCGTGTAGACCACAAGTTGCATGGTCTCAACCTAACACCACGTACAACAACAATAACATTTCTCAGAAGCCCACCCACTGGATATGGTGGGTGGGCCACAGGATACCCTGGGTCCAATCACCAGAGAGTAGCTAGTGTGAATACATGCTGGAGAGGTCAGCGGAATCGGGAACTGGCCAATGAAGATGAATGTCAGCAGTGTCATGGTTCATGTATCCAAACGTGCGCCATCCTTTTTCTTCTTCTCCTTTTTCTTATAAGTTCGTATTATTTTCCACCAATCTTCTAAGAGCATCTCCAACCCGTTTGCTATTTTTTGTCTGCTATTCTTTCAAATAGCAAATATGCTATCCACATTTAGCATCTCATTCTATGAACATCTCCAACCCGTTTGCTATATGATGTGCTATATTAAAATTTTTCATACTTTATTAATATGTAATAATTATTTTAAAATTGAAATAACATTGTTGCAACGGCTATATTGTGACGTTTGTATTTCTAACGGCTATTTTTCAATGGTTATATTTCTAACTACTATTTTTTACCGGTTGTATTTCCAACGGTTAATTTTCAACAACTATTTTGCAACAGAAACGACAATAATGTAGCAGAAATTGGGGATAGCAAACCGGACAGCATTTGCTACTAGTAGCACACCGAGAGATTCATATAGCAAATGGCTAAAAGTAGCAATCCTAATAGCAAACGGGCTGGAGATGATTTTTGCTCTAAATTTGCTAAATAAAAGGATATCACACCATATAGGTAATGGCTAAAAGAGCATCTCTAGCCCATTAGCTATATGATGTGCTATCCTATTATTTAGCAAATCTAGAGCAAAAATCATCTCCAACCGGTTTGCTATTATGATTGCTACTTTTAGCCATTTGCTATATATGGAGCTCTCGGTCTGCTACTAGTAGCAAATGATATCCAGTTTGCTATTCCTGATTTCCGGTACATTATCGTCGTTCCGTTGCAAAATAGTCGTTGAAAATTAGCCATTGGAAATACATCCGTTGAAAAATAGTCGTTAGAAACATAACCATTGAAAAATAGCCGTTATAAATACAACCGTTACAATATAGCCATTGCAATAATGTTATTTGAATTTTAAAATAATTATTATATACTAATAAAATATGAAAAAAATTTAATATGGCACATCATATAACAAACGGGTTGGAGATGCTCATGGAATGAGATGCTAAATGTGAATAGCATATTTGTCATTTGAAAGAATAGCAAACCAAAAATAACAAAGGGGTTGGAGATGCTCTAACCCTCCTTTATTTGAAGTTGTACAGTTGGATCAGGATACGTGGCCGGCGTACACTTTATGACACAATAGTGAAAGTAAAACACCCGATACATTTTATGACACACTTGTGAAAGTTAAAATACCCGACACATTTTATTAGTATGGAAGTCTATAACTAAGACTCAATCCAAATCGGGCAAAAATTTCGATGACCCGGACTTCTAGTTTGTTTTTGCAAGCCATCCGGAATCAAATCTTTTTTGTCTTCACCCTTTTGCAATGATGCCCACGAGCATCTAATTTGAGCTAAAGTTGATACGTAGTCCAGAAACTTTTGTTGCGTTTTTTTATTTACTACGTGCTTTGTTGTTTGATTGCTCATTATGTTGGATCGGTGTTGGGTTTGAATAGAGAGTGGGCTTCTCCCTACTGGTCCTGTCAGATAAACTAGTATAGGTGATAGTCACTTTCTGGATCTCTAGCTCAGTAGAGTTGGAAGTGTAAATATATTCCATTCTAAAAGATAAAAGAGATAAATAGTCCACTAGTTTATTGTTAGAACAGCAATATTAGAACTATTTTTGCACACCAATGAACAGAAATATAAAGTTCATTACCTTAATACGATACATTACAAACAGGAAAAAAGAAAAACACAAACTACAAACAAGAAAAGATAAACAATACAACTAAGAACAAGAAAAAACTACTTCTCCACCTCGCTCCACCTACTTCTCCTTCTCCTCCTCCTCCTTCTTGGGCTCCTGGCTGGGCAGGGGCGCCTCCCGCGGCGGAGACGGGAAGCCCAGTTTCCTGGACGTCGCCGCCACCAGGTTGTCGTGGCCAGCGATGACGAGATCGTCCGCCAGCGTCTCCCAGAGGACGTCGAGGCGACCGGCCAAGTGCGTCATGCCGAAGACATAGTGGCTTGTGGTCCCCATGGCAGCATACTCTGGAAGGGGACCAAGCCCAAGGCGACGCATGGAGCGCGATGTAGTGTCAAATACATCGCACACCATCTTCCTGAGAGACCACTCCATGCCCGGGGGGAGTCCGATCGGGGACGCTTCCCCTTGGCATCCTTCGGCGGGCTTGGCGGCGGCATTGTCTTGTTAGCCATGGTGTTCTTGGCGCGGTTTTGGGAAGAGAGGAAGAGTGGCTGTGCGGAGAAGACGATGGCGTGCCCGGGTGATCTTATAGCATAGACAAAATCCCCTGTAGTAACTGCACTGCAGTTACTACAACTGAGTGGTGGGGCCTCTGCAGTACTGCAGGTGCAGTAGAGGTGGCTGACATGTGGGTCCCACACCATGTGGGGCCCTCATGTCAGCCATGTCTACTGCACCTGTAGTACTGCAGGGGATTTGAACCCGCCTGGTTGTTCGTCTCTCGACACGCGCAGTAGTGGTGATGGGACGCGGAGCGGTTCGAGTCGAATTCAAAGATGCGCATGCGCTGCGCGAGTTTAAGGTGCCTCGGTGACTGGCGCACACGTAAGCTCGGTGTGCCTGATCGCATCAACCGCCTGTACAAATGGCTACGGCTTGAATGAAGGACGAAACCTTATGCGACAAACAGCAACGTATAATACTTCCTCCGCCCCAACTCAACTCTATTTCTATTTTGGTCAAACTAATTACCTTTGACAAATGATTTATATGTAATTTATTAACTTCAATAACATGTAGTACTAGATTGTATATTATGGAAATATTTTCATAGTGAATCTAAAAGTACAATTATGGAAATATTTTCATAGTTTTGCAAAAAAAACATGGAGGAGAAATATGTATATCCCTTATGCTACTACTACGTAAATTAGGGGTGGGCAAATAAACCGAGATTGAAAAACCAAAACCGATAAACCGAGACCGGAACTGAAAAGACTGAAATATCAGGTATCGGGTACTTTTCGGGTAGCAAATATAAATAACTAAAAAATAAATGTCGGGTTCGGGTACCACTCTCAGGTAACTGAAATAACCAAATAGTCGGTCCATCAAATAATAAGTTAAATTATGCGTGCTAAACTATGAACAATTCAAATTTAGATATTTTATTTTCTAGTTGTGATGTGTGAAGTTGTTGGTTTTAAACGTTTATTTTTTGTTTTTCATTTCTCAATTTAGAAATAAATGACCTCATGGAATTAAATTTATCTATCATATTAAATTTGTGCAAACATGACATGGATATAATGTATAATTCGGATATATTGGGTAGGACCAAAGACCGAACTGGAATTGTGGTACCCAAAATTTTTGGGTACCTAATATTATTACAACAATTCGGGTAGTGATTTCAAGAAACCAAATTTTGAAAAAGACCAAAATACCCGAACCAAAATATCGGGTAGACCGAATGCACACCCCTTAACGTAAATCCATCCGAAATAATTAGCTAGTTTGAGGATGAATGAAGTTGAGCTTGCGAGCTTGATGAGCACCGTCATTGTTTTGAGCCAGGATCATTCTGCCCTAGGGATGAAAACGGTACGGTAAATTCCCGCCGTCTGACGCCGTTTTCGAAAATTTCCGATGCGATTACCATTTTCGACAATTTCCGAAATTTGATCCGATTACCGTTTTTATCGGACATTGAAATTTGGTAAACGGAATGGAAATGATTTAGACCGATTTCCGACCGAATTGTTGGAATACCATATTTTAATGGAAAATTTCCGAACAATAACCGAATACTTCCCAAATAGTAGGTTGGGTCTAATGGGATGACATATACTCTTTCCGTCCCTTGGAATAGAGGATTTTTAAAGGAAACTTCAAAGGAGTTCATTCCTACATTTTGCTTATGTCACAGGTGTTTGGAACACAATAATCATATTTCATTTCCTGTAGAAAGACTTCCTTTCCTATGTAAAATGGAGGAATGAAATAATCCAGTCCAAGTTCTTTGTGGTCTACTGGTTGGCTATGGAGGGAATATATAGGGTGTTAAAAGTAAAATTAACTAACCTAATGATTTGCCTTGGAATAATTATTTCTTTTTTTGAAACAAGAGAATAATTATTTCTGAGCTACTGCAATGCAATAAACATTTTGATGTTAGAAATATAGGAAAGAAGTTGTTTATGAAGTAAACTGGTAGTTCATTTTGGCAAGAATTTATGACTTTGATTTATGTAATACAAATAATGATAGTTAAGATTCTAAAGAATTTTGTTTATAGTTGTTCACTTTATTCGTTCCTGCATTTTGTCTATTCCTATGTTTTTTTTTTGAATTTATGTGATTTGGATTCCTACATTCCAAATGGGGCCGTAGTAAATATCGCTTTGTAGTTTATTTTTGAACTACAAAGCGACAAGTATTTAGAGACGGAGGGAGTAAGAAGCTCAATTCTTTAATTTTTTTTATTTAGACACGAGTTTGAATAAGGAGTTGTCAAAGGTAATAAGCTCAATTCCGACCGTTTTCATCCCTATTCTGCCCCAAGTCATCTTGGGCAGCAGGAAAAGGACCTTGATGATCAGGATAAGGACCAGGCAAGAAATCATTGGTCAAAGGTAAGTTTGACCAAAGCTAAAAATAGAGTTGAGTTGGGGCGCAGGGAGGAGTACTTTTACAGACCGCTTTGCAGGCCCCGCTGCGGGCGATCTCCTGCCTGCTGACAACTCTAGCGGCTAAAGTAGCGTACAGTTGCACTTTAGAAGCCGTAACCCCAGTTTTGCAAGTAGCATTCCAAACGGTGCACTTTAGAAGCCATAACCATCACTGTGTGCGTCTCATCGTTTTCTCTGCGCGTACTAATAAAGACACACCATCCTCTTCTCCACAACACACACATGCCATCCTCTTCTCCGCGCGTACTCTTCCTCTTCGTCTCCGTCCTGCGCGTCCTCATTGGTTCCCTTCGAAGCCCATGGAGATCCCCTTGCCGCACGATATTGCGGTCCTGATCGCGGGGTGGGTCGCCGCAACCTCCCCGCAGCCCATGGACGACCTCTCCAGTCTGCGCGCCACCTGCAAGGCCATGCACGCGGTGTGCCGGGATTGCACCGTGGGCAGGCGCGTGGCGCTGGAGCGGGTGAGCATCTGGAAGTATAACCAGAGCTACGACCGCCTTGTGGAGCACCTGGCAATCGTCGACAACCCTCATGCGTGCTACATCACCGGGTTCGACCTCGTCTTCATGCACGGTGGTGCGCAGCCGGGCACCCAGTTCCTTGCCAGGGCGGCCGCGAACGGCCACATGGTGGCGGCCTACGTCCTCGCCATGCTCCGCTACGACGCTGACCGCAGGGCCCACGACGCCTTCGAGTGTATCTGGCAGGTCAAATGTGAGACCCACGTCGGCTACAACGCGGCCGGGTCCGTCGCCATGAAGTGGACCAACAAGGAGTGGTGCCGGTGTCTGCGTGAAGCCATGAATAGTATCGATGGTGTCGCGTGGAGGTTCCTGGGCATGCCTCATCCAGAAGCGCCGCCGGTGGCGGTGCCCAACATTAATGATGACGCTTGGGGCTGCTCAATATGGGGGAACCAGGGAACTACCCACTGCGGCAGGCCTACGTGGGAGATGTGGTCAGTCTTCTGTACAAAGAACTGTAGGATTAAGCACGAACATCACCTGTTCTACTGTCTGGCATTGTACTATATGGATTATATTCCCTCCATTCCTGTTTGGATGCACCTCTAGTTCTCCCAACGCCAATTAAAAGAGAACAAAGGGAGTATATAAAATAGACTTGTACTAGTATATGTGTTTCCCCTATGCCCGCTCGTCTCTGATGAATGTTGCACTTGTTTTGTTTCCCCTATGCGCGCTCGTCTTATGTTTAGCCCCGTTTGCGTCAAAGGAAACTCACGGGACAATTTAAAGAAATGGATTCTTCCAGAAATGAATACATTCAATCATATAGTAGTTTCTAAAGAAGGAAAGGCAACGACTGATGTGTAATCTGGGCTCCTGTGCAAGCGTGCAATCCGCGAATCTCAGCTGTGTGATAGACATCCAAGGGTTTCGTACTTTTTGCACATAGATCCCTCCACCTGCTTGCGCACTTTTTACACATTTATATGTAAAAGGTGCAGCCACCCTTGGATGTCCATCAAACGGCTAAGATTCGCAGATTGCACGCTTACACAGAAGTCCATATTTCACAGCAGTCAATGCCCGAAGGAAATCAGTGTTCCCTTCTCTCTGTTCATTGTCTCCACTTTTCATTCCAGTCGTCGCTAATTGATAGAACTAGCTATTACATAATCCCCAATAAACACAAAATAAACTAATCGGCACATCTAGTCTGCAACACTTCCCTTGAAGCAGTGGTAATAACTCCTCGCCGTGTATAGGAGTAGTGGTAATGATTACACCGCGTATAGGGGAATAGGGCCAGTGGAACGTTGGAGTTATACCTATCTTTTTCTAACATTTTTCTCATCCTTTCTTTTCTCTCTGTTCATTGTCTCATCTTTTCTTTCCAGTCATCGCTACTTGTTAGTACTGTATACTACTTTACAGACCATTTTACAGGCCCCGCTGCGGGCGATCTCCTGACACCTCCAGCGGCTAAAGTATCATACAGGCCACTTTAGAGGCCATCGGCGGTGTGGACGGTCGTTCATTAGTAGAGAATACAGATAGAATAGACAGTTTACTAAATAGCAGATAGAAAATAAAATAACAGATGGAACAGCCGAACAACATTGAGTTCATTATCATAAAACATTACTCTCTCCTTCCGATATTACTTGTCGTTGGAACAAGTTTTTTAGTTCATATTTGAACTAGAAAATAACTTGTCCTAATTATTAACAACAGGTAATATGGGAAGGAGGAAGTACAAAACATGAAACACAACATCACGAAACAAGAAAAATAAAACATCACAAAAACAAGAAGAGAAAAACATCACGTCTGGATTAATCTGTGTCAAAAGATTTCTTGTTTTAAAGTTGGGTTCTTCTAGAATGTAATCAGATGTTTGGTGCAATCGTGCAAACAACCATCTTGAACCCTTGGATCGATCTACATTACGGTGGTGGTGGTGGTGGAAGGGGTTGAATGAAAAGATGTAATAACCGTAAGATGTAGATCCAACAGATGAAAATCTTTAATTACACGATTGCACCAAAACTTTAATTCCATGTAGGGCTGTCAACAAGTCAAACTTGAGCGAGTTTGTTTCTATCATATATAAAAATTGTGTCCCATAGAATATTTTTAATAAAATTATATATTTTATTTAATCATACGTACATATCACAGATGACAACAACAAATGATCTTACTCGAACTTTTCAAGCTTGATGTCATCAAGCTAGCAATACTCAACTTCATCCTCAAACTTTCAATCAAAACTAAGTTTGGTCCTTGAACTTTCAAACGGGTCAATTATTTAGTCTATCAACTTCAAAAGACCGTTTCACTATCATCCTTAGTCTGGGTTGGACATCCACATTGGCATGCCAAATAAGCTATTATGCCATGTACATCATCTACCCCGACCACCTCACTTAGAAAAACATAATAATTTTTTATCATCTTAAAAAAATAACTAGCTAATTAATTGGGGTGTATTTACGTAGTTGCATGGGATATACATATTTCTCCTCCATTTTTTTGCAAAACCATCAAGTTATATATCATATGTCATATTACATATGTAAAAATATCGTACAATATAAAACTTTTAAGCCTAGGGAAGAGCAAACAAAGCAAAAACAGAGAGGAAGAGCAAACTTTTAAGACTAGGGAATAAAATATAAAACAAAACTACGCCGCTGGCCGAGTACACGTACAGTCTGGGCCGGTGTTGTAATGCACCTTAACCCCCTTCGTGCATCCCCGGTGATTGTTGGGAAGACCCTTGCAGGCAGACCAGGATCGCCTGACGTAGTGAATTTTACTGCATCCTATTTTCATGAATCTTTTTAAATATGGTATTTTCTCATTAATTATTGCGTTCAATCTATACGACACTTCATGCTCTAGGCAAAAAAGAAAAAAGATTGTACTTCATGCTGATGCAAACAAGAGGCAATTAAAATGGAGGACAGGAATCGGAGCATACCTGCCTGGACCAGGATCGCCTGACGTAGCGACATTTTGCTGCATGTGTGCAATATAGGCTGCATCCACCGTTTTTTGATGACACTCTCGCTGACATGTCATCATATTATTTTTTGTGAAGGTATGGTAGTTAAACTAAGCATTAATAAAGGGACCAATAATATTTTGACATATCAGCGGGATGACGCATGGGAGGACAGAATGGGAGGGACACGGCTTGTATACTCCCATTCAGTGCTTCCATGCGTGCTCGTACTTAAGTGTCATGATTTTATTGGCCCTTTCATTTACCTAACATAATGCTTGATTTAACTTCAACCAATTAGATGATGACACATAAGCGCGGAGTACATATGGAAGCACAACCGGGAGCACCGAAGTTGCATCCGAACGGGAGGACACGACTTGTATACTCCCATTCAGTGCTTCCATGCGTGCTCTTACTTAAATGAAATGGAGCTCTTGTCAAGTTTACAAAATGAAAGCATCGCAACCCTCCCTAATGTCCTCGATAGTTAATGTGTTATTAATCCTGTTAATTAGTTATAGAAGTTTGTTTTATTTAGATGTTTGAAGTATGCATCATTATATGCATGTAAATTATTTCTCATGTTGAAGCAAGCAGACAAGAGTTTAAGAAAATATTTGAATGGACCCCTTAGTTGGATAGCTGGGAAGTACAACCGTCAGATCAAAACAAACGGTGGGTGCAGCCTTTACTGCACGCATGCAGCAAAATGTCGCTACGTCAGGCGATCCTGGTCCAGGCAGGTATGCTCCGATTCCTGTCCTCCAACTCCATCTAGGCTTCCGATGACGCAGGAGGTTCACCACCAGACTGTAGAAAGGATAAGCACGCACACATGTAACTGTCATTGTTGACTATGTTGGGCTAACGTCATTGTTTGACTGCGTAGGCCTACATTTAGTCATTAACGCTAGCTTTTGAATCTGTGTCGTGCGAAAGGTTTTTGTATTGGTTTCACACTACACTAGCTAGCCTATATAAAGTGTATCTTTGTTTCCCGATGAATACACAACAAACATTCTCCATACAGAATGAAACTTGCATGCCGCTTTCTTCTGCCGGAGGTTCGAAGGAAACTAGACGGCTGGTCGGGTACACGTACGGTACGGGTGTGCCGGTGTACCTTAACCCCCCGTACGTCGTCCGTCCCCGGTGGTTGTTGGGAAGAGCCTTACAGGTATGCTCTGATTCCAGAACTCTTACTCCATCTCTAGGTTTCTGATGACGCAGGTGGTTCACCACAAGGCAAACCAAAAAAGGTTGAGCGGCATGCAAGTTTTTTGATGAAAACTAATTGCGACCTGCTGACGCATCCATCTCTAGTCTTTTGATGACACTCTCGCTGAAGTGTCATCATATTATTTGTTGTGAAGGTATGGTAGTTAAACTAAGCGTTATTAAAGGGACCAATAACATTTTGACACATAAGCGGGATGACGCATGGGAGGATAGAACGGGAGGGACAGGGCTTGCAGCCAGTTTGTCATCAAGAAATTTGCATGCCGCTCTCATCACCGAGGTTTTGCTGGTTTGTCTGGTGGTGAACCGCATGCGTCATCGGAAATCTACATGTAGTTAGAGGACAAGAATCAGAACATACCTGCAGGGGTCTTCCAACCACCACCAGGGACGCACGACGGGGGTTAAGGTACACACTGGCACACCCAGACCGTACATAATGTGCCGGTGAAGATGAACGGCGTTCCGGCTATGGAAGCACCTGCATGGCTTCAGTTTGTAGGTGACCAACTCGCGGAAGATGTGCGAGGTCGACTACGCCAACATTATTTGTTGTGAAGGTATGGTAGTTAAACTAAGCATTAATAAAGGGACCAATAATATTTTGACACATCAGCGGGATGATGCATGGGAGGACAGAACGGGAGGGACACAACTTGTATACTCCCATTCAGTGCTTCCATGTGTTCTCCTACTTAAGTGTCGTGATTTTATTGGCCCTTTCATTTACCTAACATAATGCCTGATTTAACCTCAACCAATTAGATGATGATACATAAGCGGGAGTACACATGGAAGCACAAACGGGAGCACCGAAGTTGCATCCGAACGGGAGGACACGGCTTGTACACTCCCATTTTTTGCTTCCATGAGTGCTCCTACTTAAGTGTCATGATTTTATTGGCCCTTTCATTTACCTAACATAATGCCTGATTTAAATTCAACCAATTAGATGATGACACATAAGAAGGAGTACGCATGGAAGCACAAACGGGAGCATCAAAGTTGCATCCGAACGGGAGGAAACGGCTTGTATACTCCCATTCAGTACTTCCATGCGTGCTCCTACTTAAGTGTCATGATTTTATTAGCCCTTTCATTTACCTAACATAATGCCTGATTTAACTTCAAACAATTTGATGATGACACATAAGCGGAAGTACGCATGGAAGCACAAACGGGAGCATCGATGTTGCATTCAAAGGGCCAATCGTATGCGGGGAAAAATTATGCTTTAGAAGGATACGATTCCTTGGCGTTATCCCTGTCATGTCCGGCCATCATATGACCTCATTCGTTCATGTGGACACATGTCACAGTCATGCAACTGCTTCATCCGTCCGTTCATATGGACACATGTCACAAATGTGGAACTGCTTCATCCGTCCGACCCGACATTTATTGTTCAGTTATTTATATTTGCTACCTGAAGAGTAACCGATACCCGATATTTCAGTCTTTTCAGTTCCTGTCTCGGTTTTATCGATTTCGGTTTTTCGGTCTCGGTTTATTTGCCCACCCCTAATCTACGTAGTAGTAGCATATGGGATATACATATTTCTCATGCATGTTTTTTTTTGCAAAACTATTTAGTGATATATCCTATGTGCATATTACATATGTAAAACTAATGTAAAGTATAAAACTTTTTCAAAGGGAAGTCTTAGGTTTCGTCAAATCTATCTTTGAGATTTACACAATTTTGATCTGTTTTAACAATACAAGAATTGTACTTTTAGATTCACCATGAAAATATTTCCATAATATACAATCTAGTACTACATGTTATTGAAGATAATAAATTCCATATAAATCATTTTTCAAAGGTAATTAGTTCGACCAAAACAGAAATAGAGTTGAGTTGGGGCGGAGGAAGTATTATACGTTGCTCTTTGCCGCATATGGTTTCGTCCTTTGTTCAAGCCGTAGCCATTTGTACAGGCGGCTGATGCGATCGGGCACACTGAGCTTACGTGCGCGCCAGTCACCGAGGTGCCTTAAACGCGCGCAGCGCATGTGCATCTTTGAATTCAATTGGAACCGCTCTGCGTCCCATCACCGCTTTACCGTGAACTACTGCAGATGGTCTTAAAGGCAGGCCCGACTCTAGGCCTAGGCGGGCATAAATAAATTTTCTGTGGCCCTGCCGCACAACATCACCTGCCGTGCTCCCGTTGCCGCACCCCCGGCTCCGCCGCTGGCCCGCCGCCCCTGTGCCTCCACCGCCGGCCCACCCCTGACTCGAGAACAGATCGAGGGGAAGGCTCATCGCCCATAGCGGCCGTGTAGCTTCTCTCCCCTCGATCCGTTGGCGATGATCCTTCTCCTCATCCGTTCTCGAGTTCGCGGCCGCCACGGCGCTGCTTCGACCCTGCTTCTGGACTAACAACGCTGATGATCCGCAACATACTTTTAAATCTGCGTGTTGGTATTCTCCCCCTCATATTTTTTGATGCGTTAATACCTGATGTTTTACATCGTTTTCCATAGGAGGCAAAAAGTAATGAACATCATCGATCAGCACTGCGCCGACGAGAACGCGAAAATTGCAGTGGGCCGCGTCGAGTCAGTTTTACGATTTTATTCACGTTCCATTTGACTTCAAGTACCACGCCTATGCTTTGAAATATATGATTATACTAATCAAGCTCCGGTCTTTTACTGATTGATACTTAACCTCGTTTATTGCATTTGCCAAGGTCCGAGGCCAACAAGGGCTACCGCTTTGTCAACGTCACATCACCAGATGGGGTGTTTTGGCTGTGGACGAAGCACCTGCGTGGCTTCCGTTGGAAGGTGAATGACTCGCGGAAGATGTGTGAGGTCGACTACGCCATCATCCAGGTACATCGCCATCTGCTGCCACCGTTTTCCATTGTGCCGCCGCTACATGGTGTTCACCTGCCGCTGCTCGTCATCCTTTTGTAGGGTCGGGATGCGTTGGTGGCCCATTTCTCCAAGTCATGCTTCGACTGCGAAATCGAGGATTTCCTACCAGTGTGGTTCAGCTCGCCGTGGAAGGTCAATGACTCACGGAAGATGTGCGAGGTTGACTACGCCAACATCCAGGTACGTCACCGTCCGCTTCCACCGTTTTGCATTGCGCTGCTGCTGCAACGTGTTCACATGCCGCTGCTCGTCATCCTTTCGCAGGGTCGGGATGCATTGGTGGATGCGGCCAGATGGTTTCTCTTGCAGGTGTATGGTAATTACGTGAGTGTTTGGTCGGGTCATGTGGTTAGTCCATGATGCACCCTAAACGCGGTGTTGAGGCCGTGTATTTGTCATTTGTGTGTACACTCTAGTGACACATGACAAAGTGCTCAATGATCAATTGCGTTTGGTTTGACGTCAAAGTTCTATTGGAGATAGATCATCCATTTCTTTATGTCTTGGATCATCCAAATTAACGTTTGATTGGAAGGACTAGACGATCCAATTTTTTGTTGGTAGGTTGGATGAAACTTGATTGGGATTATTGAATCATCAAAGTTGATAATTTCATATTAATATTTGTGTGCATGATGATGGATCGTGCACGCCGAGCGTGAGTTATTCGGATTTCTGAGGAAAGTTCGGACGTGGAGTTTGTGTCTGCCCGTGCGCCCTGCAATATTTGGTGCGCTCGCGTACGTGACAATCATCAGGGCAGGGTGGTACAATCACGAGAACTGTGCAGTGCGCCCTTGGCTGTAAGATTTGGAGTGTGAACGTACGTGGCAACCATCTGGGGATGCAACTTCGGTGCTCCCGTTTGTGCTTCCATGCGTAATTTGCACTTATGTGTCATCAATTGGTTGAAGTTAAATCAGGCATTATGTTAGGTAAATGGAAGGGCCAAGAAAATCATGACACTTAAGCAGGAGCACACATGGAAGCACTGAATGGGAGTATTCAAGCCATGTCCCCCCGTTCGGATGCAACTTCGGTGCTCCCGTTTGTGCTTCCATGCGTACTCCGCACTTATGTGTCATCATCTAATTGGTTGAAGTTAAATAAGGCATTATGTTAGGTAAATGAAAGGGCCAATAAAATCATGACACTTAAGTAGGAGCACGCATGGAAGCACTGAATGGGAGTATACAAGCCGTGTCCAGGCCCTTCGCGTGTCAAATTAAAAATTTCTCCTTTTATCGAAAAACAGCTCCTTTAACGACGCCAAATTTCGATACATGGGCTCTCGCGTACATGGGGATGAACACCAAGCGTTCCAGCACAGTTTCGGCCTAGGAATACAAAGTGACTCAGAGCAGTTTCAGCCCACGAATAACAAGCGGCCCAGCATAGTGTTGGGCCTAATCTGATAGCTTCACGTACGCTTTGTCCTGGCTGCCTCCCCGCCGGACCCTTCGATCCACAAAGGCCCCTCTCCCCATTGCACGAAACGCGCCAGAGGAGCGTCCCCTGGCTGCCACGCTCTTGGAGGAGCATCCGCCGACCACCACGCTCTTTGAGGAGCATCCGCCAGCCGCCACGCTCTTGGAAGAGCATCCACCGTCCATCGGCGTGGAGGAGCATCCGCCGGCCGCCGCACGTGGAGGAGCAATAGTGCTAGGTACAATTGCTTACATAATGTTATTAGTTCAATCCTCTTACGGATACGCTGATTGAATTGTAGGAAGTGATGTCAGAAGATAAGACATGGATGGGAAAAGACAGGCGTACGAATGAGTGGCAGGATTGAATGAAGTCATTTTTGAATTTAGCATTCCAGGGCACTCGTGAAGAAGAAACTAAGCCTTGTCCTTGCACGAAATGTCGTAATATTTGCCACGGGAGACGCTAGGAAGTTCATCTTCACTTGCTTCGTAATGGGATATCATTTGATTATACTTGTTGGGTACACCATGGAGAAAAACGAGTTGAGAAAAAAATTGCTAAGCAATCATCAAATATGAGGAGATAATTTATGATGATGCTGTTATGGAAAATATGTTGTCCACCCTTCTTAGAGGCACTGGTGATCATGGTGGTACTTCAGCAGGTGTTGATGATCCAGAAAATGCTATAAAGCAGCAGGAGCCAACTGGGTGTGCAAAGGCATTCTATGACTTATTAAATAATGCCAAAAAGGAGTTGTATCCAGGTTTTGAGAAGGTGACCCAATTATCCGTCATTGTCAGGTTGTACCAGATAAAGTGTTTAACTGGTTTGAGCAAAAAAGCGTGTGAGTTCATCCTTGAACTATTCTCATATGTGCTTCCAGAGGGCCATTGCATTCCTAATACACTTGATAAAGTTCAGAAGGTTGTTCGTGACCTCGGGCTGAGCTACGAAAAGATCGATGCATGTGTCAATGTATGTCTATTATTCCGGAAGGACTATTCTCTACTGGATCGATGCCCAAAATGTGGTGAATTAAGATGGAAAAATAGTACTAGTGGGGATGCAAGAGAGGCTTTACCTTGTGGAAAAGCCAAGAAGCTTGTAGCACGCAAGATTCTACAATACTTCCCTCTTATTCCCCGTCTTCAAAGGTTTTATATGGTAGAATCAACGGCATCAAACATGCATTGGCACAAAGAAGAACGTATTGATGATGGAATATTACGCCGTCCTGCAGATTCGAAAGCATGGAAGCATTTTGATAGAATTCACCCAAATTTCTCATCTGATCCTCGCAACATAAGACTTGGGCTAGCATCTGATGGTTTCAATCCTTTTGGAGTAATGAATGTTTCTTACGGTACATGGCCTGTGATTTTAATCCCTTATAATCTACCACCTTGGTCGTGTATGAAGCAGCCTTATTGGTTGATGTCAATGATAATTCCTAGGCCAAAGTCACCTGGAAACAACATTGATGTGTATCTGTAGCCTTTGATAGATGAGCTACTGAAATTATGGTCTGATGGTGTTGAAACATATGACAGTTCAAAGAAAGAGACATTTTTCATGCGAGCTTCTATATTGTGGACAATAAATGATTTTCCAGCATATGCAATGCTATGTGGATGGATCACAAAAGGTAGGCTAGCATGTCAATACTGCCATGTAAACACTGACGCCTTGTGGTTGAAAC
>JAYESD010000110.1:127500-130000 GCA_036927565.1 Tuctoria greenei | reverse complement strand
TCGTTTGGGATCTTCTCCTCCCTCCTTGATGGTGGCTCCCCTCGAACTAGGGTTTTGGGTGGGTGGAAAAAGTGGCAAATAGATGTCAAACCAAGGGGTGGGGTTGTTTATATAGGGGTGGAGGCTAGGGTTAGATGGATTTCGAGTTTTGGGATGAGTAGAGGCCGGTTTAGAGTCCCACATGGGCTCTAAAAGAGTTGGGCACGACGTCCCTAGGCCCACTTGACGTGAAATCCAAGAAACAAGTCGTAAAACAAAAGGTCAATCTCGGAGTCACGAAATATCGGACAAGTCCGAACAGGACCGGACTAGTCCGAAGTCGTCCAGAGAGAAAATCGGACAAGTCTGGCCAAAAATCGGACAAGTCTGATCTTAGTCAGAAAGGAAAAACGGACAAGTCCGCTGGAACACCGGACTAGTCCGGAAAAGTCCAGGGACTTAGCAAATTTTCAAGGATTCATGGAATATCGGACTAGTCCGCACAAAATCGGACAAGTCCGAAAGTTTCCAGAGCCAAAATCGGACTAGTCCGCAGCAAAAACGGACAAGTCCGTTTTTAGTCAGAGAGAAATCGGACTAGTCCTCAGTAAAATCGGACTAGTCCGCACTTTCCTGCGTTTTAAGTGCGGTTTTGCTCCAAATCAATTTTAAATGCTCCGAATCAATTTTAAACTCGTTCCTCTTGTTGTGGGCTAATGTTAAACATGTATATGAGTGCATGCAGGGCATGATGCATGAAAATGAGGGTGTTACAACTTAAATACGCGACGGGGCATTGTAAGTGGCAGAGTGGCCTTGCTGCCACGATCCACTGAGATCCAGCCCTGCGTCGCACGGATTCGTCCCACCCCCTCAACATGAAAGAACAAGAGGAGGTTTGAACTCACACTTGCTATTTCTTGCGGTATGAACCAAGTATTGTGCAACCTACCAAGTCAGTATGAAAAATGCTCAAGTCCCTCAGAAAATTTCACTATGATGAAATAGTTGTCCAAGGGCTTCATCCATTCACCATACTAATTTCATGTGTGAAGGATCTGGCTACTCGATTGAAAGAAGCACAAGTCTGGCCACCAAACGTCAAAACACGTGACGAACACAAGTGTTTGAACTTTGGAAACAAATTCTAATACAAACACACAGGTTAGAGACAGTGGTCGTAACATGACTATGAGCTCCGTGACCAAAAACGGCAAAGTTGCCCAGAAACGGGAAATCCGCCGATGTCGTGTTCTGGACTGCGGAACCAGACCAGGGGGTGGATACACGTTCGGAGGGTGGTTTTTGATGGTTGCCACATGCGGATGAGCTCCGGGACCAGAAAACGGTAAAGTCACCAGAAAACGGGAAAACTGCCGATGTCGGGTCCTGGGCTGTTGAACAAGACCAGGGCGGATACACGTTCGAAGAGTGTTTTTTGATGGTTTCCACACGCGGATGAGCTCCGGGACCAAAAACGGCAAAGTCGCCAAAAAACGGGAAATCTGCCGATGTCGGGTCCTGGGCTGTTCAACGAGACAAGGGCCGCATACACGTTCGGAAGGTGTTTTTTGATGGTTTCCACACGCAGATGAGCTCCGGGACCAAAAACGGCAAAGTCGCTAAAAAACGGGAAATCTGCCGATGTCGGATCCTGGGCTGTTCATCGAGACAAGGGCCGCATACACGTTCGGAAGGTGTTTTTTGATGGTTTCCACACGCGGATGAGCTCCGGGACCAAAAACGGCAAAGTCGCCAAAAAACGGGAAAACCGCTGATGACGGGTGCTGGGCTGTTGAACAAGACCAGGGCCGGATACACGTTCGGAGGGTGTTTTTGATGGTTTCCACAGGCGGATGAGCTCCGGGACCAAACACGACCAAGTCGCCAAAAAACGGGAAAACCGCCGATGTCGGGTCCTGGGCTGCTGAACGAGCCCAGGGCCGGATACACGTTCGTAGGGTGTTTTTTGATGGTTTCCACAGGCGGATGAGCTTCGGGACCAAAAACGGTAAAGTCGCCAGAAAACGGGAAAACTGCCGATGTCGGGTCCTGGGCTGTTGAACAAGACCAGGGCCGGATACACGTTCGGAGGTTGTTTTTTGATGGTTTCCACAGGCGGGTGAGCTCCGGGACCAAAAACGGCAAAGTCGCCAAAAAACGGGAAATCTGCCGATGTCGGGTCCTGGGCTGTTCAACGAGACAAGGGCCGCATACACGTTCGGAAGGTGTTTTTTGATGGTTTGCACACGCGGATGAGCTCCGGGACCAAAAACGGCAAAGCCGCCAAAAAACGGGAAAACCGCTGATGACGGGTCCTGGGCTGTTGAACAAGACCAGGGCCGGATACACGTTCGGAGGGTGTTTTTTGATGGTTTCCACAGGCGGATGAGCTCCGGGACCAAACACGACCAAGTCGCCAAAAAACGGGAAAACCGCCGATGTCGGGTCCTGGGCTGCTGAACGAGCCCAGGGCCGGATACACGTTCGTAGGGTGTTTTTTGATGGTTTCCACAGGCGG
>JAYESD010000011.1:157355483-157587159 GCA_036927565.1 Tuctoria greenei | reverse complement strand
ATGCATTACATAGCCATACGTAAGTTTTTCGGGAATTTTAAAAAAAAATCAAATTTTCGCTCAAATTCAAAGGGGTTAGCCTTCGATTTTGCTCAAAACGACGTTTTCTTCATAGAATGACCGTAAATTCATTTTTATTCGAGATAGAGCTTGTATTCCATGTTGTATATGCATTACGTAGCCGTACGTAAGCTTTCGGGGATTTTTAAAAAATTCAAATTTTCACTCGAATTCAAAGGGTTTAGCCTTCAATTTTGCTCAAAACGACGTTTTCTTCTATAGTATGACCGTACATTCCTTTTTCTTCGGGATCGAGCTTGTATTCCATGTTGTATATGCATTACATAGCCATACGTAAGTTTTCGGGATTTTTAAAAAATTCAAATTTTCGCTCGAATTCAAAGGGTTTAGCCTACGATTTTGCTCAAAACGACGTTTTCTTCCATAGAATGATCGTAAATTCATTTTTCTTTGAGATAGAGCTTGTATTCCCATGTTTTATATGCATTACGTAGCCATACGTAAGTTTTCAGGGATTTTTAAAAAATCAAATTTTCGCTCGAATTCAAAGGGTTACCCTTCGATTTTTCCTCAAAACGACGTTTTCTTACATTAGAATGACCGTAAATTCATTTTTCTTCGCTATAGAGCTTGTATTCCATGTTTTATATGCATTACGTAGCCATACTTAAGTTTTCGGATTTTAAAAAAAAAATCAAATTTTCGCTCGAATTCAAAGGGGTTACCCTTCGATTTTCCTCAAAACGACGTTTTCTTCCATAGAATGACCGTAAATTCATTTTTCTTCGAGATAGAGCTTGTATTCCATGTTGTATATGCATTACGTAGCCATACGTAAGTTTTCAAGGATTTTTAAAAATTCAAATTTCCGCTCGAATTCAAAGGGGTTAGCCTTCGATTTTGCTCAAAACGACGTTTTCTTCCATAGAATGACCGTAAATTCATTTTTCTTCGGGATCGAGCTTGTATTCCATGTTGTATATGCATTACGTAGCCATACGTAAGTTTTGGGGATTTTTAAAATTTCAAATTTTCGCTCGAATTCAAAGGGGTTAGCCTTCGATTTTGCTCAAACGACGTTTTCTTCCATAGAATGACCGTAAATTCATTTTTCTTCGAGATAGAGCTTGTATTCCATGTTTTATATGCATTACGTAGCCATACGTAAGTTTTTGGGGATTTTAAAGAAAATTCAAATTTTCGCTCGAATTCAAAGGAGTCAACCTTTGATTTTGCTCAAAACGATGTTTTCTTCCATAGAATGACTGTAAATTCATTTTTCTTCGAGATCGAGCTTGTATTACATGTTGTATATGCATTACGTAGCCATACGTAAGTTTCGGGGATTTTTAAAAAATTCAAATTTTCGCGTGAATTCAAAGGGGTTAGCCTTCGATTTTGCTCAAAACGACGTTTTCTTCCATAGGATGACCGTAAATTCATTTTCCTTCGAGATCGAGCTTGTATTCCATGTTGTATATGCATTATGTAGCCATATGTAAGTTTTCAGGGATTTTTAAAAAATTCAAATTTTCGCTCGAATTCAAAGGGGTTATCGATCGATTTTGCTCAAAACGACGTTTTCTTCCATATAATGACCGGTAAATTCATTTTTCTTCGAGATAGAGCTTGTATTCCATGTTTTATATGCATACATAGCCATACGTAAGTTTTCGGGGATTTTTTAAAAAAATCAAATTTTCGCTCAAATTCAAAGGGGTTAGCCTTCGATTTTGCTCAAAACGACGTTTTCTTCCATAGAATGACCGTAAATTCATTTTTATTCGAGATAGAGCTTGTATTCCATGTTGTATATGCATTACGTAGCCGTACGTAAGCTTTCGGGGATTTTTAAAAAATTCAAATTTCACTCGAATTCAAAGGGTTTAGCCTTCAATTTTGCTCAAAACGACGTTTTCTTCTATAGAATGACCGTACATTCCTTTTTCTTCGGGATCGAGCTTGTATTCCATGTTGTATATGCATTACGTAGCATACGTAAGTTTTCAAGGATTTTTAAAAAATTCAATTTTCCGCTCGAATTCAAAGGGGTTAGCCTTCGATTTTGCTCAAAACGACGTTTTCTTCCATAGAATGACCGTAAATTCATTTTTCTTCGGGATCGAGCTTGTATTCCATGTTGTATATGCATTACGTATCCATACGTAAGTTTTTTGGGATTTTAAAAATTTCAAATTTCGCTCGAATTCAAGGGGTTAGCCTTCGATTTTGCTCAAAACGACGTTTTCTTCCATAGAATGACCGTAAATTCATTTTTCTGTCGAGATAGAGCTTGTATTCCATGTTTTATATGCATTACGTAGCCATACATAAGTTTTTGGGGATTTTAAAGAAAATTCAAATTTTCGCTCGTATTCAAAGGGGTCAACCTTTGATTTTGCTCAAAACAATGTTTTCTTCCATAGAATGACTGTAAATTCATTTTTCTTCGAGGTCGAGCTTGTATTACATGTTGTATATGAATTACGTAGCCATACGTAAGTTTTGGGGATTTTTTAAAAATTCAAATTTTCGCGTGAATTCAAAGGGGTTAGCCTTCGATTTGCTCAAAACGACGTTTTCTTCCATAGGATGACCGTAAATTCATTTTCCTTCGAGATCGAGCTTGTATTCCATGTTGTATATGCATTATGTAGCCATATGTAAGTTTTCAGGGATTTTTAAAAAAATTCAAATTTCGCTCGAATTCAAAGGGGTTAGCGATCGATTTTGCTCAAAACGACGTTTTCTTCCATATAATGACCGTAAATTCATTTTTCTTCGAGTAGAGCTTGTATTCCATGTGTATATGCATTACATTGCCATACGTAAGTTTTCGGGGATTTTTAAAAAAAATCAAATTTTCGCTCAAATTCAAAGGGGTTAGCCTTCGATTTTGCTCAAAACGACGTTTTCTTCCATTAGAATGACCGTAAATTCATTTTTCTTCGAGATCGAGCTTGTATTACATGTTGTATATGCTTTACGTAGCCATACGTTAGTTTCGGGGGGGATTTTTAAAAAATTCAAATTTTGCGTGAATTCAAAGGGGTTAGCCTTCGATTTTGCTCAAAACGACGTTTTCTTCCATAGGATGACCGTAAATTCATTTTCCTTCGAGATCGAGCTTGTATTCCATGTTGTATATGCATTATGTAGCCATATGTAAGTTTTCAGGGATTTTTAAAAAATTCAAATTTCGCTCGAATTCAAAGGGGTTAGCGATCGATTTTGCTCAAAACGACGTTTTCTTCCATATAATGACCGTAAATTCATTTTTCTTCGAGATAGAGCTTGTATTCCATGTTGTATATGCATTACATAGCCATACGTAAGTTTTCGGGGATTTTTAAAAAAAATCAAATTTTCGCTCAAATTCAAAGGGGTTAGCCTTCGATTTTGCTCAAAACGACGTTTCTTCCATAGAATGACCGTAAATTCATTTTTCTTCGAGATAGAGCTTGTATTCTATGTTGTATATGCACTATGTAGCCATACGTAAGTTTTCGGGGATTTTAAAAAATTCAAATTTTCGCTCGAATTCAAAGGGGTTAGCCTTCGATTTTGCTCAAAACGACGTTTTCTTCCATAGAATGACGTAAATTCACATTTCTTTGGATCGAGCTTGTATTCCATGTTGTATATGCATTACGTATCCATAAGTAAGTTTTCGTGGATTTTTAAAAAATTCAAATTTTCGCTCGAATTCAAAGGGGTTAGCCTTCGATTTTGCTCAAAACGACGTTTTTCTTCCATAGAATGTCCGTAAATTCATTTTTCTTCGAGATCGAGCTTGTATTCCATATTTTATATGCATTACATATCCATACATAAGTTTCAGGATTTTTTAAAAAAATTCAAATTTTCACTCGAATTCGAAGGGGTTAGCCTTCGATTTTGCTCAAAACGACGTTTTCTTCCATAGAATGACTGTAAATTCATTTTTATTCGAGATAGAGCTTGTATTCCATGTTGTATATGCATTACGTAGCCGTACGTAAGCTTTCGGGGATTTTAAAAAATTCAAATTTTCACTCGAATTCAAAGGGTTTAGCCTTCAATTTTGCTCAAAACGACCGTACATTCCTTTTTCTTCGGATCGAGCTTGTATTCCATGTTGTATATGCATTACATAGCCATACGTAGGTTTTCGGGATTTTTTAAAAATTCAAATTTTCGCTCGAATTCAAAGGGTTTAGCCTACGATTTTGCTCAAAACGACGTTTTCTTCCATTAGAATGACCGTAAATTCATAGTTTTTTTTTAGATAGAGCTTGTATTCCATGTTTTATATGCATTACGTAGCCATACGTAATTTTTCGGGGATTTAAAAAAAATCAAATTTTCGTTCGAATTCAAAGGGGTTACCCTTCGATTTTCCTCAAAACGACATTTTTCTTCCATAGAATGATCGTAAATTCATTTTTCTTCGAGATAGAGCTTGTATTCCATGTTTTATATGCATTATGTAGCCATACGTAAGTTTTTGGGGATTTTAAAGAAAATTCAAATTTTCGCTCGAATTCAAAGGGGGTCAGCCTTTGATTTTGCTCAAAATGATGTTTTCTTCCATAAGATGACTGTAAATTCATTTTTCTTCGAGATCGAGCTTGTATTCCATGTTTTATATGCATTACGTAGCCATACGTAAGTTTTTGGGGATTTTGAAAACATTCAAAATTTTGCTCGAATTCAAAGGGGTTAGCCTTCGATTTTGCTCAAAACGACGTTTTCGTCCATAGAATGTCCGTAAATTCATTTTTCTTCGAGATCGAGCTTGTATTCCATGTTGTATAAGCGTTACGCAGCCATAGGTAAGTTTTCAGGGATTTTAAAAATTTCAAATTGTCTCGTGAATTCAAAGGGGTTAGCCATCGATTTTGCTCAAAACGACGTTTTCGTCCATACATTGATTGTAAATCATTTTTCTTCGAGATCGAGCTTGTATTCTATGTTGTATATGCATTACATAGCCATATGTAAGTTTCTGGGATTTTAAAAAAATCAAATTTTCACTAAAAATTCAAGGGGAGCCTTCGATTTGCTCAAAACGACGTTTTCTTCCATAGAATGACCGTAAATTCATTTTTCTTCGAGATCGAGCTTGTATTACATGTTGTATATGCATTACGTAGCCATACGTAAGTTTCGGGGATTTTTAAAAATTCAAAATTTCGTGTGAATTCGAAGGATTAGCCTTCGATTTTGCTCAAAACGACGTTTCTTCTCATAGGATGAACGTAAATTCATTTTCCTTCGAGATCGAGCTTGTATTCCATGTTTGTATATTCATTATGTAGCCATATGTAAGTTTTCAGGATTTTTAAAAAATTCAATTTTCGCTCGAATTCAAAGGGGTTAGCGATCGATTTGCTCAAAATGATGTTTTCTTCCATAGAATGACCGTAAATTCATTTTTCTTCGAGATAGAGCTTGTATTCCATGTTGTATATGCATTACATAGCCATACGTAAGTTTCGGGGATTTGTAAAAAAAAATCAAATTTTCGCTCAAATTCAAAGGGGTTAGCCTTCGATTTTGCTCAAAACGATGTTTTCTTCCATAGATTGACGTAAATTCATTTTTCTTCGAGATAGAGCTTCTATTCCATGTTGTATATGCACTACGTAGCCATACTAAGTTTTCGGGAATTTTTAAAAAATTCAAATTTTCGCTCGAATTCAAAGGGGTTAGTTAGTAGCCTTTGATTTTGCTCAAAACGATGTTTTCTTCCATAGAATGACCGTAAATTCATATTTTCGGTCGATCGAGCTTGTATTCCATGTTGTATATGCATTACGTAGCCATAAGTAAGTTTTCGTGGATTTTTAAAAAATTCAATTTTCGCTCGAATTCAAAGGGGTTAGCTTTCTATTTTGCTCAAAGCGACGTTTTTCTTCCATGGAATGTCTGTAAATTCATTTTTCTTCGAGATCGAGCTTGTATTACATGTTTTATATGAATTACGTAGCCATACGTAAGTTTTCGGGGATTTTTAAAAAATTCAAATTTTCGCGTGAATTCAAAGGGGTTAGCCTTTGATTTTGCTCAAAATGACGTTTTCTTCCATAGAATGACGTAAATTCATTTTCCTTCGAGATCGAGCTGTATTCATGTTGTATATGCATTACGTAGCCATACGTAAGTTTTCAGGGTTTTTTAAAAAATTCAAATTTTCGCTCGAATTCAAAGGGGTTAGCTTAAATTTTGCTCAAAACGACGTTTTCTTCCATAGAATGACCCGTAAATTCATTTTTATTCGAGATAGAGCTTGTATTCCATATTGTATATGCATTACATAGCCATACATAGTTTTCGGGGATTTTAAAAAATTCAAATTTTCACTCGAATGCAAAGGGGTTAGCCTTCGATTTTGCTCAAAACAACGTTTTCTTCCATAGAATGACCGTAAATTCATTTTTATTCGATATAGAGCTTGTATTCCATGTTGTATATGCATTACGTAGCCATACGTAAGCTTTCGGGGATTTTAAAAAATTCAAATTTTCACTCGAATTCAAAGGGTTTAGCCTTCGATTTTGCTCAAAACGACGTTTCTTCTATAGAATGACCGTAAATTCCTTTTTCTTCGGGATCGAGCTTGTATTCCATGTTGTATATGCATTACATAGCCATACGTAAGTTTCGGGATTTTTAAAAAATTCAAATTTTCCGCTCGAATTCAAAGGGTTTAGCCTACGATTTTGCTCAAAACGACGTTTTCTTCCATAGAATGACCGTAAATTCATTTTATTTGAGATAAGAGCTTGTATTCCATGTTTTTTATGCATTACGTATCCATACGTAAGTTTTCGGGGATTTTTTAAAAAAATAGGGTTTCCCCCGTGGCCCGATTGTTGATGTCCGGCTAGCCACAGCGCACACGGAAGCTCATCCACCGAATTTGCACCATGCTTCTCAAGGTGTGAGAACGTGCGAGTCTTGAGGCCCCTACCTGGAGCGCCAAATGTCGAAGGTCATAACGACACTTCCCCCGGACTTGCTTAGAGAGCAGTCCGTAGAGGTTCTTTGGATTCACGAGGGCTAGTCCCAGGAGATCAAACACAGCATAATGATGGACACCGGGGATTTACGTGGTTCGGGCCGCCGGAGCGTAATACCCTACGTCCACGGGGGTGTTGTGTATTGCCTTGCTTTTGCGTGTATGAGCCTTGGTCTAATCTTTTTTCTGTCCTTTGCAAAGGTCGTCCGCCGAGTTCTTTTATAGTTCAAGGACTCTGCAGTTACAAGGTGAGACCCAGGACCCAACAGGTGGTCCCAGGGAGAGCCAAATCCTATACAAGATCTAGGATTAATTGCTATCTACTTCCCTTTGTCAGGGGCTTCAATGTACCGTCCCGCCGCGCCGTGCGCCAGGGCTACATATAGTTGGTGATGATGGCGGGGCACGTCTCGTCCGTCTTGTCCTCGCGGCCCATTCGTCCGTCTTGCGGCGTGGGTCTGTACCGGCTACTCGGACAAGACAGGACACTGGAGCCTTGACTTTCGTAAGCGCGGCTCAGCCTCCTGGGGAAGGCGCGTGTACTTAATGCCTGTCTAAGCAGCGCACACATTCCTTTACTGCGGCTTCCTACCACACTGAGTTGGGCGTCCGCCACGTGGTTACGCCGGAGCCTGCCTCTGCGGGAAGTAAAGCACTTGACGGAACAGGCCACGTGGCGCATTCGGAACCCACCCCTATGGAGGGGTGGAGGCTCAGCCGTGCAGGCCACAAGGTAGCTCCGGTGCTTTTCCCTGACCGGGCGCGGACTTGGCCCTGAGGTCCCGAGTGGCCACGTGGCGGCCCCAGAACCCTCCTCCGCGGGGAGGCGGACTTGGCCCTGAGGTCCCGAGTGGCCACGTGGCGGCTCCGGAGCCCTCCTCGACGGGGAGGCGTGGGCTTGGCCCTGCCGGCCACGTGGCAGCTTGGGAGCCTCCACCGAGGGGGAGGTAGGATCGGGTCCTTCCCTCCCCTACGTGGCAGCCTCGGATTCGGCTTCCTTGGCAGAGGCGGAGTACTTAGCGGTTTTTTCCTGTGCGCGGGGGTACCCGGTCTGCAGGGTACCGACACGAACCCTCCCGGAGGGGTCCAGATCTTCTGGAATAACTCCCTGTAGATTCGAATCTGGGGGCTGGGACCCAGACTCTCCTTCAGGAACCTCCGGACCCTCCCGGAGGGGTCTGGATTCCTGAGCTTGGGATGGTTCTGGTCTCTCCGCAACCAGGACCATGCTGACAACTTCGTCAGTTGCCGAAATGTAAAGCAGTAAGGGCTCACCGGGGTTCGGAGCTACCAAGGTTGGTAGAGTAGTGAGGAGCTGCTTTAGCTCCTGGAACGCCTTTTCTGCTTCTTCACACCATTTAGAATGGTCCGGACTTCCTCAATAGCTTGAAGAAGGGTAGCGCCTGTTCTGCCAGTCTTGAGATGAACCGACTGAGGGCGGCTAGACATCTAGTCAGTTTCTAGACGTCCTTGATGCGGGCTGGTGGCCGCATCTCCTCAATGGCTTTAATCTTCGCTGGATTTGCCTCTATGCCTCGGTGGTTTACCAGGAAACTAAGAAGCTTTCCGGAGCTAACCCCGAAGATGCACTTGTCTGGGTTCAGCTTCGTGCGGGTAGCCCGCGGCTTGTCGAAGACAGCTTGCAAGGTGTCAAGGAGTGACTCCTTGTCCTTGATCTTGACGACGGTGTCATCAACATACACTTCCACTACGTCTCTGATGAGCTCTCCAAAGGTTTTGTACATAGCTCGTACAAATGTTGAAGCTGCATTCTCGAGACCAAATGGCATGACAGTATAACAGTACAATCCATCTACTGTGATAAAAGAAGTATGTTCTTCATCTTCCCTAGACATTCTGATTTAATGGTACCCAGAATATGCGTCTAGGAAACACAGTAATTCACACCCGGAGGTGGAATCCACTATCTGATATATTCTAGATAGTGGGAATGGATCTTTTGGGCATGCCTTATTCAGTGTTGTGTAGTCAATACACATCCAAAGCTTCCCGCTGGCCTTGGGTACAACGACTGGGTTTGCCAGCCATTTTGGGTGGAAGACTTCTCGGATGAATCCAGTTAAGGTCCTTCTCATTCCACATTTTTACCAGTAATTTATTTGTATATCAGAGAACAGAAACGCCATGGACTCATTATATTAGAGATTGTTTGACCCAATAAAATATTGTATCATATATTTATAACAAGTGAGTCTGGTAAGTATCTCATGCCCATATTTAAACTATCATATTAATATTTGAAGTATTTATATTGTCATTTGATCAATATAATATGTATCATGTATTTGCTCCATGTATTTCAATTGTGTTATAAACTTTATAATTATTTATCAAATTCATAAGGACTTGTTTGGATTGAAGAAATTTCAAGGAAAATTTGGAGGAACTTCTTCACTTCTTGTCGTATGAAGTTCTGTCGCTCTACAGATTGCTTCTGAGGCTTCTGATGTACGGGTCGAGCGCCAGGATAGATCTTCAGATTATGCTCGATCACTTCCCTAGGGATCCCATGCATTTGTGACGGTTGCCAGGCAAACCACGTCGACATTAGCCCGGAGGAAAGTGATGAGGCGAGAGTTCCTATTTGTCATTCAGACCTCCCGATATGCGGGTGGTCTGAGTGGTATCGGAACTGATTTGGACGACTTTGACAGGAATGTCGGTGTCGCCGCTTGGTTGCACGCAAGGTGCAACTCGTTGAAGAATGCTTGGGGGTTTCGGAGCTTGTCCCTGCCTGGATTCTTCCTCCTGTGCTGTAGCAAGCGCATGAAGTTCTTCCAAAGCAGTCACTCCAACAGTGCGGTCTCCGCGGATTCGGAGAACACCAGCCAGCATTGGCATTTTCAACACCAGGTAGCCATAATGAGCAGCAACCATGAACTTGTACAAGGCAGGCCTGCCCAAAATGGTGTTGAAAGGCAAGTTGATCTGAGCGACGTCAAAGATCAACTTCTCAATGCGATAATTCTCCCTAGTCCCGAAGGTCATGGGAAGAGTAATGACATCGAGTGGTGTTATGGCCCCCGGACCTACTCCGGAGAAAGGTCGGGAGGGGCGAAGGTCCGAATGTCAGAGCTGAAGCTTGACAAAAGCTTCGAAGCTTATGAGGTTCAGCCCCGAACCTTCGTCCACCATTACATGGTGGAGTTGAATGTTATTGATGGTAGGGGATACCATCAATGGTAGTTGACCAGCTCCAATCACGTTCCGAGGGCAGTCTAAAGCATCAAAAGCGATGGTGGTGTCCATCTACTTTCGATGAGGCTCTGCCCTGGCTGTAGGAGCTACTCAGGCCATGTCCTGCCGCATGGTCTTAAGGACACGATGGGAGGTGATGTCCCACGAACCACCAAAGATGGTGTTCATGGCCTTCCGACGCTCATTGTCGGAGACGTCGGAGTCGTCGACGACGGAGGTGTAAACAGCCTTTAGGACCTTTTTAGGGTCCTGGAAGCCTAACTCCTCTTCAGCCGGAGCTTCATCGACTTTTTGTTTTCCTTCCCTCTGACAGAAAGGAACTTCTTCCCGGCGCTTGTGGTAGCGCTCGGCAAGGTTTTGGACCTCCCAGCAGTCCTCCAAGTTGTGGCCGTTTGACTTGTGGATAGGACACCACACTTTGGAGTTGCCACCGTCTTCAGAGGACGGTCGAGGTTGTTTCTCGGGGCGTGGCCCCCGGCCACCCGGAGCTGCAGCAACTGCAACGATAGATGTGCCGGCCGACGACTTCTTCTTACCGTTGGACTTTTTCTTCTTTTTACCACTCCCGAAGGTAGTGGCTTTGCCTTTGGAGGATTTTTTGTCATCCTCCGGAGGTGTTTTGGAGTGCATTTCACGGCCCTCCACAGCTTTGGCACACTTGTCTGCCAAACTAAAGAGCTCCGTGACGCTGGTGATCTCCTTGACCGCCAGGTTCTCCAGCATCTTCTTATCTCGTACGCCCTGTCTAAATGCCACGATAACAGAAGCGCTAGAGATAGAAGGAATGGTGTTTCGTACCTGGGAGAACCTCTGGATAAATGAGCGCAGGGATTCTCCCCCCTTCTACACAACTGCAAAAAGGTCCAGTTCGGTGCCTGGTCGGGTGTATGAACTCCCGAAATTGACAGTGAACTGTTGGCACAATTCCTCCCAACTATTGATAGAGTTGTGAGGAAGGCTCATGAACCAGGACCTGGCGGTCCCACTCAAGGCCACTGGGAAGTAGTTGGCCATTACGATCTCGTTACCTTCGGCCGCAAGGATCGCAGTGGTGTAAATTTGAAGAAACTCGGCGGGATTAACAATCCTGTCAAATTTCTCCAGCAGGTGAGGCCGAAACTTTTGTGGACATATGACCATGCGTAGATGCATGGCTAGTGCAGAACAGCCTCCTCCTACTCCCTCGGGAGCATGACTGTCTCGAGCTTCTCGCCTTTTGCGAGCACGCTCAATATGGACACGACCGTCCTGTTGACGGTAACGGCGATCAAGCTCTGCCCGGAGGTCATGAGTTGAAAGCCTGGTTACTGTATGAGCACGTCGCGCCCCAGAAGGTAGTGACGTAACTTGCTGTGATGCAACACGCCTCCTATTCTGGGAAGCATGCGGACCAAGTCTGCCAGACACGATCCGACGCTGCGATGGGGCCTGCCCCGAAGGAGGAGAACCTTGGTTGCTGATGTGGTCAGCTGCTGCTGCAACTAGATATTCCACATCAGTCCTCCACTGCTCCATTGCATCCTGGAATGCGCCTGGAGGTGGTGGACGTTGGAGGAGAGCACGCGC
Organism: Tuctoria greenei; assembly: GCA_036927565.1. Lineage (NCBI taxonomy): Eukaryota > Viridiplantae > Streptophyta > Magnoliopsida > Poales > Poaceae > Tuctoria > Tuctoria greenei. The sequence continues at coordinate 157,575,350 of JAYESD010000011.1, read as the reverse complement.
TGCATGAAGCGCGTGTTCAGGGTTGTTGTTATTCGCCGATGCGGTGACCGACGCCGATGCACTGTCATGCTGCCCCTCTTGACGTGCTGGTGCAGGTGGTGGCGATGGAGGCATGACTCCTGTTGGAACTGCGGCACCTGCTGGTTGCTGCATGTTGGAGGGATTGCCCCCAGCGGATTGAACAGCAGGGTTGCCGTTGGATGATCCAGCAGCTGAGTTCACCATACTCGAAATCTCGTGCGCCCCCTTCCTAGCGCGCTAATTGTCGGTGTTTGGATCCAGTAGATCTCCCGACACTACCATTGGTAGATCGAAGAGTTGTAGTTCGGTAATGGGCGCACACAGATTCAAGAAGGTGAAGAACGAGTGCACACAGGGATTTACGTGGTTCGGGCCATCTGAGCGTAATACCCTACTCCACGGGGTGTGTTGGTGTTGTATTAAGCGTATGAGTCTAGAAGAAGCTCCAGAAGAAGAAGCTTGTCTAGCTCAGGGAGTTCAGTAGTGGCCTGGAATTGTCTCTTGTGTATCGTCGACTAGTCCTTTTATAGTACAAGGATTGGCCGTTACATCGTTAGCCTGGCCTGACATGTGGCCCCGGCGGTTACACATGCTTGATATACAATAAATGAGGTTAATTACCCTTAATAGCCTGGTAACGGGCCTTAACAGTGCTGTTACCAGTATTAAGAGCCATCCGATCGTGTGTCATTAATATGATATTAATGACACTTAACCGGGTCTTGAAGTCTTTGATTGTTCCTTGAAGGTCCGAAGCTGTTGGGGGGTCCACCAGCCTGATTGTTGAAGTTGAAGGTCCAGCGGTTGCCACGTGGCAACACTGGAGCTTACCGTCATGGACGAGTAGGTCCGGTGCTACTGGGCACGTGTCAGTACCGGAGCTTCCCTCCGTCTGGGGTTAGGTCCGGGGGTGCCATACTGGTATTCTGACCGGAGCTTCCCATGTGTGGGTTATAGCTCCGGTCTTATGATACACGTGGCGGCCCTCAGAGTAATCATGTCGGGGAAGCAGGTCCGGTTACGCCTGACATGTGGGGCTTTCGGAGGTCTTCAAATCTGGTAGATGGAGTTTCTTTGTGATCTTTGCAATCCCAAGGGACATCCGGTACGGAGGGTACCGACAATGACCTTGAATTCATTTTCGCTCGAGATGAAGCTTGTATTCCATATTATATATGTAACACGAAACTATGTCGAGCTTGTATTCCAAAAAATAACCTTAAATATTCAAATAATTTAAATTTCACAGTATATAACTGTCAGGTAGAAAATAGCACAAATTTGTAGAAAGTAACACGAAATTTTGTTATATAATCATCGGGCAGAAAATAATAGAAATTTGTCAAATATAATTAAACATAAACAATAAATAAATATGAGTCAAAATTAAACCGATGTTGGTCGAAATTAATTAATTTTCAGAGTTCACATTTCTCAAATTAAGCATCCGATAAAATGATAAAATATCAGAAACATATTAAATTATTCCAATAAAATTATCATGTTGGGTCAAATTTTAGTGAGATAAATAATATGCTAAAGCATCATTTTGTTACTTAATTTTGTCAACTTGAAAGCAGAACAAAGTATAAAATATAATTTTATTAAACTATAATTATTAACTATAAATCAGAGAAAATGTTCTAATTATTCGTAGACCTAAATCCACTGCAAAATCATTATTACAGCTCAGTCCATCAGACTAATAAACATAAATTCTTGCCAGACAAAGAAAGCACGTGTGGAGTCCCATGACCAGTTTAAAATCTCCGGAGGCCCATCAATTTACCCAATCCAGCAGGAAATTTAAGAAACCCAATATCTCTTAGACTAGATCCAAACATCTTGGGCTAAAGCCCCCGGCTAGAAAGCCCATTCAACTTCCAAACCCTCTCAAGACGCAGCCAGCTGGCCCATTTTCGTTGCCGCCTTATCTGGACCGTTCATCAAGATCGATGGCCGAAAAACGGCGCGTCAGGTACAAAATCGGCGCCCGCATCCTGAAACCTAAGTCATTTCCTCTTCCTCCCCCGCTCCCTCGGCGCGTTGGCGGCGCGCAACTCCCGCTCCCACGGCGGCGCGGCACTTAGGCTTGGCGTGGTGTTCGGCGGTCGGCGGCGAGGCGTGCGGCGCGCATGCGAGGGACGGCTAGCACGAGAGGGTGCGTCCGCCTCCTCTTCCTCCTCCTGTTTCACGGGAAGAAAAATCCCCCAACTCGAATCTGCGCCATTGCCGAGTACGAAGAGATGTCCGAGGGGAACGGCGACGGCGCCGCCGCCGCGGATGACTACAGCGACATGGGTGCCCTCGGGTTCCCTGACCACGCCGACGGACGCCCCGCACCCCAGCCCCAGGTGAGTTTGTGCTCGCGCCCGTCCCCGGTCCCCTTATTTTACTCGAGCGTGGATTTAGGGGTTTGAGATTGTAAATTTCTCGATGCGGGCCGAGTGAGATATGATGGGGACAGGCGAGTGGCGATCTGTTCCGGGCGCATATGTGCTGGCCTCGGGGATCGAAATTCGATGAATGGGCTAGGGATTTTGCGGCTACCTTGCGCGGGTTTCTGTTCCGGGAACCTGCCGTGAAAGTAAACGTGGTGATTCTATTTCATGGGGAACGGTGCGATTTGTGGGGGAGAAATTAGGATCTGCACAGATTGTTCTACTGGATAAGCTTTCTTAGGATTTGTTAGTCGGTTTGAGTGATTTCTGTTGTGCAACCTTAAGCTGATCCGTCCTGCTGATTTGGTGTTGATCTAGGGTCAGCATGTGATCTATAGGGTGCACCACAGATGCTTATTAGGTCTTGTTAGGGAGAATACAAGTACACGACACGTTACCTTGATCTACCGTGTGTTATGATTTTTTGGTTGCCTTGTACTGTGCTACAACTTGGATGATTTGCTGCTGTTTGTGGATTGATTGATAACCTTACATTAGTCACCTGCTCGAGTTAATTACATGTCTGTTATGGAATCTGATTGACCAAACGTTTCTCCTTCTGTTTCCTATTCTAGCAGGTGACACATTCACATGATAGCAGGTCCTCGAAATCCAGAGAAAATGACATGGAATGTGAGAAGGGCAAGGACAGGGAGCGCGACAGCCACCGTGGTAGGGATAGAGAAAGGGACAGGGACAAGGAGGCACCGTGACAGGGCTGACCGTGGTGTCGGGGACAGGGACCGTGATCACCACCACAGGGAGCGCCAGGAGCTAAGCGAGAGAAGGGAACACTGTGATCGCCACAGGAGCCATGATTTGAAAGGTAATTTGTTCAAAACCTACAGAGATTGTATTGATTTAGTTACATATATTTTACTGCCGTTTTAATGAGTTATTTTTGGAACTTACAATACAACATCTGTGCCTGTAAGTGATAGATTATTTGATAATGTGGCCACTGAAATCGCTGTGCAACTTCTGGGATTATGCTAATTGGCATAATGCCCTATGCCATTTTTTTTCCAATTCCCAGGATTCATGTAAATTGTTTGAATCTATTAGCCTGATCCTGGTAAACTCCTCATATTGTGAACTATATAATATATTGGAAATTATTAACAATTGTTATTTGTGTACTTGGTTTGTATTCCTATAGTGTCAGTGACATTCTATGGACTCTTGTTTGCGCATAATAAAATATTAAGGCTCTATGTGCATGGATGTTCTGTAATTGCTTGATAACAAACGTATGCTGCATATTACCCAAGTGTTTTTTTTGGAAATCTGATGTATGCTTTAATGCTGTAGGAGAAGGGACCATGGTAGGGACAGTCACCGTAGGTATTGGTCCCGCTCCCGCTCCCCATCTAAGAGCCTCAGATCCAGATCTCATTCACGCTCACATTCAAAAAGGTATGGATTGAATTCTCAGAGATTCACTATGTTTTATAATGTTTGTGGAATTCGAGTTTTTGTACAAGCCTTTTATGATAAATTAGCATGTCCTGTTGATACTTCACATCAACAATCAGTTTTCTGCCCTTTGTATTTTGTATGATTTGAAACAGAGTGCACAGAGAAAATTTGTTATGTTGAAACAGTAAGCGTGTGAGCGGCAGTGTTGTCCAAGCGGCACCTAGGCGTCCAATCGCTCCAGGCCGGATGCCATGACCTGTCGCCTCGCCTGGAAGGAGTGCCGCCGCCATCCGCAGCCGCTGCCGCCATTGCCTCCCGGGTGCCTAGGCGTCTGGGCGCTCATTTACAACCCTGGTGAGCGGATTTGACCAAGCACTGCCGCAACAGGGAATGCCTATACTTGCTTACGTGACCCCAGGTATGTGATAACATTGCACTGTGGTTTCATTTTGCATTTTACATAATATCTATGCTGTGGTTGCTGGCCAGTGAAGTTAGTGATGAAGTAACTTGTACTGCTGGGTTTGCTAACAGTACTTAATTTTGATGATTTCTGTATGCAAATCTTTTTCCATTCCCCGTAAGTCATTGGTTCATCAATCTTTTTTTTAGTGGTAGGAACTATGATTTTTAGTTTCTGTTTCCAATCCAGTAAAATTTAGCATTATTATTTCTTATCTGAATTGTGCCTATTTCTGGTTTCTCACCAGAAATGGGCTGAGCTATTAGAACTTAAGGCTTGGTAAATCCTGATGATATATATCTACCACCTGCTGTTTTGTGCTACTTTGACACCTAAAGGCATTGTAAATCCTGATGATGTATTCATTTTATTATGCCTGGTACTTGAAAATAAGCAAGTTCTTTTTTGTGGTTTGTTTTTTTGTTGTGTATGCATATGGGTAAGAAGGCAATCTTTGACCACTGTTGTCCAACTGTTGCCAGTGGAATGAAATGACTACTATAGCTTGAATGCATGAGGAAACTCTGGTTTGATATCTTGTTCGTCTCATACTAGCAACTATTACATTTTCATAATTGTCAAGGTTCCAAAAAGCGTTAGGCGGGCGATAACCCTCCGCCTAGAGCCTAAGTGTGCCTAGGCATTCCTAGGCATCGCCTAGACGTTATACGCTGTAGCAATAATAGGTTGTACAAAATTAAAAATACAGCAGTATGTGTATTTTTAATGAGCTGACTGATTTTCCCGGCCCACCTTCACCCTCCTCTACCTTAATCTCTCTCTCCTCCACTCACAGCCCAGGCGCGTGGAGGCGAGCGCCTAACAGCGCCTTTCTGAACGCTGATAGTTTTAATAGTTAATTTCATTAATTTTCTTGAACATACTGATCATTCTTGTAAGCTGAGTTTGGCAAACTTGATTCAACAAGGGTGGTAGGTGTGGGCTCACATTTGGATGTATAATGATTTGCTTCTCATGCAGTTTTATCTTCTTTCTCCTAAATGTTTGCTGTTGATGAATTGCAGGTCCGCTGCCTGAAGTCCCTGTGCTGCTATTCCTGGGATGCTTCTGAACATGTTAACTTTTCCACAGGTGAGTACTGTGCTTACGTTTAGGACTGTGTTTAGAGCTTAAATATGAACCATATGTTTTCATGGCTATAGGTGATTGGATATTCTGAATATTTTGAGATACTTCTATTGTTTACTATTTGATGTTTTAATTTTAATATCTAATTTCATCTATTTTCTTTTTTCTGCATAAGTTCAACCCTCTTGCAATTCAGCCACAAGCTATGTGACCCAAGAGGTATGACTTCCCTTGGTTTATTATTTTTCACCATTTCATCTTTGTTGTATGCCATGTAATATCTTTGTAATTAACCCCGCCCACTAGACATGCAAGTCGTGTGTATATTGGTGGGCTTCTTCCATCTGCTAAACAGGTAATTACTTAATGATTAATATCTTGATTCCCATTTTCCATATGTTTCAATCAAGTTATGGCTGCTATTGGAGGTAACACAGCTGGTCCAGGAGATGCTGTTCTTAATGTCTACATAAATCATGACAAGAAATTTGCTTTTGTGGAGATTAGATCTGTGGAGGAAGTTAGCAATGCAATGACATTAGATGGCATTATGTTTAAGTGCCCCTGTGAATGTTAGAAGGCCAACGGACTTTAATCCTTAGCTGCTGCCCTGGGCCCAAGTCAGCCAAACCCAAATCTCAACCTTGCCTCTGTTCGCCTGACACATGGATCTGCTGGTGGTTTAGAAGGCCTCGACCGCAATTTTTGTGGGTGGTCTACCCTACTATTTCACTTAGTTTCAAGTGCGAGAGTTGCTCGAGTCGTTTGTGCATTTCTGACCGTGACAAGTTAGCTAGGTTTTCTACTGTCGGTTCACACCTGAAGTTGTAATCGTGAGAAAGTAAATAAAATGGAGGACCTAGAGCGACGTATCCGAATCTGACAGATTCGGGCTTAAAACGGATATGAAACCCTAATACGAAAATCGGACGAATCGGATTCGCGTTTAAATGTTTGTTTCTGAAATTCAGATTCGGGTTTAAATCGAATCCCGTTTTTGGAAATGTAGCGAATCTGAATCGGATTCGGGTTTGATTCGGATTCCAAACTGTTTTTGAAATTGGCAGAAGCGGTTCCGAACTGTTTTTAAAAATCGGCTGTGAATCCGAATCGGTTTCGGGTTTGATTCAGATTCTGAAAATCGGCTGTGGACCCGATTTGGATTCAGGTTTGAAACTGTTTCTGGAAGTCGGCCGTGAATCCGAATCCGATTCGGATTTGAAACTGATTGCGATCCGTATTTTGAAAGTTGGCTGTGAATCCGATTCGGATTCGGGTTTGATTCGGATCCGATTTTTTTTTTTGAAAATCGGCTGAATGGAATCCGAATCTGATTCGGATTTGAAACTGTTTGCGAACCGTTTTTTGAAAGTCGGCTGTGGATCCGAATCCGATTCGGATTCGGATTCGGATTTGATTCGGATTCCGATTTTTTTTTGAAAATCGGCTGAATGGAATCCGAATCCGATTCGGATTCGGGTTTGAAACTGTTTGCGAACCGTTTTTGAAAGTCGACTGTGAATCCGAATCCGATTCGGATTTGAAACTGTTTGCGAACCGTTTTTTTGAAAGTCGGCTGTGGATCCGAATTCGATTCGGATTCCGAATTTTTTTGAAAATCGGCTGAATGGAATTTGATTCGGATTCGGATTTGAAACTGTTTGCGAACCGTTTTTTAAAAGTCGGCTGTGTTTCCGAATCCGATTCGGATTCGGGTTTGAAACTGTTTGCGAACCGTTTTTTAAAGTCGGCTGTGAATCCGAATCCGATTCGAATTCGGGATCCGTTTTTTTAGAATCGGCTGAATGGAATCCGAATCGGATTCGGATTTGAAACTGTTAGCGAACTGTTTTTGAAAGTCGGCTGTGAATCCGAATCCGATTCGGATTTGAAACTGATTGCGATCCGTATTTTGAAAGTCGGCTGTGAATCCGAATCCGATTCGGATTCGGGTTTGATTCGGATTCGAATTTTTTTTGAAAATCGGCTGAATGGAATCCGTATCCGATTCGGATTTGAAACTGTTTGCGAACCGTTTTTGTAAAGTCGGCTGTGGATCCGAATCCGATTCCGATTCGGGTTTGATTCGGATTCGGAATTTTTTTGAAAATCGGCTGAATGGAATCCGATTCGGATTCGGATTCGAAACTGTTTGCGAACCGTTTTTGAAAGTCGGCTGTGAATCCGAATCCGATTCGGATTTGAATCGGATTCCGAACGTTTTTTAAAAATCGGCTGAAGGAAACCGAATCGGATTCAAGTTCAAAACGGATTCCAAACTGTTTTTGAAACCTTTAAACGTTTGATTCCGGTTTAAGTCAAATTCATAACTGTGTGGGGAGAATCTGAATCTGATTCAGGTTTAAATTGAATTCAGTTTAAATCGAATCCATTTCGGATTTGAAACTGTTTCTGAATACGTTTCAGGACTGTTTTCCAAAACTTAAAATCATGGGTTTTTAAATCAAACGTATAGATTCAGTTTAAATCGATTGTTTAAAATACAAATTTTAAAGACTGACAGATCTGATTTTGATTCTAGCACACCCCCACCGGAAGTCTCACATCACCCAAAAGTCTTTACAAATCATGCCTTGTCGTCTTATCTTGGGCTCTCTGTCGCTGCAGAGAGCTCTCTGTAACCGTTGGTCAACTTTCCTGTCACGCTTCATCATTTAACTAGATTCAACTGATGCTTTCCTCATACTTGTTTTATTGGTATCAAAAGATGGCTCATCAGAAACGAAAGAACAGCAAGCAATGTCTACCAAGGACACTAAATGATTCGAGTGAATCCAGTATTACTTTCCTAATTTCCATTTATCCATTAAAAAAACAATAAACTTTGTGCCTCAAGCAAAAGTTTCTAGCGCGACAAACAACATTACACTTAGTACCCACATAAATCGCAACTTGTCAGTGTGACAAACCGCCTTTGAAGGTGATTGGAAAAGCACTTGTGAAAATATGAACTGGACAGAGAACTAGACTGGTTTGTTTGGGCTATTCTACAACTGTAGCAACAAATGTAGCAAAAAAATACTAAAAGGAAGAACACAAATAATTACATGGTCATCGCAATGTATTACAAGTTTTGCATCATGCATCAATATCTTGTAATTACAAGAGATATTATTGCATAAGTAGAGCAATCGTATCTACGTTGCAGACGAAACTGTATTGCCGCAATGGTGAACCTACATCTATGGCCCTAATGGAGAGATCATTTGCCACTGATGCTAGGCTAATACAATTATTATCATAGAACACACGAAACCATATTTCCATGCATGTTTAAGAGAACCTACAGAGATTGCTTCTAAGTAAATGTACTAGCAATCAGAGCATGTTCACATAGGCAAGAGCAAGGACCAAAGCAGAACCAGAGAAAAAAAAAACAGTAAGGAAGAGATGCATCACCACCGAATATTAAATTTAAAAAACTGTGAAGAGTGTACTTACCAAGTCAGATCTTCTTTTGTCCAGTGCTTTGTCACTCGAAGATATCCGCTGGTAAGCCCTACAATGTAGGATTACGAAACATCCGAATATTGTAACAGACAGTCCATTTTATAATGTGTATTGAAGGATCAATACTGAAAGGCCAGCTTACTCAGCTAGAAGGATCAATACTTATAAGCTAGGTCAATTCTCATCATGACCATCAATAAGGAGAGATTCCAAATGGTCTTGACTGCACAGATAGACAGGTACGTCAAACACTATCAATGGGCTGATAGCGATATTTATATACACTACTCCCTTCAGAAAGACACTAACAAAATTGCACCAACCTACATCAACGAATATATCCAGATGGAGCATGTTATTTGGAAGGAAATGGAACAGAAATTTGGTAATGCAGTAAACTGTCCTTGTGATAGACAATTGCAGTAATCTATTTTATAATATCAACCAAGGGTTGCACGTCTGGCGGTTGTGGATAGAAAATTGCAGGAGCGAGATCAATTTCTAGATGAAATCAGAGATCGCTTGATTCAAGATCAAGTGATTATGAAAAGCTATCAAGACAAGAAAAGATGAGAAGTGGAATATATGGTGGGAGATTGGGTATGGGCTGATGCCTTCCCCTGCACGTGTGCTCTCCCTTGGACACAAGGGCCTGAGTCCAAGTCCAACTCGGTCAGGGAGAGGAGGGCGCACAAAGGACCAGTGGCCACACAAATCAGCCAACAAAGTCCTAGTTAGAGTAGGAAAAAGGTCCAGGTTTTGTTTCTCTAATAGATAGACTTAGACATAAAGTAAGAGTTGTAGTCCAGAACTCCAGATTATAGACTAGAGTCCTAATAGGATTTGGGGCTAGTTATATCTGTATCACATCTATAAATAGATGGCATATATAGGGGTATCCGGTACCCCAACCAGAATAATACAAGTTGTGCACTTAGCTTTTCTCTCCCTGTGCCCACGCTTCTGCTCTCCTCTGTTGTTTTCTGGTGCATCAGCTTTGGCTGTACGTGAGGCACCAGCACCAGATTTGGCTGTAAGTGGGCACCAGAAGATTCCATGTTCCAGACTCACGTGATCGCATCATCTGTTCTACAGGCCTAGTGCCTCTTCTTCTCTGTTCTGCCCAGGGAGCTTTGGTAGGCTTGATTAGGGCCTGATGAAGTATCCAGCAAGCACCAGCGGCTAAAAGAGAGAGCAAGAACCATAGGTGCTGAATCACCTGTGAGGTGTTTTAGACACCAGATTTCCAAAATCGTGGTACCAGAACCATGACATTGGAACTTGTGACCCCTCAAAGCAGCAGCAGCGCCATCAGCGGAAAGATCAACCCAACACCCCCTTAACAAGTTCGTGAGGTGGAAGGAGGGGGTTAGGGCGACTCGGGCAGCTCGCTAATTGCGATCCTTGAGCCCATGGCGGATTCCTCTCCTGGGAGGCCCAACGCCCTCCCAACGCTATGAAGACAGAGGTATGTGGTCGGATTGGAGACATGTGTGCAGCTAACCCCATCAATGGCCCTGGTGGTTTGGAGACAGGCGGAGTCCATGAGATCTCTCAAACTGGAGGTTCAGAAGATCTGAGGCGTTGGAGGAGCGACCAACCGAACCAGAGAGGCTCGGACGCGGGCCAGGTAGAGGTACAGAGGTGGCCGCCCACCATGGGAAGGAGGAAGAGGGGCAGGAAACACTTCCTAGCACAGGAGCGAAGACAAGGCTGGATCTGAAAATCAGACTCCGCCTGCTTCTCTGCCACTTGGTGAAAAACACCAAGTGAAAGAGAAATCAAAATGGGATCATTGACCAGAGATCAAAGCCATAGTTCCAAAGAGGAAGAAGCTGCTGAGAAGAAGTTAGGTGGTGAAGAAGAGGGAAGAGACTGATACACAGGGTTCAAGAAGGCACACTTCCACGGTCGCCCAGGCGCGCAAAGGCTCAAGGCGACAACCGGAAGCGGCGCCTTTAGGGGTAGGCGGAGGCGAGGCGTGCATGGCACCTAGGCGGAGCATGGAGCGCGCGTAGGCGAGCGAGGCGGAGCTGAAGCGAGTGGAGGCGGTGCAGAGGAAAGACGCACGCACGATTTCGTTTTGGCGAGGGACGGGCTCGCGCGTGTTGCTGTCCCGTAAGTCTCCCAGGCAGCCGTAAGAGGCTAGGTCATTCTACCCTATGTCTTCCCCGACGCCTCCTCCTCCGGCCGCCTCTTCCCTGATGCCTTTACCTTCTCTGGTCGCCCTCTCTTCCTCGCCGCCCTCTGCTCCTCGTACGTCCTCTCCTCCCCAGCCGCCCTCACCTCCCTCTGCTCCTCCAGTTCCGGCCACCCTCTGCTCCTCCAGTTCCGGTTGCGACCACCATGGTCCGCCGCCATCATGCATCCTCTCCCTCTCCCGATGCTATTGCCGACGCGCCCCCTCCCCCCCCCTCTCCCCCACCTTTGTTTTGTGACTTATTTATTAGAAATGCGGCCCAGCCCGTCACGCAAACGGACCCCTGCCGTCGGCCCAGGTCGCAACGGGCCTGCTACGCAAACAGGCCCAATCAGAGCCCCAACTAAGGTCATGGGCCACCTCAACCCAAAAGACTAGCCTCATAGGTGAGGTTCCCTCCACCTTATATATTGGGCTCCCCCATCATCAATATCCGATGTGGGATTAAACCTAACAACTCCCCCTTCATCACACATCGGGTGGTCCTACTCCCCTTCACACTCGGGTGGACACCACTCCGACAGCACGATTTCATGTGGCCCGGAGGTCTCTCCGACGGCCCAATATCCGTGTGCGGCCCGGGAGACGTTATAGGTTTCCGACCTGACTTTGATACCACTTGTTAGAAACGCGGTCCGGCCCGTCACGCAGACGAACCCCTGCCGCCGGCCCAGGTCGCAACGGGTCTGCTACGCAAACAGGCCCAACCGGAGCCCCAACCTAGGTCATGGGCCACCTCAACCCAAAAGACTAGCCTGATAAGTGAGGTTCCCTCCACCTTATATATTGGGCTCCCCCATCGTCAATAACCAAAGCTGATGCACAAGAAAACAACAGAGAAGAGCAGAGGCGTGGGCATAGGGAGAGAAAAGTTGGGCGCACAAATATTCTATTCTGATGTCATGGGATGATCTGAACCGAGGGGCAGGCGGTTCTATTTATAAGAGCCCCTTACAAGAGTCCTAAGGTACATCCAAAGTGTACTTGTATAACTCAAACTCTAACTTATCTCTAATCAGCAACCACACCAGGACATCTGATCGGTTCTGTTTTTACCTAAACAGGACTCCAGCTGTATCCTACTCAATTTGGACTCTAGCTTAATTAATACTAGGACTCTAGACTCCAAACAGAATTTGGCATCCTTGTACTGCCGCAAGCTTGGCTGGCCCCCTGGTGCGTTGCCTCTGGGAGTCCTACTCAGACTCCCCTGGTTGTGGCCGCACCAGGCTCCACCACGGCAGGATCACCAACATTCTTACAGTATTACTGTTACTTATGTGTTATCTACTTCGCTTATATATGATTTCTTCTAACATATTGTCATGTGCTGCATTGATCTATTAGGCACTGAAGATTTTTCAATCTCGAAATCTTGCACATTTTGCTTTGGTTCAGTGGAGACTGGAGAAGCATCAAGTTCAAGCCTTCAAGGTGGTATTTAAATCTAAGTTGTAGTCTGAATGTATGTTGTAATCTGAAATCTGAATGTTGTACAAAACAGAGGTTGTATCAAAGTGCATTTAACTCTGAAGTTGTAGTATATGTGTGTATCAAAGTTGTAGTATAAAACAGAAGTTGTTAAATCTCTGAATGTATTTAATCTCTGAAGTCTGAATGCTGTTTTTTGTATAAAAATACATGTGTGCTGTCTCTGTATGTGCCCCTGTCTCTGTTATGAGTATCTCTGTTTATATATTACTGATTTGCATTTTGTTAGTTTAACTAAATTATTATTTTGATCTAGGTGATGGTTCTAATTATTCTTCTATTCCTACTGTTGATGGATGTCTGAGATGTAGGAACAGTTTTCAAGCTTGTCCCAGGAACAAAGCATGTGCTAAATGTGGTCAGTTAAGACACGAGGTGGTCAGTTAGTTCAGTTAGAAAACTAGGAGAATTCATCGCTCCGCTCTGTGCAACCCAAGTTGAGGGACAATTTCTTTTGTATACCAGATTGTCCATCTGCAAACAACAATAATAAGCACACCACTACTGCGCATGTGACGGCTGGAGAAGCTAGTGCAAGACAGATTGAGCAGGAATTCTGAAAATGGTTGGGCCCCAATGCTTGGAAATGGCCGGCTAGGAGGATAGATGATAAAAAAATTCACTATGAGATTCCCAACAACCAGAATGATTAAGGAATGGCGCCACTCTAAGTTTGGAATGGAAACTACAGATGCATATCTCAAGGTGACTCCATGAACACCAGCTGTGGGGGCTAAAGCTAGACCCTGAGGCACGGTTCCGGGTTCGATGACTTGGGTCAAGAACTAGGCCAATTGGCTGCTGAAGGAGCAGAGCCAGCGACGTTTGTCAAGGCGCAAGAAGATTAAGCATGTCGCACAGCTACGAAGGAAAAAATTGATTTGATTTAGGAGAATCGGACAAGGGATTTGGTAGAATTGCCGCACGAATATCGTCGATTGGGCTCAAATGGATCCGCGAGATCAAGAGGGACGAATCGAGCGTTGTGGCAGATGAAAGATGGCAGGTCCACATGTAAAAACCACATTCCTCAACCACGAGCTTGCGGAAGAGGTGTATGTGGAACAACCTCAAGGCCTTGTCATCACCGGAGAAGGGAGCAATGTCCTTTGACCGCACCGAGCACACTACGATCTTCGCCAAGCCCCACGAGTGTGATATGCGAAACTCGATAGTGCTCAACTTCCACCATAGTGACCACGAGCTTGCAATCTAGTGCATGTAAGAAATTGTGGACGACTCATGCAAGTGTCTTCCATGAACGCAGCAATAGCACTATGAGACAATGTTGAAGATGGAAGTGTTCATGTGGACACTATCAACTCCAATGATCAACTGTCTTTCCCTTGTATTCTATCAAGCCCCCACCGAACAGAATGAAGAAGGAAAAAAAAAGCACGGCGGGATAATATTATCTTTTTCTTAGGCGGGTAATCAGGCTGCGATCAAGGATTGGGATGGCCTGATTACCCAAGGCCAATTAGCATAATCCCAGAAGTCAATAGAATTAGTTTTTCAGGCCATCCCAATCTGGCGGCCAAAACTATTATGCCGCTTGGCTGCTGATTGGGATGGCCTGAAAAACTAAGTCCATAGAATGTCACTGACACTACAGGAATAAAAACCAAGTACACAAAAAACAATTGTTAATAATTTCCAATATATTATGTAGTTCACGATATGAGGAGTTTACCAGGATCAGGCTAATAGATTCAAACCATTTACATGAGTCCTGGGAATTGGAAAAAAAATGGCATAGGGCATTATGCCAATTAGCATAATCCCAGAAGTTGCACAGCGATTTCAGTGGCCACATTATCAAGTAATCTATCACTTACGTGCACAGATGTTGTATTGTAAGTTCCAAAAATAACTCATTAAAACGGCAGTAAAATATATGTAACTAAATCAATACAATCTCTGTAGGTTTTGAACAAGTTACCTTTCAGAATCATGGCTCCTGTGGCGGTCACGATGTTCCCTTCTCTCGCTTCGCTCCTGGGGCTCCCTGTGGTGGTGATCACGGTCCCTGTCCCCGTCACCACAGTCAGCCCTGTCACGGTGCCTCTCCTTGTCCCTGTCCCTTTCTCTATCCCTACCACGGTGGCTGTCGCGCTCCCTGTCCTTGCCCTTCTCACGTTCCATGTCATTTTCTCTGGATTTCGAGGACCTGCTATCATGTGAATGTGTCTCCTGCTAGAAAAGGAAACAGAAGGAGAAACGTTTGGTCAATCAGATTGCATAACAGGCAATGTAATTAACTCGAGCAGGTGACTACGGTAAGGTTATCAATCAATCAATCCACAAACAGCAGCAAATCATCCAAGTTGTAGCACGGTACAAGGCAACCAAAAAATCATAACACACGGAAGATCAAGGTAATGTGTCATGTACTTGTATTCTCCCTAACAAGACCTAATAAGCATCTGCGGCGCACCCTAGATCACATGCTGACCCTAGATCAACACCAAATCAGCAGGACGGATCAGCTGAGGCTTGCACAACAGAAATTATTCAAACAGAAACAAATCCTAATAACGCTTATCCAGTAGAACAATCTGTGCAGATCCTAATTTCTCCCCCACAAATCGCACTGTTCCCCATGAAATAGAATCACCACGTTTACCTTCACGGCAGGTTCCAGGAACGCGCAAGGTAGCCCCAAAATCCCTAGCTCCTTCATCGAATTTCGATCCCAAGGCCAGCACATCTGCGCCCGGAACAGATCGCCACTCGCCTGTCCCCATCAGATCTCACTCGGCCCCCATCGAGAAATTTACAATCTCAAAGCCCTAAATCCGCGCTCGAGTAAAATAAGGGAACCGGGGACGGGCGCGAGCACAAACTCACCTGGGACTGGGGAGCGGGGCGTCCGTCGGCGTGGTCAGAGAACCCGAGGGCAGCCCTGTCGCCGTAGTCATCCGCGGCGGCGGGGGCGGCGCCGTCGCCGTTCCCCTCGTACATCTCGTCGTACTCGTCAATGGCGCGGATTCGAGATGGGGGATTTTTCTTCCTGGTTCTGTCTAGGGTTTGGAGTGGTTCTTCGGGAAACCGGAAGCGGACGCGCCCTCTCGTGCTAGCCGTCGCTCGCACGCCTCGCCGCCGAACACCACGCCGCGCCGCCGCGGGAGCGGGAGTTGCGCGCCGCCAACGCGCCGAGGGAGCGGGGGAGGAAGAGGAACGGGCGCCTTAGGTTTCAAGATGCGGGCGCCGATTTTGTACCTGACGTGCCGTTTACTAGCCCACGTCAGCTGGGCCAGCTGGCTGCGAAAATGGGCCAGCTGGCTGCGTCTTGGGAGGGTTGAGAAGTTAAATGGGCTTTCTAGCCCACGGGCTTTGGATATTGCAACTAGACACGTCTGACACTATATTTCAAAAAAAAAATCAAAAATCATTACACTCCCATGTACTAGTATTCAGATTGCATCGGATTCTGAACATGTTTTTGAGACTGCAACTGCACACGTTTGGCGGGATGAACCGCCGGTGGGGAGGGGGGAGGGAGGCGGGTGCTGCATCTAGGAAGTTGTGAGCGAGCAGGTCGATCCTGCGTTGGGAGCGGAGGCACGCCTAGGGCTAGGGCGAGCGCAGCAAGCCATGCACGGCAGCGCCTCGCGGCTCGACGACCGCGTGCTGGATGATTCCGGTGGCAGCAAGCCATGAAGGAGGCGCCGCCGGCGTCGATTCGCAGCGTACGCTAGCGGAATCCGGCAGCAGCGAGCCACAACGAGGATGATGAGGCGGCACGAAACCAAGATTTTGGCGCGACGGCACCAAATCGGCAGGCAGTTGGCGGTAGGAGCAGCGACGGGCGATCCCCGCGGGTGAATCGAGGGTGCGGGGACCAAGTCCACCGGCGCGCCCGGGGGGTGGAAGAAGGTGGCCGGCGGCGACGCGCCATCCATGGGGTGGCGGGTGGGGGTGGAGGGTAGGGTTTGGGTTGAGAGAGGAGGCTAACGTACCATCTTAGAATAGTAGGTGAGTGGATTAGATGATTTGATGGAATGTCATGGGCATATATAGCCCAAGACGGTTGGAAACATGGGCCACTGGCCCAATGAGGCACAATGGCCTAAAACACACACATATAATCAGTCTAACAATTATGACCCCTGTACAAACTTAGCATAGCAACAAGCAACTTTATTCTAACAGGATGGGTTGTTTTGATATAGACATAGAGAACAGAAACTCCACCTGAGGAGGATCAAACAAGTCAGGTAAAGTCAACATGGGATTGGCTAGATAGAACCGAAATTCGATTCTCATGAGATGCAAATAAATCAGAACTTTAATTAATTTACCTAGAAACAAATGAACCTACTCCCTCCGGTGTACAAAATATTGTCGTTCTACACTAGAGCTAAAAGTGCACAAAAAATTGTCGTTTTACACTGCATACCATGGAAAATAGTGTAAAAAATGGGATAGCGTGTACCTAGGAATCGCATCAGATTGGCTGGAAAAACGTGAAGAAGACCACTCGGACCACTAAGGAGAGTTGTATTATAAAAGAAAGAAATCTATTTAATGCTTCCTTGGTATGCGAGAACATGTCCAAAACGACAATATTTTGTACACCGGAGGGAGTAGTTGGTAATTGGAACGATAGACACCACTTCTCTAGATTTACATTCTCTTTAAATAGTGTCTGTGTAAAAGCAGAGAGAGAGGGGGGAGAGAGCAGAAAAGGAGCCATGCAGCTCAGCTCTGCAGAATCTGGGACTGCAAATTTGGCAAGCATGCGAGTGGGCAATATATTGCAGCCGTGAAAATCTAAAAGGGTGGAAGGGGCGATGGGCACAATTGCGTAGACTGCAATGTGCCCATAACCGCCAAGGTGCATGATGAATGTGACTCGCCATATAACTATAGGTGGTACAATTAGCACATCCATACATGATGAGTGTAGCAAGGATTATGATACGCCTAATAGCACGAAGAAGAGGGGAAAATGATACAGGTTTTTGTCTAGAAAAGATTTAGAATTTCAGGATATAGGTACAGTTGGACGAGCAGTGTTGGATAGGCAGTAAGTGGACTGAATGAAGGAATAGAAGCCGGGAAGAAAGGAGATAGGGTGACTTACATCTCTTGGATGCTGTAGAAGTAGATGAACAGTGTCGCCTAGGCATCCAGTCGCTCTAGACCGGACCCTATGGTCAGTCCTCTTAAATGGAAGGAGTGTCGCTGCCGTCGGCTCCATCTGTTGCCGCCCGGATGTGTGCCGCTTAGGCATATGGCCCCATTCTCTCTCTCTCTCCCTCTCCCTCCCTCCCCCCCTCTCTCTCTCTCTCGCTCCCTCCCCCTCTCGCTCCGTCTCCCCCCCTCCCTCTCTCTCTCCCTCTCTCCCTCTCCCTCTCCCTACCGCTCCTCTCTCTCTCTCTTGATTTGTATACCTTATCATCACTGGTGCCAGTATTTGGAATAGTGTTACTTTCCGTTTTCTTAGCAGTAGATCTCTCATGTTTCACAGCATTATCCTTTTCATTATTAACGATCAACTTTATCTCACTCTTGGTCCCTGCCTTAGCTGTTTCATTGCCCCCATCCACAAGTCTTGGCCTCTTTGCCGGAGGTGTATCAGTACGACTGTCCAGCTTGCGCTGAAGAGGCTTCTTATTGGAAGATAATATGGCAAATGATTTTCCAGTAGGCTGTTTGTCAGGCTTACCATGCACCACTTTGTTGTGATCCATTTTCTCTGAATCATAGGACAGTGATTTCGCCATGATTTTTGACTTCTTAAAACATATGCTCTCTTTGTCAGCGCTCATGTTTAATACATCAGATGAAGCACTGGGATCAATCCGTCCAGTAGAACCACCAGTATCAGTACACTTGTTTTCGTTTCATTCTGCATTCTTCAACTTGTTGTTGTCTTTGGGTTTCTTTGTGAATTCAAGGGCGAAAACTACCTCCAAGCAGGGGGGCAAACTAAAACTGTCTAATGGGTGGCTCTCTTTTTCAACTTTTCGCTCTTCAACCTGCATTTCTGCATGCGCCGATGCTGGAGATGCTCCTGTTCGTGGTACGTGCCGAGAGCAGACTTGAACACAAAAGACTTGGGAAGATTAGGATCCTCCGGAAGGATTTTATCTATTGTGAAACTACTAAAGGACCACCTCCTTCACGGCCAACATCTTTTGTGTCCTCACTCTCAGTATCTGAGTTGTTAATAGGGTTATAAACTTCCATTTGCCCCAGTCGTAGAGTCTCACTGTCATCAGGCAACTTCATAAGGTTTCCCCCTCTGATCAGGCAAAGCACCATTTGCAGCTTTAGATGAATTTGGCAGCTCATCATAGGCCTTGTAAACCTGCTCCACAACCTCACTGTACAATAAGGTGTACTTTCTCGGTACTTTAATGCTCGGAGCTCGATCTAACAGATCAAATTTTGCCTTTTCAGTGAATTCCTGAAGATATGCCAGAGTTACAAAAGCACAGTAGGATGATAACAAAGATAAGCAACGTGAGATACAGAAGCACCAAAATATATAGGAAACGATGAGAGGGCACAAAAACAACAACAAGAAATCCCCTTATGTTACAACAATAAAAATAAATCCCCTTATGTTGCAATTATTTTATCAGTCAAAGCAATCTACTGAACCGATCACTCAATGGTATATCAACATTATCAGATGATATCTACAAATTATTAACCACCATCAGATGAAAGTATGGGAAAGCTCCAACGGGGTCTATGTACAAAGGAGTGAAAACCATTCTGATTATTGTTATTTATGCAAAATAAAGGCCTTAGAATAGTCCAGAGTATGTTAACATGTCCTGATTTAACCAAAACATAAGGTCTACAGAGGCACTGAGCATATTTAAGCAAACAGTTTTTTTTTTCTTCTAGTAAACGGTATTCTTTCAACTCTTAATAACCTAATAAAAGGAGATTATGATCCCTGGACAAACCTAGCACAGCAACAAGCAACCTTATTCTAACAGGGGTGGGTTGTTTTGATACAGACATGTAGAACATAAACCCTAGCTGAGGAGGATCAAACAAGTCAAGTAAAGTAAACATGGAGTTGGCTAGATAGAACCGAAATTCGAGATCTCATGAGATGCGAATAAATCAGAACTTGAATTACCAAAATGGCGTCGATCTCTTTTAGTATGGTCTTCACATCTGCTTAGGCGTATGGCCCCATTCCTCGGACCTGCGGAGAGGGAAGGAACCCTAGATAGATAGGAAGGAGAGGAAGCGAGGGAACCCTAGATAGATAGAGAGAACCGACAATGGAAGGTGGTAGTACCTTGGCGGGCCACGGTGGGCGAAGGTCGTCGAGCTGCGGCTCCATGGCCCCCTTGCGCCCCGCTTTGGCGCCGTGCATACCGCCGGGAGGCATCGGCGTCGAACCCGAACCCTAGCAACCTGCGCGCGCCGTTTCTCTCTTCTCTGGATGGGTCGACGGCGGCTCGATCTCCTCGTCTTCTCTCGCTTCTCCTCCTCGAGTCTTGACAGGAACAAGGGTGACAGCGCAGTAGTAGTTTTCTAGTCGCATCCCTAATGGATAACTAACTATTCCTAGTTACTGTAGTTTTCAAGGAGGTTCGCAAGTTTCCTTCAAACGACTGAATGGTTGTAAATTCATTTTCTTTCGCGTTTTTTATAAATTTTTTTGTCGTTTCAGACAAATAAAAAGAACTAAAAATAATTAATTATAGCTATCTTAACGTCAATT
The DNA here is from genome assembly GCA_036927565.1 of Tuctoria greenei. Taxonomy (NCBI): domain Eukaryota; kingdom Viridiplantae; phylum Streptophyta; class Magnoliopsida; order Poales; family Poaceae; genus Tuctoria; species Tuctoria greenei. Next base: position 157,555,053 of record JAYESD010000011.1, on the reverse strand, counting down.
ATTTTAATACATAGAGAAGTAGTACCTTAATTTTTAAGATTTTAGAAAATATTAAATTGTTTTTGAATACTCCCTCTTTATTGATATAATTGACGCTTCCGACAACAACTTGACCTACAAATGAACAGAAAATTTTGTCTGAACGACAAATATAACGATAAGAAGGGAGTAACATATAGAGGTTGGCTACTAAACAGACAGAGCAGACGAGAAAAGATTGTCTATGCTGTACAAGTCTGGGAATGGCAGACCAGGGCAGTCGGCCTTGTGGTCACCCTGCACCTTTCCCTCTAGTACCTATAGCAATTCGGTTTCCGGGGAAGAGGCCCAACGCCCGGTTTCATAAAAAAAAAAAGAATTATCTAGATGGGCCCGTTACAACAACAAAGAATGTAGAGTGCGACTTGGAGCAGCAGCCGGAGCACGGCGTCGTTTCAGCCACGGGAGGAGCGACCATCTATCCATGCCTGAGCTTTGTTGATGAGTGACGCAGCGGCGAGAGAAAGAAGACGGGTATCCATGTCCAGCTGCCCGAGCTTCTAACAGCGACCCTGAGCTTTGTTAATATGCTGTGAATCCTATATTAAAATTGAATGAGCATTCAGATATCTTAATCTTATTATGGGGCAGATGCTGGCCTGCCTGCCTGATTGATACTTCTGCAAGACAAGCTCGTTCCTTGATCAGAAGGAATTCATTCATCATTACATCGCTGGAATTAAGTATAGGAGAATGTTTTTGTTTACAGAAGAAAGTGAAACCTAAACCATAGACTGACAACAATATCATTATTGATGAATGGATGCGATGGGGGCTACTCGGAGCGGGCGGCGAAGCGCTCGACCTTGGGGTCGGAGAGGTTGATGCCGACCATGGCCTCCCCGAGGCCGGAGCTGACCTCGGCGAGGATTTTGGGGTCGCTGTAGTGCGTGACGGCCTGGACGATGGCGCGGGCGCGGCGCGCCGGGTCGCCGCTCTTGAAGATGCCGGAGCCGACGAAGACGCCGTCGCAGCCGAGCTGCATCATGAGCGCGGCGTCGGCGGGCGTGGCGACCCCGCCCGCGGCGAACTGGACGACGGGGAGGCGTCCCAGCTGCTTGGTCTGCATGAGGAGGTCGTAGGGCGCGGCGATGCGCTTGGCGTAGGAGAAGACCTCGTCGTCGTCCATGCCGCGGAGGGCGCGGACGTCGCCCGTGACGGAGCGGACGTGGCGGACGGCCTCGACGACGTTGCCGGTGCCGGCCTCGCCCTTGGTGCGGATCATGGCGGCGCCCTCGCGGATGCGGCGCAGGGCCTCGCCGAGGTCGCGGCAGCCGCAGACGAAGGGGACGCGGAAGTTGTGCTTGTTGATGTGGTGGGCGTCGTCGGCGAGGGTGAGCACCTCGCTCTCGTCCACGTAGTCGACGCCGACGGCCTCCAGGATCTGGGCCTCCACGAAGTGGCCGATGCGGGCCTTGGCCATGACGGGGATGGTGACGGCGCGCTTGATGTCGCGGATGAGGCCCGGGTCGGACATGCGGGCGACTCCGCCCTGGGCGCGGATGTCGGCGGGGACGCGCTCGAGCGCCATGACGGCGCAGGCGCCGGCCTCCTCGGCGATGCGCGCCTGGTCGGGGGTCACGACGTCCATGATGACGCCGCCGCGCAGCATCTGGGCCAGGCCGACCTTGACGGAGAAAGTGGCGGACTTGTGCTGCTGGGAGGGCTCCAGGAGCGCGGCGCCGTTGTTGCTGCCGCCGTAGAGGGTAACCACGCCGCTGCCGTCGGACGCCATCCCTGTCTCTGCTCTGCCCTCTGCTCTGCTCGGGAGAATGAGGGGAAGGAATGGGTGGGGTGCGGCGGCTGAGGTGGGTGGACGACGGGTGAGGTGGATGGGCCTTTATAGCCGCCTGATGGACTACACGGACGGCCCGGATGATGCATGCTGCTCGCCCCAAGACCGACCAAGTAAAACTCGACTCGTCCTTCTCCACTGTCTACGTTCCTTTGCATTTGTTTGTTCTTCAAAAAGAAAAGAAAAGAAAAGAAATAGAAATAAAATTCAATTCGGATTGAATTCGTATGGATTGGCCGTGCTTGGCTCAGAACAGCTCACTCACTCGCTCCAGACGCATGCCGGCCCAAAAGGATCAACTCACTCCTGACGCATGCATGCCAAAAAAGATTTGCTCATTCCGATGCAATTCATTCATTGTGTGGACGCCGACATGCCGTTCATCCGTGCCATGCTGATAAGACATGGCATTGATAGCAGAATAGTGAGTGGTCTGGGCCCAGCAGTGCGGCTGGATCAGATTCAGCCCAAAGGATTCTTCAGCTCGAGTGACACTGCATACAGCCCAAGCCAGAGGGGAGGAAGAAGAGCAGCATGGGATTCATTGGCTGGAATCGGATAAGGAGGAGGCAGGATGATCCATGTTTTGATTTGGGAGAACTTCCCTCGTACTCGTACCTGCCCTGCGCCGGCGAGACCGAGATGGATGGCTGCTACCTGCGCCAGTGGTGCCAGAGCATCTGCTAATGGAATATGCTCGAGCTCTTCTTCTTGTGCTGCCTAGCTCAGTCAGTGCACTTAGATCCCTCCTCTTCTCTTTCCTTCCACTCACATGGCGGGCTTGTAAGTTGATTGAGGTGGAGGTTCCAGAACTAAACTAGTAGTTAATTAGTGGGGGAACCAGGATGACGGCGGCGTTCGTCGTCGTGCCCAAGCCTCCGCCGCAGCCTTCCTCTTCCGCGATGAGGAGGGCTTGGCTCGCGCCTGCCACCTGCCTGTCCCCACGACGTCTCCGCCCCATTCCATGTGGATCACCGTCCTCCTCCGTCTTGCTGCCGGAGCTTCCGCCTCCGCCTCAGCCTCAGCCTCAGCTCGTCCAACCGCAAGAGACGGAGGCGGAAGAGTCGAGGCCCCGACGCATCGCCCTCTTCGTCGAGCCCTCGCCCTTCGCCTACGTCTCCGGCTACAAGAACCGCTTCCAGAACTTCATCAAGTACCTCCGGGAGATGGGCGATGAGGTCTGCTCGCTTTGCCTTCTCTTCTCTCTCCTCTTCTTCCATAACAAGTACTCCTAGTTCTGGCTAACTGAATTCAATCTGTGCTCCTAGGTGATTGTGATCACAACTCACGAGGGCGTGCCTCAAGAATTCCACGGAGCCAAGCTAATTGGATCATGGAGGTCTTCTCTCTCGCCACCCCTAATCCCGTATGCATTCATTTCAACAAGAAACTAAATTGTTTCCCTAAAAAAAAAGAAACACCTACGCTATCATACAGTTGGAGAAGAAATCCCATATGCAGCTCATGTGGCCACTGCTTTCTTACTTCCAGCTTCCCCTGTCCCTGGTATCAAAAGGTTCCATTGTCGCTAGCGCTAAGTCCACGAATCATTGGGGAGGTTGCTAGGTTCAAGCCTGACATTATCCACGCCTCCTCCCCTGGAATAATGGTAAGCATACTTCATGATAATACCCCATTGTCCCAGCTTGTATACTTATTTCGTTCATGGCAGGTATTTGGTGCCCTAATTATCGCAAAATTGCTCTGCGTCCCTCTAGTATTGTCATACCACACCCACGTTCCAATGTGAGTTCCTTGCATTCACTGATACTTACTATAAGGAAATGTTTATACCCGTCATCACTACCAGTTTCTTCTCCTACTACATATGGCAGTTATATACCCAGATACACATTCAGCTGGCTCGTCCAGCCCATGTGGCTAATTATAAGTAAGTTTTCACTCATTTGTTGTTGGAATACTCTGTTGTATGACAGCCAACTGATTAGGCTTCCTTTTTTTTTTGAAGAATTCTTGCACCGGGCTGCAGATCTCACACTGGTACCCTCTGTAGCTATCGGTAGGGATCTACAAGCTGCTCGTGTTACAGCAGGTTTGCATAACTACAGTAACCTTGATTTTATTTCATGTTCGTTTAATCTACCACCCTACTCAAATGGTGCATCCTTCCAGCCAATAAAATACGCCTTTGGAACAAGGGTGTTGATTCAGAAAGCTTCCATCCTCGTTTCCGAAATAAGGAAATGCGCTCAAGACTAACGTATGTATTTTGTTTTGCCCTTCGCTCTTTTGATGTTTGTGCATTTTACTGTTTTGACTGCAGTGCTGGACATATTGAAATGAACAAATACTTTCTTGCACATGTCTGACTGTATTTCATATGTGTTTTCTTTTTCCGTCAGTAATGGTGAGCCAGAAAAGCCACTTATAATCTATGTCGGACGCTTAGGAGTTGAGAAAAGCTTAGATTTTCTCAAGAGGTGAGCTCCTGATGTGTTTGATTTACTTAATGCCACACTATAATCTCAATGGTGCATTACTGTTCTAATCTGTTAAATGCCTTGATATGTATCTTGGCGACTGCAGCGTTACTCTTTTGGGAGTTGGGAACTTTCCCCTCTTTGCTTTTATGGAGACCCCCACATGCTGCCCATGTGCTTATTTTAAACCATAACACTTTCTTGACACACTTTTGATTTCTACTCTGGGTTTTCTTGCTTCTTTTCTGGTGTGACCTATCCTGTGGTTATCAAGTGTCTTTTGCTGAATTATAATCTTATTACTTTGCAGTGTCATGGACCGGCTTCCAGGATCAAGTATTGCATTTATTGGAGATGGACCATTCAGGTCAGGATTGTTATCCAATATCCACCTGCCTGTATGTTGGTATAGAACCAAATAGTCCTTGTTTAGCTGTAAAATTGTGAATTAAAGGGAGGGAGAAGGAGGGTGGAAGGGATGGAACTGTTGGGATTATGAAACGTATGTCTCGTCTGTAAGGGAAAAGTTAGATGACCTTTAGAGGGCAACCCCTGTAGATAAATCTATAAGGTGAACTGCTTGATATGTGCACGGAAGATTTTATTCTTATTTTCTATGGAGACAGGGCGGAGCTTGAAGAGATGTTCTCAGATATGCCTGCAGTGTTCACGGGTACGTTACAAGGGGAAGAGCTATCACAGGCCTATTCTAGTGGGGATGTGTTTGTGATGCCTTCCGAGTCAGAGACACTCGGGTTTGTTGTACTTGAGGCCATGTCGTCCGGAGTTCCTGTTGTTGGCGCCCGAGCTGGAGGGATACCTGATATTATACCCAAAGATCAGGAGGGAAAGACCAGCTTTCTGTACACTCCAGGGGATGTTGACGATTGTGTTGGAAAGATTGAGCGTCTTTTGTCAAGTGAAGAGTTAAGGGAGACAATGGGGAGGGCTGCTAGATTGGAGATGGAGAAGTTTGACTGGAGAGCTGCAACAAGGAAAGTTCGGAACGAACAGTACAGCGCTGCCATTTGGTTCTGGCGCAAGAAAAGGGCACAGGTGCTGAGACCTGTGCACTGGGTGGTCCGGAGGTTGTTCAGGCCTGCGCCGGCGCCTGCATCTGCCATAACAAAGCAATCATAGGAGCAACTACGCATTGCTTAGCCTGTTTTGGAAGGGTTGGAATTGGATGATGCACATAAAAATGTTAGATGATGGTGTGTGATTGGGATAAAGTGGGCATGTGATGCTGATGCTGAAGCCAAACCCAAAGACTGAATGATGAGACTTGTTATCAGACAGTAAGCCGCAGGCCATTTGCGCCTCCATGCTCCAGCAGCAGATTGTAAATCATATTTGTGTATTGCTACCCTGTTGGTTGATGATGATTTGTCCAGTCTACTTCACAACATTCTTGTTCCATTAGTAAAGTCGATTGATGTATAGTATGTAGGTTTGTTTCACACGGTCTAATGCTAATATTGTACAACGTTCACTCTTGTGCTTGAGTTAGGCTTCCTTTTTCTCAACATAGAAAGAAAATGATGTTAAGCTTCCAAATAAATATAAACGAAGATAAATAGATAATCAAGATCGGCTCTAGAAGTAAAGGAAAAAACTTCTGCTACAGTTTAATCCAGGCACTTTTTAAAGTCTCTCAGAACCGTATTTGTTTGAGGATATGTTTGGAAATTTTTGGAGTTTTAAAGCAATGCTTTGATATTTGAAATTACTATGTTATTTTTTACAGGATGGTGTTTGGCAATCAATTAAAAAATTATGTATTTAAAACCACGATTTTATCTATATTACGGTATTTTTGGTGTACAGAAAATTTTGGTTAGAACCAAAAATTTTCTCTGTTTGCTTGCTTTTGATACTTTGCTCCTAAACAATCTTATAGATTGCAAAATTGTGATATTACAAAACTGTAGTATTGTCATGTTATTTTAAAATTGTGATTTCCAAAACTTTAGTATTAAAATACTGTGTTTTCAAACACAGCCTGAGTGTACTCATACACTCGCACCACACACATCAACACAAATCTATAAGATCACGTCGAATATCACCCTCTCATTGTGGGCTCGAAGGCGGGAAGCAGCCGCTTCAAGATCGGGCTTGGGTTTTAAAAGTTATGAGAAATTCTGTAGTTGTAGGTTAGGCTACATACAACATTTTTTTGGAGTATATATGCAACTGTTCTGGTTTCTAAGTTAGATTCATCAAACTGATTCCAGCTCTCACAGTTGTTAGCCCCCAACTGTTTTTTCATAGCTATCTAAAATCAGATTTTGATGCTCCAATCGCTGAAAAAAATAATAATAGACAGGCCCATTTATTAAGGCTTATGTATGCAATATACATACAGCATATAACATGGCAATGAACACTTATCAGTCAGCAGCAGTTATGAACTAGACGTCTAAGAACAAGCAGCAGCATCAGCAATCGATCGAAATAAACAGTTCGGGAAATGGAGTACATACATCTAATTACATTTTTGCCAACCAAATCAGCCTCTTGGTTTGGCAGATGGAGATAAAGACAAGCCAGCTGCATACAGAGCATCATATTGTCAACCATAGACGCAGCTGACATTCAAAATATTACATCTGGCACCCAACAAGTGACTAACGTACTTGTCTAGTGCAAAATGCACATCAAAGTTCCTGATGCTGCATATCACAATCATCGCCGGTATCATCATATCCTGCAAATGTTGCATTAGATTCTCCTTCCCTAGGGGATTCATCTTCTGAGTGCAACTCCGTGGCTCTTATCCCACATCTGAACACATCAACACAACAATCTGTAGCAACAACATTCTTGTTCACCTACAAAAAAGAGTAGCAGATATAAGCAACATGATAAAGAAAACTTGAACCGAGTTGAACTGCAACACCTTCTGACTTACATTATGGACTCTGGGGATATTTTCAGGAAAACCAGGTAAAGCAGCAGGGAGAATGTTCACCAATGGAGCACCGTTTGCAGATGGTGTTGAAGCAATAAGTCTCATTAGTGTCTCCCTAGCACTTCTCTCAACCATCGATTCAGTTTCTGGAAGCAGAGGATTCAAGCTAGGGAGCAGGGGAACGGTTGAAGATATAGAAGGTCCACAACTTACCAAATATGCCTGGCCTGCAGAACACACATCGATGACTGGGATATGCACAATGGGATCTGACATCAGAGGTGTGAATGTTGGAACCTGTGAACCATGTAGGGGAACAAGTGATGTGGGAAGTGGCAGGTAGGGTAAAGGATCACACAGTATCGATGAAAGATTAAGGGAAGGGATATCAGTTGTATCCAACTTTGTAGAAACTACTGAAGAAGAAGGTGATTCATTTGATAGCAGTGCACTCAAAGGAGATAGGGGCAAAGGTTCTACAGATGTAGCTGGCAGATGCAATGGCGGAACACTGAATTGCAGCGACGGACCAGGTGGGCACCAGCAGTAATAAGGCTTAAATTGCTTCTCGGAATAAACCTCAGGCAGCGGACAAGTGGTACGCGGATAAATAGATGGCAGTGAAGGAAATGGAAGAGGGAAATTTAATGGAACTGAGGTCACAATGCTTCTTGCACAATCCACATCGCTTTTCCCACCTGTAGCCTCAAGGTTAACAGTGTCTAATATGAGAGGATTTACATCAACAGGAACAGTTGACATGCCTGACCATTCCCCACGCTGCTTCAGCTTCTCTCTCCCAACAACTTTTGTACATGTTTTTGTGACCCCATCTTTAAAAGTGCCTGACCTGGGACTTAGTCTGGTTTGGTAGACAGAGCTTGCCTTGGTTGCATTAATTGGAGAGGCACGAAACCTGGATGTCTTGGAAACAACCGAGTTGGGCTGTAAATATAGATCCTGCACTCTTGAGGTGCTTTGAGATTCATTTACCGATGCCAATGATTTAACATCACCAATACTTGATGTAAGAAGATAAGTGCGTAAATGAGTGGCAAATGCGTCAAGTCGTGAAACGGATATGCCTGTGAGATCAGAGAGTGTTGGCCTCCCGTCCAAAAGGTTTTTCATCTGTGCATAGACACAAAAGAAAATAATAAGCATATTAATTACTGATTTGCATATCTTGGTTCAAACCAGCCTCCACTAGTGTCCTAAGGCCTTGGATTCGAAATAGCCCTTCCCCATACCCAACAATGTGTGGGAGCCTTCAACACTGGGTACACCCTTTATTAATCACTAGTTGCACATCTCCATTGACAACATAATTCTATTCATTTTTAGCATCATTAATATTTAAATCTAATGTTTAAGATATGTAGCTATTAGGTCTACAATAGATATATTTTGTAGCATATCACAAACAAGAATACTGCAGTTGTACAACTACGCAAAAAATAGTACAAACCTTTGTAAGAAGTTCCATGCCGCGTTCCTTAGATTTCTCAGCACACCAGTAGTAATATACTTTAGATTGTGAAATCCTGATTTCAAATGAGCGTCCTGAAGTATCAGCTGGTATTTCTTCAATCACAGCTTCAGAAAGTTCACAGCTGTTGTTCAAGAGAGTGAGTTGCTCCGAAAAACCATCATCACCAGAAAAGGTAAGGCACATGCTTGATGAAGGAAGGAGACCAAGGTTTAGCTTCCCTCTGCACATAGGAAATGAGTGTACATGAGCTCCCTGAACAAATTGACAACCAGAATCGACTTTTCTCTGATTTAAAAAATAAAAAACTCTGCCTATGCATTTTTAGGTATAGCCAGACCCAAGCCCGGGTAAAGGAGGATTGAAACCCTCTAGTAAAGCAAAGATAATAAAGCTAAAAGTAAAATTACAATATTTAGAATTCAATAAAAAACACCATAGAAAAAACCTTTTAACAGAAAGAGAAAATGGAAGTCGCTACAAAAGACGTGCAAATGCTGAGATATGCGCATGCACCATGAAGCTACTAGAATGAAAAGAAAAAATTGACATCCACAAGAAACTGAATGTCTCAGATCAGGAGTGCTATATGTTGTTTTGTTGACGGTATAGAAGACAAAGCTAACAAGAAAGAGTGCAACATACTAAAACATGCAGGCCACACAAAGATTAAAACGACCACCAACTACACTTAGCCACAAAAAGAAAAAAAACTTAGTTAAGCCTGACCACAGGCCCTGGAGGACCTGTGTCATTGCTGCACACCATAGTTCAACTTTCACCAATAGAAAATTTGAAGGATTCTCTTTGTAAGATCATTAAATATATCTATGCAAGAAAAGTGGCATCTTCTTAAAAAAAGGGGCCACTAAAGTGGTTAAACATGGTCTTGAAGCCCAAGCTCGCTGACAAATTTTCAATAGAGAAACCGAGAGGATACTTTTGACAGTAAAATCAAGAGGCTAGTGCAGGTTCATCAGTTGTCACCATTGTATGTCAAACATGCATCTAAGTTTATCCTAAACATGTATACATGAAAAAGTTAAAGAGAGAAGGATTCAACCAAATAATGTTCGACGAATATTTATTATTTCCCACATGAGGTCACAATAACCATAAATCAGTGGTCTTCTACAAAAAAAGGTGAACTGACCGAGAGACTACTTTGTACAAAACCATGTAATATTTTACAAAATGGAAAGTGAAGAGCATGGAACAGTATACTCATTTTAAAGCAAGCCCCCTGATAGCAGAGATGTTGATAAACAATACACGCTTATGAAACAATAACACTTGGGTTTTGGAATGAGCACTGATGGGTCAGCATATATAAGTGTTAGTGATGAATTAAACAGTAAAGTGCTGTGCAATGTACTGATACTAGATTCTGGTCCTGCAACAGCAAAACACTCGCATGGTAACTGCAGAAAAGGACATCTATAGAAAATAGCACTCTTTGTAGCAGATAATTAATGTGCTTCAAATATAAATCACAAAAAGATGGAATCCTATTCATCAATCACATCAAGTATTGCAATGTGCTATTAATAATTTTTTGTGCATGTAACAAATATTGCAAAGCCGTGAGAGAAACTACCTTCTCTTTCCTCATATATCAGAGATAATGACACAAGCCCAAATTACCTACAAACGAAAAGATATATTTATTTGGTAGGATGAACAGTGTCATCGCTAACAAGATGGAGCATGTAACCCTAGAATCAACATGTATATTCACAGATACACATTCTTCTAAATTAGATGCAATAGCTATCAAAAATCTAGCAAGTTATCATGTGCCATAAAGTAAGAAAAGGAAACTACATTCTCATGTCAAAAGCAGAGGCAATACTGATAAAGCAGAGGCAATACTGATATAGCAGAAAGAGTCACAGGAACAACAGAAGAAGTTAACACTTATACAAAAAAGGAAGAGGAGTAAGGTGAATCGCAGACAAAATAATGAGCAAAGATGGTAGCTCGGTCTTATGAATCATGTCCCTCCGAAGTCTTAAACATGACCATTCCCATGCAGGTGAGGAGTGATGGCACGATGACTTAGTGCACTTCTGTAACAGACTAACATGAAAATACAAGTTTTACGAACACATTCCTTGAGGGAAGAAAGGACACATTAACACAAACTGGGCACTATTACCACATCCTATGGATACGGATACAGTGCCATGCCATTTTCCAATGGCTACTACAAAAGGACATATTGGTCAAATTGTTTCCCTGAGACAATAAGGTACTAAACTAACAATATTTGAAATACCAAACTCTCTTGAAAATATGGGCATGCCTTTGCATGAAATAGGGGCAAGTTGATGGAACAAAGTATCATGCATACAGCTTTCATGCCCACAAGGGTGCAATATAATCCGTGTTACTGAAAAGCAACGCAGCAAGGAATTAACTATGTATGTGATGCAGCGTCAGTTGGTTACGACCGGGATAAAAAAAACAAGAGGCTAGCTCCTTTTATTTTAAGATAAGATGGTGAGAGAGGCATGGAGATGTACCTAGTAGTTGTCGGGCAGAGGAGGGAGCCGTGCCTCTGAACCTTGCCAACGCGCAGGGAGACGAGGGGGACGCAGAGGCATCTGGCAAGCATGCCCACTTCGGAAACCTCGAAGTGCTGCAGAGACGAACGACCATCGGGATGGACGGGTGAATGAATCGTGAAACCCTAAGTAGGCCGCCTGGAGGAGGGGAGGGGGGAACGAACTCACGAACCTGGGAGAGGTGGGAGACGAACCGGTCGTCGGCGGCGGAGCAGGAGACGTTGAGGGTGAGGATCGGCCTGAGGCGCTCGTCGGCGCGGCAGGCCCCCATGAGCTGCTGGCGGAGGGACGGCGGGGCACCCTGCTGCGGCGTCGACGCCCGATCTCCTTGCTCTGATCGGGACGTCTCCGGCTCGTTGTCAGCGTCCGGGTGGGGACGGGATCCGGGCGGCGGGGCCATGGCGACCTGGGGGTCGGGGGAGATCTCGTGGATGAGGTTGGGGTGGTTGGCGAGACACGAGAGGAGAGGAGGAAGAAGAAGGCAACACCAATCAATCAATCCTCCACCCCACGGAGCGCTGGAGATATTTTGGTTGCTCCCGTCCCGGTCCCGTCGCACGGGGCCCAACGACCCATCCATGTGGGCCGCCGCGATCCAGTACTCTCAAATAAGAATTTAAGTGTTTTTAAATAATTCATCCATACTGTCTATTGTCTTTATAAAATCAATTAACTTCTACATATAGGATCATTTTGGTTCAGTTTTATGGAATATATTCACTGTTACAAAATTTAAAATCTCATTTCCCATAGATTTCACAAGTACAAATTGAAATGAAATTACAGATTTCTCATCTAACTTTTGAGAGAAATTACTCGCGTACCACGGGTTAAATATCCGAATATTTATTAGTGTTACGGCGTTTCAGCCAATATATACTTTTATTAGCTGATGAGATTTCATTCCTTCCTATGTTTATGTATCATCTCGCCTGATCGATGAACTTGATCAATTTCAGAAATTTGGCGGACATTATAAGAGCATGTAACCAGAAATTTCACTCCAACCAAATTTTAGTAATCAACGAAAGAGGCACATTTCAATCGGTACTCATTTTATTGCAGCACGTGTATAATAAAATTGACCATTTCCATTTATACTGGGGGCTAACCCAACTCCCCTCCTCACACGAAAAACAAAGGACCAAACTTTCTAGCTGATCAAGGTGTTCCATTCCCATGGAAGAACTTGGCCTTAAAGATCAGCGAAGAGGTGGTAAGTCCTGGAGTCAAGCATGATAAGCCTTAGGGCGGCAACCGCGGCCACAACAGCATATAGGCCGAACCCAATAACATTTAGCCAGTGCCAACATTTCTGCAGGGTCGACAGCTTATGCCTCTTCACCATCAGGTACATGTGGTTTGCGAGAACGAACGTCAAGGGGAAGGTGCTGAGGGCGCCGGTCAGGCTCATGAAGTCCCCGAGGAATGGAAGTATCGCCGCCACCAGTGTGTTCACTGTCAGGTAGCCACCCCTCACCACAACTCTGAACATTACGTTGTGGATTGCAAAAGGACCGCCTCGTCCACTTCCGTACCTTGTGTCCAAGAACTCGTACATCGGGCTCGCAAATATCTGCAAAATGTACGCGCATACAGAAATCGAAAAGTCATGTCAGTGAACAATATTAGCATATGCAGCATGTTTACTTAATTTTTTTTCCATAAAGAAAAACTTCATCAATAAAATGAGAAAAAAATGGTCGCGGTTTGGACAACAGGCTTACATGTAACGCTATGACAGTCTGAAGAAAGGCCGATACATTTGCAACGGCTTTTATCCAAACCGGACCATGGACACTGTTCAGTAGATAACCTGATGTTGAGGACCCATAAGCCCAGTAACCCATAAAGATTACAGCATACAGAGGCAATGAACCAACAGTGAATTGGAACCATAGAGCCTTCTCCATGTTCTTCACCACCGGAGGCCTTATGGTTGCCTGGAACATATTCAACTTGTAAGATGGTTTTCTTTTCTAGGTAAATAACAAAGAAAAGGTGGTCTTTTTTTACTCACTTGTATTTCTGGCAGCATTCCGGTGTTGTAAGCAAATACAAGGTTAGCTACAGCACCTATCGTACTGAAGACTCTGGTTGAGGATGATCCTGGAATACTATAATCCCTTGCCGGTGTAGTCATCCCTTCGAAAAATCAGTGATATAACAAAATGTCGTGTCAAACAACTTCCAGCACTGAATATTAAAATGTAAATGCATACAAAATCATGGTATAAAACCTGGAAAGGGTGCTGAAAAGGAAACCAAAGGATAATACCATCTCTCAGTGACAGCACAAAAGCTATCACAATATACGCGAGACTGAAAACTGTTGAGAATCCCAGCCAAATCCTGAGAGCAGATAGATAAGGGATTCCAAAGGCAAAAAGAGCGCAGACAAACCCTGATATTGCTATACAGTAGGGAAGTTTAAGAAGCCCGTCATCCCTAAAGAGGACATATGTCGCCTGCAGTTTCAGGGAAGGTTACAAATAAGTTTTGGAGGAAAAAATAAATTACACAGTCATCTTGAATATAATTAAGAAAAAACATGGAGTATCTAGTTAATCTTTTGAATACCTTCAATGCTTGACCAGCTAAAATAATATAGCCAGTGTTGATCATAAAAAGATTAATGTATTGCAGAGCCCATGTAAGCCCATACATTTTTCTTCCTGCAGTCACATAAAAGAAAGGGAAAAACAGTTGTAGCTATAAGAAAGAAATTACCAATTAGAACTAACAGTTTGATTCAGTCCCAATTTGCATACCACCTCCCGATTTTTATGCAAGGAAAAAGTTAAAAGGAAATCGCTTTCTGAAATTAACACTAACCATATATGTGTCCAGCAAGATCTCTGTATCTGATATGGCGTTTGCCATCAACTTCATGAAGCCGTGCAAGAAGAGCATTTGCATACATGGAAATTGCGGCAGCTAGAATCAGGCCGCAAGTCCCAGCAATCCAGCCTAAAGGGACCATAATTGATCCAGAGTATCCTAGAACATATGCACTGTTCACCCCTGTTGTCAGGACAAATCCAACTTGGTACCAAGGATCTGGAAATGACAAAATTCTTACAGGATTCAGTCACAGGTGTGAATTTAAGATCCAATGACAGTCAATAATTGTACAAAATATTACACAGGCATGGTTAATGCCCTCAACCCCTAGATATTACAGAGAGGGGGGGACGAAGGAGAAGGAGAAGAGGAAAACAACTATGACTGTTGGTGATAATAACAATATTATTATTATTATTATCATTATTATTATCATCAGTCTGAAACATACAGTTAACTTAAGTGTATGAGGTGTTCCTCAGAACAACAGAAAATTCCATTCCATTGGACCGATGACTAGAGCAGCATATGAGATGAAACGGTCATCGGTTTGTTAGAAGAGATACAGATTAGGAAATTAATAACAGTTTAAGACCCCTCGTGAATTGTGACTTGAGTACAGGCAGTCGGGCAGGTAGGCAGGCAGCATTTCATTCAAGAACAAAATGGATCTTTTTTTTTTTAAAAAAAAAAAGGAAAGACAGAAACGGGCTGAGACGAGAGAGATGAAAAGATTACCAACGCTAATTTGGTGCGCGGTATCCTCGGAGACCTGAACCGTCTCGCCCTTCTCATCGTCGGCCATTACGATCTTCCTGCAGTTGGGCGGCTGGAGCAACGGCAGCCTCTGATCCCCTGGACCCGTGAAAGAGGAGGAAGCCGACGACGACGAAGGGCAATGGCAGTTCTCCTGCGCCGCGGTGCAAGACGAAGACGAAGATGGGGTGGAGGAGGCCTATAAAAAGGAAGGAGAGCCGGCACCTCCAGCAGTTAGGTCGTGGCATCCCCAAAAGTAGCAGAACTTTTTAACTTGCAGAAAACAAACGGAGTCTATCCTATCTCCAGAAAAACAAAAAGATGCATTTTTTGCGCTCCTCCTATATCTCCGGTGTATCTTACGTGACACACTAATCTGACGACGGATGGATGCATGGATCACGAAATCAAGGGGCGCGCATCATTATCACATTCACACACTAACACTAACAAACGGCGGAGTTGAGTGGCGTTACGATGGTGGTGAGCTCTGACTGAGCTGTGGCTACGGTTTCACTCTCCGTCTATTTCTCTTACGTGACAGATAAACACACACGCGACGCGAGCTTTTGTCATGTTGGAAGAAACAACACGCTATACAGAAAGCTACAGAGCACTGACTAGTAGTACTAGTATATGGGATGAGTAGGAGCAGCAGAGAGACGCAGATCATCAATCAATCAAGCAGGCAATCGATCATCATGGGTAATGATATATGCAGTCGCAGCGCATAGCTGCTGCTGATGCTGCTGGGTGGGCAAAAGTAAACTCAGTTCGATTCGATCGAGAAAGAGAAAGGGTGCACGAAAGGAAGGAGGCAGGAGACTCACAGCCATTGCTTTCTAGGAGTAATACTAAACTCAATCCAAATCCAACCCCAATCAGTAGGGGGATTGATGTCGCTGGGCGTGCCAGGTGCCGCGGAGAGGGGTCTTTTCCGCGATTCCCTCCCCACTAGCGCCGGCGCCGGCGCCGCGCCACCACGACGACCGCCAGCATCGCCGTCGCCTTTCCTCCTCTCCCCCGCTCCTCGTCGCCACCCAGATTGACTGATTGGTCGATAGATTAATCCTAATTACCCTTTCTTGATCTAAAAGATAAAGTCTGCACGAAGCAGAGCACAAGCAACGGCGCAGCTTCCACCTCCTGACCTCCTCCTCCAAAAATTTCTAGTAACTGGAGTGGGGCAGCCAGGAAGATGAAGAGGGCTTGGTTGGTTTGGTGGAGACTGGAGAGGGGACAAAGGGTGTGCGAATTCCCCTCCAGTAGGAAAATCGGTTGCTTCAATCAATGCAACTGTTTCTTTGAATTCCTTGCTCGTGGAACACACGCAATAACGCGGCCCATACTCGAATTGATATCTTCTTTTTTCTTGATTTGACTTGTGCATGCGTATTCATGACATCACCGAATATATATACCGTCTGCTCTGCTTCAAAAACATGTGATTTTTTAGGTCATTTTCCTTTCCTTTCTGAAAGCTCCCAAGAACAAGAGCACAACAGAGAGGAGACGGTTTTATGGTTGATCGACTCATATGATATGCGAGAATCGCTTTGCTGCTTATGGAGAGAAGAATCAAAGCAAGCTCAGGGGAAAAAGCAGAACAAGATGATGATGATTGACCGGCTCCTATGATCCAGAGAAGAATCGCTGTGCTGCTTCTATAGAAGAATCAAATCAAGCTCAGAAAAAAAAATAGCAACAGATGATCCTCGTAAATATCTACTCTTACGTCAGTGGTGCCGATATCGTAAAACGTCCAAATAACTGAAGAACCTGAGGAGACAATAGAAACAGAGGGTCGTCGTTCTGTTTCTACATCTCTATCTACTTCATACAAAAAGCCAAGCTTCCATGACAAGTGAGCGCTGTCACTGCTGCCAGTAGAATGGCCAACACGAGCTATCATGCCAAAGGCAAACACTTCTCACTCACGCTGCTGCTGCTGTTGTTGTATTCGATCCATTTCAGATGCCCACTACTCATCCACCCGTCTAAAATGCATGCAATCTCATTCATCCTCCAGCACAACAGAGCACCTTGTCAACAATACAAAGATCATCAATCAAGATTCAAGACTGACCCGGGCACCAATTGAATTCCAACTATCGTCTCCTCGGCACTGTTGGTTGGCCAGTATGCTACAAACAGATATGGAAACAGATGACACTGGACATGACTTGGAAATGGAAGCCACTATGAACAACCCCCCAGACCCCAAGAGAAATTTAAAAAGAAAAACACATTGAATTTCCATAACCGAAGAGCATAACTCAAAATGTAGTATATACAGTTTTAGTAGCACCTATTCTGAATGGAGTACTCTGTCTGGAGCAGTTATACATACGATATAATGCGATGCGGTTTTGACTCACTGAAAGCAGCAGCACAAAAAACTTTGGCCTTTATGCTATGCGGGAATATGAATTCCAAGGCAAATTGCTCCTGTCCGCATCTTTTTTGGCAACTTGCAACAGGCCCATAACTTTAAGCTTCTAATTGAAGCGAGAAGAAGCTTGAAAGCTAGTACTCCCTTATCAGCATTCATAGCATCCCAATGCAGAAACACGGACAGAGTACTAGCAGACTGGATTACGAGGGTGAAGGAGGAGTAATCACAGAGAAACTTGAAACATGTGGATAGGTCACCAGGTAAACAGGAGGACATCACACTACTGAAAATTTTGCTGAACCTATGTGATCTGACCTTGGTGTAGGATGGATAAGCAGCGATTTATTGGTGAGATACAATTCAGCTAATGATTATTGTTTGTTTGTGCAAGTGAAATGGTAATATTTTTGAACAATTACGGTAAAAGGAAAAGGTGACGATGACTCTCACCTGAACTGAGGTGAACACAATGCACATAATCAAAAAAAGACAGATGGACTTCTCAGTCAGAGTTGAGAACTGAAATACTAGCACATCACTAAGCATCTAACTAGAAGAAACGAAATAGTGGCAGTGGACGAGTTACAACTTAATAATTAGGTAGGAGGACATACCCTCTAATTTGGGTCCAAAGTGCAGAGTTTGCGCTCTTCTTCTCTTTCGTGTGGGCAGCGCAAAATCTGCAGTTTCCACCCTAGTTTGTAGCTGATGGATGCTAATAGTACTTACAGTGTACACACTTGCGAATTGCGATGCAGCAGCAATGTTAAATAACACGCACAAAGAAAGCAAAGCAAAGCAACAAGAGCTAAATAGCTAGCAGTAGTAAGAGCCTAAGAGGATCATCTACTTGTTATTACCACCGGAAGGAGAAGGAGAAGGAGATGGAGTGCCGTCGTCGTCCTCCTTGGCTCCGACGAGCACAATCTTCTCGTAGACGACATCGGTTGGGTGCTCCACGGGCGCGACAGGGCGGCGCGCGGCGACGGAGTACCAGATGAAGAGCACGAAGAAGGTGACCGTGGCGCCGCACGCAGCCGCGAAGAGCAGGGACACGGCAGCCCCCCAGCTGGGGCCGTAGTAGCGTGTGTCGGGTGCGCGGTCAGGCGGCGGCGGCGGCGGCGTGAAGAGCAGCAGGTCGGCGGGGTTGAGCGGCTGGGAGTGCATCTGGTAGGGAGCGCCGTGGAAGGCCCAGCTGAAGATGGTGCAGTTGCCACCGGAGGACTGGAAGCCCGCCCGCACGGGCGTCCCCCGCCGGAGGAGCGGGGACAGATCGAGCGGGTAGGAGAGCAGCGCGGCGGGCGGCGGGTTGGGGAGGAGGCCGCGCGCGGCGGCGGAGAGGCGGACGTGGAGGACGGCGGAGCTGGCGTTGTAGTCGATCCACGAGTGCAGCCTCGTCGTCCTGTTGACGGTGACGGACCGGGATTGGGTCCGGAGCGTCGCGGTGCGTCCGGCGAGGTCGACCCGGACGTGGGTTGCGGTGAAGACGACGGCGAGGGCGAGCGGCGAGCGGGGGGCGGGAGGCGAGGGAGAGGGCGTGAGGAAGAAGGCGAGGGATGCGGAAGGTGGCGGCTGCGGTGGGAGGGCGAAGGAGAAGTAGGTGGAGAAGCCGCCCCGGCCTTCTTCGCCATCTGCGGTGGAGAAGACGAGGGGGAGCTTGTACTGGACCCGGGCGCGTGGGTAGGCCATGGAGACGGCGCCGGAGGTGGTGGCATTGGCGGCCCCGGAGAGGGCGAGCTGGGCGACGGCGCCGGTGCCCGGGAAGAAGTCGAGGGAGAAGGAAGAGGATGTGGTTGCGGCCGCGGCCGACGATGCGAGCAGCAGCAGGAGGAGGAGGACCGGTGGCAGCATCTCCATCAGACACTGTCGTGACTGCAACTGGTACTGATTGTATAGGATAGTGGTAAGCAAAATGAAGAACTCTTCAAGAAATCAAGATGAACCAGCTGCAACGCTGAACCTCCTCTCCTCCGAATGCAGCATAGTTAGATCAGATTTAGGAGCCGGCTCATCAGTGACGAGTGGATGGATGGAGCGAGTAATTTGCTTTGGCTTTTGCAGATTTGGACCACTAGCAGGCAGTGTCTCCTCCCTCATCTCGCTGTCAGTGTGGACCTGGCTAGCTCCTCTGCTTTTGCTTCCTCTTTGCTTTTTTTGCATGCTCCATCACGACGAGGAGGGTAGTAGTAAAAAAACAGAAAGTAAGCATTAACTCAGTCCACTCACCTCAAAAGTAGAGCCAGAAGAGGCCCACACTTGCAGCCCAGAACAGCCCAGTAGTGGACAAGCCCGGCCCACGAGCGGAATGAAAACGGAGATGGCGGGTGCGATTCGAGATGGGCCGGGCCAGTAGCAACGCTAACTGAGGGGCCCTCCCCCTCCTCACTCAGTTGTTATTGACCCAGCAAGACAAGAGTGATGGAGTGGAAATGAAATGGCGGCTCTTCCAGCCGTCGTCGTCGCCGCCGCCGCGCCGCTCATGCTGCGATGCCACCGCGGCAAGCCGCCATCTCCGTCGTTTCCATCCGCCCCCGTGCCCTCATATCCTCCGAGCCCACGGCGGCCTCCACAGTCACCGCCTACCGCGCGCTCATCCGAGACCACGTCACCGCCGGCCGCCTCGACGCTGTCGACGCCGCCCTCGCCTCCGCGCGATCCCGCCTCGCCCCGGCTTCCCTCCACCCTCTATACGTCGCCTCCATCCGCGCCTACGCCCGCGCCGGCCGCCTCCGCGACGCCGTCGACGCGTTCGAGCGCATGGACCTCTTCGCCTGCCCGCCCGCCGCGCCCGCCTACAACGCCATCATGGACGCCCTCGTCGGCGCCGCCTACCACGACCAGGCGCACAAGGTCTACGTCAGGATGCTCGCCGCCGGCGTCGCCGCCGACGCCCGCACCCACACCATCCGCCTCCGGTCCTTCTGCCTCACCGGCCGCCCGCACGTCGCGCTGCGCCTCCTCCGCACCTTGCCGGAGCGTGGCTGCCATCCCAACGCGGCCGCCTATGCCACGGTCGTCACCGGGCTCTACGCCTGCGGCTACGGCCACCACGCGCGTGGCTTGTTCGATGAAATGCTCCAGGAGGGGGGGCAGCATGTGTTCCCTGACGTTGCCACTTTCAACAAGGTTTTGCACGCGCTTTGCCAGAAAGGGGATATCATGGAGTCCGGGGCGCTTCTAGCCAAGGTCCTCAAGAGAGGAATCTCGGCAAACAGATTCACCTACAACATATGGGTCCGTGGCCTCTGCGAAGGGGGCAGGTTGCATGAGGCTGTTGTGCTCGTCCAACAGATGGGTGCCTACATTGTTCCGGATGTTGTGACTTACAACACACTGATACGCGGCCTCTGTAAGGAGTCTAAGGTCCGCGACGCTGCGCAGTATCTTCGTCTGATGATGAACAAGGGCTGCATGCCAGACGATTTCACCTACAACACCATCATTGACGGCTACTGCAAGATGGGCATGGTTCTCGAAGCTACCGACCTTCTCAAAGATGCCGTCTTTAAAGGTTTCGTGCCTGACCGGGTCACGTATTGCTCGCTGATCAACGGGCTGTGTGCTGAGGGTGACATTGAGAGGGCCCTGGAACTGTTTAACGAAGCGCAAGCTAAAGACCTGAAGCCTGATATTGTTGTGTACAACTCTCTTATCAAGGGGCTCTGCCGTCAAGGACTTATCTTGCATGCCTTGCAGGTCATGAATGAGATGGCTGAGGATGGTTTCCACCCAGACATTTGGACATACAATATTGTCATCAATGGTCTGTGCAAAATGGGTAATATTTCAGATGCCACAGTTGTTATGAATGACGCTATTGTGAAAGGATATCTTCCGGATGTGTTCACCTTCAACACATTGGTTGACGGGTACTGCAAGAGACTGAAGGTGAACAGCGCACTTCAGCTTGTCGAAAGGATGTGGACATATGGCATAACTCCAGATGCTATCACGTACAACTCAGTTCTCAATGGCCTTTGCAAAGCTGGGAAGGTCAAGGAAGTCAACAAAACTTTCGAAGAGATGATCCTTAAAGGATGCCGACCAAATGCTATCACATACAACATACTGATAGAGAATTTTTGCAAGGTCAATAAAATGGAAGAGGCTGCTGGGGTGATAGTGAGGATGAGTGAAGAAGGGTTAGTTCCTGATGCTGTTAGCTTCAACACACTGATTCACGGATTCTGCAGGAACGGTGATCTTGATGGAGCCTACCTCCTGTTTCAGAAGTTGGATGAGAAAGGGTACCCTGTGACAGCTGACACTTTCAATATTCTGGTTGGTGCATGTTCGAGTAAGCTGAACATGCAGATGGCTGAAAAGATTTTTGGTGAAATGGTCGACAAGGGATATGCACCTGATTCATATACTTATCGTGTTCTAATTGATGGGTCATGTAAGGCTGCGAATGTTGAGCGCGCCCATGTGCTTCTGGTAGAAATGGTAGACAAGGGTTTCGTCCCATCGGCAACAACTTTTGGCCGCGTACTAAATTCACTTGCAGTGAACAATCGTGTTTCTGAAGCAGTTGGTATTATTCACAGCATGGTGAGAATAGGGGTAGTCCCTGAGGTTGTTGATACCATCTTCAGTGCTGATAAGAAGGAGATAGCTGCACCGAAGATACTTGTTGAGGACTTGATGAAGAAGGGGCATATTAGTTACACTACTTATGAAGTTCTGCATGAAGGGGTGAGAGATAACAAATTAACTAGAAATGCTCGAAAGACAAAATATGTCTGATATGTTTACTTCAGGAATACTGGCAAAAAATGAACTCATTAAGGCAATCCGGCTTTCATGCATCTGAGCATTAGATGTACTTATGCGACTCGTTAAATGTCTAAGAGTTCCAGACTCCTTTAGACCATGCGCAGTGACGTACTGTAAAGCATACTGAATACACTGTTTTGCAGTGTAATTTAGAGTGTGTATTGTAAAAGTTAAAGAAGAATAGCGTATAGATTATGCTTTAGAGTACACTGATGCGAATGGTATTATGCAGCTGTATATTACTACTCACTTCAGAGCATGTGTGTTCAGAACATGTAAGAGGAGCAAGGCTCGCTCGCTGTTCAGCTGTAGTGAATATACATTTTTCTCTTATGCGAATACATGTGAACGTACTTAGACAACATACTGTAATGTTGTTCTCATATTAGCCGGAGCGTCAAACATTGCCCATCCGAGGTACTTTCTCCGTCCGAAAAGTTTATCGCTTTATAATTCAAAAATAAACTACAAAATAACAAGCTTTTTAAAATTATCGCTTTATAATTCAAAAATAAACTACAAAATAACAAGCTTTTTAAAACGGAGGGAGTACTACAGTATACTCTCTGCGTTCCAAAAAAATTGTCACTTTGTAGTTCAGTAACAACCTTTTTTGAGACAGGAGTATATTAATCCCAGAAGCAGTTACATTTTACTAAGGGGCCATATAAAGCGAGCAGAAAATAAACATGAATTCATCATTACTTGCAAATACACATCATCTCTACCATAAAGGCATCAGACTCAGAGCACATCCAGCCATGACAACAATTTTCATTTTTCCATACAATTCTTTTTCCTAGCTGACGCAAATCTTTAGCACGAGCCAACCTGAAAAATACATATTACATGCTAAGGATGAATTTACAAATTCTGCTGCTGCTGAGAACAAATCATGAGGATAGGAGATTATTCACAGGTTTACTGGAGTCTGAATCAAATATCCGACAATGAAAGCACCTAATTTCCACCATAGCATACGAGATCATGGAAAGCACAGAGGCAGATTGAAGCTACATTAGTCGACAGCCTGAATCTAACCCAGCTAGCTAAACCAGCTAAACCCTCCTCCGGGAGCGCCTTTCAAACAAAGCCCCAACACTATCAACTGGAATCGAACCTTCATTACCACAAACACCCCTTTTCCTGTTAACTGATATAGGATCATCATCCACTACTACCACTGTAGCTAATAAGTCAGATAATAGGGACGGGCATGTCTCCTCCAAGTAATTGAACCCTTCAGTCTTCATGACAGCTGTAGAAAGACAGAAAAAGCAAAGCATGAGAACTCCAGTAGACAAGACACATGTCGTAATTAACTTAGTAATAGCAAATGCCAGGGGCCACAGAACAACTGAGTAGGCCCGACGTTTCACATACCATGCTTACAACCCTACAGAACAAAGGTATCCAAAGGAGGCATCTAAACAGCATTTTGCTTGCCTATTTTGTCGTTAAAGATAATTATCCTCTCAACAAGAGGTATTTTATTTGGACAAGCATGCTGAGACACGCTGCTGAGGAACAAAGAGTTCCAAAGCACATTTTTGCAGAACTAGAGTGCACTATCAAACTTCTACTGGTTCGCCTCAATATGCCATTTTTTAGCACAAAACTGCAAGGAAAACCCCTGCAGTGTCTCAATATGCCATTTTCATCACCTCAAATATAGACCATCAAAATAAAGGGCCAACGGCAAATAAAAAAGGGGCTAAGCGACTGCTTAAGTCTATACTAATACCACAAAGAAACGCATACATATTTATTAAGGGTGGTGTGTTTTTTTTTTAAAAAAAAATCAAACTACAATATAATATAAGGCAATACTATCCATCTATCATCATAAATATCACACATTCATCTGCTGCCAGCCTCTGCTTTCAGGACACCATTCAACTGCACTATCTGTTAAGTTAAACATGCTGTAGACACTAGACCGCTGGCTATTTGGCTTGTCGCTGTCTCTGGATCATAATTTGAAGATTTTTTACACACTAACATTAGAATTCTTATTCAAATCCCATTGTATTCTCTAAACCTAGGCAATTACAGAGGTTAACCACAACAACATGACAAAGGTGTAGGAAATACTCCCTTCTCTGGCTCATTAATAAAGCTACAACAGAACAGTAGAATTCCAATAATGTGTGTGCAGCAAGTAAAACTCTACATATATAATTCGTAAAATATTCCAGAGAACCAAAATGGTACCTCCCAAATTTTTTTGAACAGCAGCGAACTTTAGACAGGCAGACTTCAGGTCAGCGCAATGGTGCTGTTCAGCTAGGACTAAGGTTGTTGCAACTGTTTCAGCAGTAAGTTCATCACATAACCTTGCCTCACATAGGATACGCAGCCGGTCCAACCCATATCTATCAGCCGCTGCCAACAAATGCTGCACTACAACTGTTGATGTCCACATCGAGACAGATCCAGCTAGTTCATGGATGTTAGGGAGTTCATCAGCATATATGAAATTCACCATTGCCTGTATCGGGAGGAAAATTCTAACATTATACAAAGGATACTTTCAACCAGATATCAAAACATTGACTCTTTCCCAAAGCAAGAAGCTAAAATGTAGAAAATCTGAGAAGCATAGTAATACAGAAATAGAGTAAAATTGGCTTCAACGAAAAGGACCAGACTGTTTACATGTGACGAGACCAAGCATACTTATCTATGGTGATTTAGTTCAGTGGGAGCTGCCAGGTGCAAGAGCACAATTAACAGTTTGAGCACCACATTAACATGAAAAATGCTTCCAATAAGTTTTATCATAGTTGTCAATTTCCTCAAATTAATAGTCCTATTTAATAAGATCGGAGAGACAAATATGAGAACTGATTTTGCAAATTGGCTAGAAGTTCCTTACAGCTGAGCATAATGTGTATCATAACCAGTGGTGGGGTACAGAGGAAAAGAAAAGGGCACATTAGCCTCTCATATACATTAAAAAAAAAAACTGAAGCTGAAAAGTGGTGGGTTCTGCACACGAGCATTACCTTGAAAACAACAGGTTCCACATCTTCAACAACAACTGTGTGTAGGTCAGGTTTTCCGATAGGACCAAAGAATTGGGCTTTGAACACTGGGGAGCGAGCAGCAAGAACCCGCTTATGCGCGCAGACCTTCTCGTCACCTATTTGGAAAGTTATATCGCAGCCGATGCCACGTTTGAGGAGCTCCTTAAAGCAATGTCCCATATCAGACGGTGGAACGTGAATCTGGATGTTATTTAGCGATTCAACACGGTTTTTAACAACACCGACAGTGCAGTTCAGTACTAGGCAGTCGTTCTTAAGAAAATCAGATGTTTCCAAGAGTGATCGTCTGTAGAAACGTTTGTAACCCCTGGAAAGAGAATATATATGTTAACTACAAGTGCAAAACAAATACTCAGACAAAAGAAATATTGCTGGAAGCTATTAGTCATGAGGAACAGTATGAAGTAGCTGTCTGTCAGCAGTAAATAAACCCAGCCACGTAATCTAGAATGCAACTTCAGTTTCTTACAATCCAGGAAACTTCGACTTCGAACAAGAGCATGCCTCTGAATCATGAAACCCAAGGGCACCAAAATGCCACAACAAAACGATTAACTGCCATTCCTTGCACCCTAGGATTAATGTAGCACGCTGCACACCCTCAAGTCAACCTCACTACTTCTTTTTAATCCGAATTATATTCCTCTATACAGAAATGGAGATCCAAGTTCATTACATCAGTTCAACGCACATTGGGGCCACCAAATGCGCAATTCCCTACAGCTCTCTAGCCTCTAGAGGACCAAAGTAGAGAGTTGAAAGCGACACAAGAAATTTAACTACCAACACCAACACAATCAGTCTCATACTAAACCACGCGCTCCTGACACAAATGAAACAAGTAGCAGGACACATAGGCAGCATCCATCCTCGTCCAAAATATTTCTAGTGCCCCCAGCACTCATTGTCGACGTCAACTACTGGTACTGAAACTTTTAGTTCCTAGCAGTAATCTGAGGAAAGCGGGGGGGAATGTGGCTGAAACTGAAACAGGGATTCGCTGCGAGGGGAACGAAGCAACGTACCACATGGACCCCCTGTTCTTGAGCGTGTACGGGCCGGCTTGCATGGACCTGTCGAAGTGGGAATGGACCTTGTGGCGTCCGCGGCCAGACTGGTCGAGGAGGGTGAGCTCGAAGAGGGCGCGCACGTCGGCGCCGTCGGAGGCGAGGACGACGAAGACGGAGACGTAGCCGGCGTTGTCCTCGGGGTTCTTCCCGTCGGGGTAGAGGTAGACGGCCCAGCGGTAGCCTCCGACGGCGAAGACGTCGCTGGTGAGGTAGCTGCCGGGGCCCCTGCCCTTGGCGAGGGAGAATCCCGTGACGGTGTACTGGTGGGAGCCCCGCACGGTATCGGTGACGGAGCGCGACCAGGACGGCGGCGACGCCATCGCATCCGGTCCGGCAACCAAACCCTAGCTAGCCCCTAGGCGCTAGGTAGGTGGGTACTGGACAAAATTGGAGCGAATCGGGGCACTAGTAGGGAAAGGCGTATTGCCGGTGTAGAACTTCACCGGCGGCGAGGGAGGATTCCGGCCGCCTGCCCTGCCAGATTCCGGCGGGGCGATCGGAGGGAAGATGACGATGCGGAGAAGAGTAATGGAAATATGGAAGAATGGAACATCACTTTTTCGTTGTGGTCCTTATAATAGTAGCGGCTTCTTGCAAACCACGCTATTATATTATGGCCCGTTTGGGTCGCGGCCCAAACGACGCTTCCAAACATGGCAGCACAGCTCCGCATGCATGCCTGCTTTACATCCGGTTTGGAAATAATAAGATATTAGCTAATGCAGTTCACCAAACAGGTTAACATGCAGCCTTATACTATCCAGCCATGCAACCAAACATGCACTCTTTCTGGGTCCTGCTAACCAGTAACAAATATTTCAAACCAAAAGAGAGTAAAATGTTTTTCTTTTACAAGTGTTCAGCTAAAATGTACTAGTGGCCTGATCCACCACACGTGACTTTTCTATGCGCAGTGGCTGCTATGATCTCCTTAACTTTCCTAATAAATTCGTCTTCACCATTTCCCTCGTGAGGCATAATCTGCAACGAAGAAGATAGCACCCAAACCTTCACGTCCAATGACCTAAGGGCCTCAGGATCACGATCATAATCCTGCTCAAATGACAGAGGTCAAGCAGTGCAATCGATGACCAAGCGAAAAGAAAACTGTACAGATTCAAAAAGGCATTACCTTCTCGGTAACTAAAACAATTGTGTCTTTGTTATGCTGATTCATGATATTCCTCGTTGTTTCTTGGATTATTTCTAGGTCCTGTTGTAGGTAAATAATGACTAATGAGACAAAATAAATAACCACATGATGAGTGACAAGCAGTCATCACCAATAAAAGATACAACTAATCCTGATGTGTTGCAAACAGCTACATTCTACTGCTTTACCTGAGAATAACGCTAGCTGGGTGCATTCTTGCAAGATATAGTTCATATATCTTGCAGTCCATAAGCAAGACAGGGATATCTCGATTTATTTGCAAAGCAGTTTGATTGACAGTGGTAAGAAAAGAAAGGTATGGGTGTACTTACATGACCACTGAAGAAATGGTGATCACTGAAATCCAACCTATCAATTTTGAGTGGACCGATCTGCAGACAGATGGATAACTTTGAATAGGATAGACATAGATTTTCTGCTTTTAATAAACTAGTATGCCTTTGTTGCTTGGGCTTTTTAATGCTATTTCTTTCTGTAAACTAAAAAATAACACAATTCATGGAACCATCTTTGACACCCGCAATAACCATATTTGGAAACAGAATAATAAGAAGCCTCCAGGGCAGGCACCACAGAAAGTTTTGCTAGCAATAACATGTTTATAAATGTGCAGATTGTCTTCACATGATACACAGGATTACAACAGCCAGCATTGGACAAAACACAAAACCAAAATAACAATTGAATGAACGGAAAGGTAAGCCAAAGGAATACGAGACCTCTCTGACTGTATGAATGAAAGCATCTGGACAGGCAATGGCGGAAACGCATAGAACCATCTTATCATTCAACATTTTAATAGGAAGTCTCCGTAATGGTTGGTTAGCTTCAAAAATATGTGAAGGAGCCAATCTACTGTAGAACACCGAGCATTTTGTGCCATTAAGTTCAACGGTAGACTTAATCACTCCAAGTTGCTCTTCAGAAGCCTGTGTGTGTGATTCAGAAAACAATCCAATACATTATAAACTGTTACAGTTTCAGTACTTCGGTAGCGTCATGGTTTACACCAATGCAGGATCTGATCTCTAAATGAAAAGGCAGAGAAAGGGGTAAGTGTAACCAGAGAATCTCAGAGAGACGGAGCCAACAACAGTGTCTGTATTGCCGCTAGCTTACCAGGTCAGCATTATGAATGACCACGATATGAGCTCGAGCAAGTGCGCTCAAAGGTTCTCTCATGGGTCCTCGGGGAATGAAGTGAGTGTTCCCCCACGGTGCCAGTCCGTTAACCATCACAACCTCGACATCTCGAAGCAAGCTCCGATGCTGCCTAAGTGGAAGGGGAGACATACGTTGCAGTGATGGGTTGGTTCATGCAGTATATATATGGTATGCTGGCAACCAAGTTCGTCATCAGAAAACAAAACAAAACAAAACAAAACAGAAGAGGGAATGCATCGCACCTGCATACCGTCATCTAGTATGGCCACCCCGATTTTACTGATGGACTCTTGTAGGGTGTTGCGGAAGCAGGAGGTGTCGGAGTGATGGATGTAGCCGTGTTTCTCGAGCATGGAAGAAGCCACGGCTGCTCTGTTGGCACCGACGGCGATCTTCGCCGAAGTGCCGGAAAGCCGCCTCCGGAGCATCCTGGACTCATCGCCGCCAGCATAACCCTGCAAAAGTAAGAGAGTTGTTTTTTTTCTTTACGGATGAAGAAGTCCATGGATCAGCCAAGAAAAAAAAAAACAGAAGCAGGAAGGAAGCGAGAAACGAGACTCGCCCTTGTTAGGAGGAGCGGCGAGACGCCGAGGCGGTGGAAGGCCCGGGCGAGGAACTCGACCATGGGCGTCTTGCCGTTGCCGCCCCAGGTGATGTTCCCGACGCTGACGACGGGCACGGGGAGGGCGCGGCGCGGGCGGAGCCGGGAGGAGGAGAGGGTCTGGGAGAGGCGGAGGGCGACGGAGGCGGCGGAGAGGAGGGGGAGGGTGATGGCGCGGTGGAGGAACGGGAGGCGGGGCACGGCGGCGTCCGGGGTGGCGGCGAGGCGACCGATGAGCTGCCTCGCCTTCTCCTCCATTACCGTACCGACCACCTCCTGCAACTGCTGCAAGTGAAGTGAAGTTATGTGGGCTGGGCTTTTTTTCTTTTTTTTTTTGATATGTGATTTTTCCCTAGCAAAAAAAAAAACACCAGATCCTAGGCCCATGAATGAATTAATCTCTATCTTCTGAGAATGATCTCCGACAAAACAAATGGGTTGCGGGTAGGGGAAATTATCTCAAATTGAGAGTTCTGTTAACCTGTGATTAATGTACATACATTTTTACGACGATGTTATGTTTACATGTTGGAGCATACTGTACAATACGATACAAATGGAATTGGTGGGGGGTTAATTGTTTCAGTGCTTTTGATCCGAGGGATGCTGATCATCCATCCTGGCCTCCATGAGCTTCTCCTTGAGGCTCTGCTTCTGCTTGTAATGCCGCGTGCCTCCTCGCCTTTGTTCTCCCCTCTGCTGCTCACGACGATCCACCACCACCGAGCCTGACGAACTGCACTGCTCCGCAGCTGCTGCTGCTGCTTCTGTAGCAGTCACGGACGATCTCCTCTTGTCGTTGCTACCGGACGATGGCGGCGACCAGCCGCCGCCGTTCGCCAGCTGGGCTCCGCCACTCCTCGGCGCCGATGATCCGGTCTTCTTCCTGCTCTCGGTGATGGCGGTACTCCAGAGGCGGCGAATCAGCGCGGTGTTCTTGGTGGGCCCTGAACGCCTGCTGTTCGTTGTCGTTGGCGTCACTACTGGAACGGAAACTGAAGGGTCGCTGGCGCACGAGTCCCGGCGGTCTCCGTCTTCTGCTGCCTCGCCATGATCACCCGAGAAGGGAAGACGGTCGTCGTCGTCGTCGGCCTTGTTGGCCATGAGGAAGAGGTCCGTCGCGGGGCTGACGGACTCGTCGTCAAGATTATTACTAGTATTACACTCGGACTCGGACAACGACGACGATGCCGCCGCCGCGGGGCTCTCCTCCTCTTTGTCCTCCTCCTTGCGGCGGCGGCGGCGGAGGCGGCGGTGGGAGAGGAGGAAGGCCTCCATCTCGGCCTGCAGCCGGTTAAGCTGGGAGTACTTGCGCTCCAGCGCCAGCCTGGCGTCGGCGAGCTTCATCTGCACGCGCTCCTCGCGCCACACCTCGGCCGTCTGCAGCATGCGGCGCTCCTCCTCCACCTCCTCGCGCATGCGCAGGCACTCCCCGCGGAGCAGCTCCACCTCCGCCTGGTCCTCCTCCACCTCGCGCGTCAGCTCCGAGCACGCCTCCTCCATCATCTCCCGCGCCCTCCGCTCCGCCTCGTACCTCTCCGCCTGCCGCCTCGCCGCCACCCTCGCCTCCGACACCTCCCGCAGCAGCCTCGCGTTCGCCGCCTCCAGCTCTCGCCGGTGCTTCCGCTCCAGCCTCAGACCCTCCTTCGCCCGCCTCCTCTCCTCCTCCAGCTTCCGCAAGAACCGGTCCACCCTCTTGCTCGTCGCGCGCTTCTCCTCCTCCAGCTCGCCGCGCTCTGCACTGCAGAAGCTGGAGTCCCCCTAAACCCTAAAACCCTAAAACCCTAAACCCTAAACCCTAAGTCCCCCTAAACCCTAAAACCCTAAACCCTAAACCCTAAACCCTAAACCCTAAACCCTAAACCCTAAACCCTAAACCCTAAACCCTAAACCCTAAACCCTAAACCCTAAAACCCTAAACCCTAAACCCTAAACCCTAAACCCTAAACCCTAAACCCTAAACCCTAAACCCTAAACCCTAACCCTAAACCCTAAACCCTAAACCCTAAACCCTAAACCCTAAACCCTAAACCCTAAACCCTAAACCCTAAAACCCTAAACCCTAAACCCTAAACCCTAAACCCTAACCCTAAACCCTAAACCCTAAACCCTAAACCCTAAACCCTAAACCCTAAACCCTAAACCCTAAACCCTAAACCCTAAACCCTAAACCCTAAACCCTAAACCCTAAACCCTAAACCCTAAACCCTAAACCCTAAACCCTAAACCCTAAACCCTAAACCCTAAAACATGCAGCCTTATACTATCCAGCCATGCAACCAAACATGCACTCTTTCTGGGTCCTGCTAACCAGTAACAAATATTTCAAACCAAAAGAGAGTAAAATGTTTTTCTTTTACAAGTGTTCAGCTAAAATGTACTAGTGGCCTGATCCACCACACGTGACTTTTCTATGCGCAGTGGCTGCTATGATCTCCTTAACTTTCCTAATAAATTCGTCTTCACCATTTCCCTCGTGAGGCATAATCTGCAACGAAGAAGATAGCACCCAAACCTTCACGTCCAATGACCTAAGGGCCTCAGGATCACGATCATAATCCTGCTCAAATGACAGAGGTCAAGCAGTGCAATCGATGACCAAGCGAAAAGAAAACTGTACAGATTCAAAAAGGCATTACCTTCTCGGTAACTAAAACAATTGTGTCTTTGTTATGCTGATTCATGATATTCCTCGTTGTTTCTTGGATTATTTCTAGGTCCTGTTGTAGGTAAATAATGACTAATGAGACAAAATAAATAACCACATGATGAGTGACAAGCAGTCATCACCAATAAAAGATACAACTAATCCTGATGTGTTGCAAACAGCTACATTCTACTGCTTTACCTGAGAATAACGCTAGCTGGGTGCATTCTTGCAAGATATAGTTCATATATCTTGCAGTCCATAAGCAAGACAGGGATATCTCGATTTATTTGCAAAGCAGTTTGATTGACAGTGGTAAGAAAAGAAAGGTATGGGTGTACTTACATGACCACTGAAGAAATGGTGATCACTGAAATCCAACCTATCAATTTTGAGTGGACCGATCTGCAGACAGATGGATAACTTTGAATAGGATAGACATAGATTTTCTGCTTTTAATAAACTAGTATGCCTTTGTTGCTTGGGCTTTTTAATGCTATTTCTTTCTGTAAACTAAAAAATAACACAATTCATGGAACCATCTTTGACACCCGCAATAACCATATTTGGAAACAGAATAATAAGAAGCCTCCAGGGCAGGCACCACAGAAAGTTTTGCTAGCAATAACATGTTTATAAATGTGCAGATTGTCTTCACATGATACACAGGATTACAACAGCCAGCATTGGACAAAACACAAAACCAAAATAACAATTGAATGAACGGAAAGGTAAGCCAAAGGAATACGAGACCTCTCTGACTGTATGAATGAAAGCATCTGGACAGGCAATGGCGGAAACGCATAGAACCATCTTATCATTCAACATTTTAATAGGAAGTCTCCGTAATGGTTGGTTAGCTTCAAAAATATGTGAAGGAGCCAATCTACTGTAGAACACCGAGCATTTTGTGCCATTAAGTTCAACGGTAGACTTAATCACTCCAAGTTGCTCTTCAGAAGCCTGTGTGTGTGATTCAGAAAACAATCCAATACATTATAAACTGTTACAGTTTCAGTACTTCGGTAGCGTCATGGTTTACACCAATGCAGGATCTGATCTCTAAATGAAAAGGCAGAGAAAGGGGTAAGTGTAACCAGAGAATCTCAGAGAGACGGAGCCAACAACAGTGTCTGTATTGCCGCTAGCTTACCAGGTCAGCATTATGAATGACCACGATATGAGCTCGAGCAAGTGCGCTCAAAGGTTCTCTCATGGGTCCTCGGGGAATGAAGTGAGTGTTCCCCCACGGTGCCAGTCCGTTAACCATCACAACCTCGACATCTCGAAGCAAGCTCCGATGCTGCCTAAGTGGAAGGGGAGACATACGTTGCAGTGATGGGTTGGTTCATGCAGTATATATATGGTATGCTGGCAACCAAGTTCGTCATCAGAAAACAAAACAAAACAAAACAAAACAGAAGAGGGAATGCATCGCACCTGCATACCGTCATCTAGTATGGCCACCCCGATTTTACTGATGGACTCTTGTAGGGTGTTGCGGAAGCAGGAGGTGTCGGAGTGATGGATGTAGCCGTGTTTCTCGAGCATGGAAGAAGCCACGGCTGCTCTGTTGGCACCGACGGCGATCTTCGCCGAAGTGCCGGAAAGCCGCCTCCGGAGCATCCTGGACTCATCGCCGCCAGCATAACCCTGCAAAAGTAAGAGAGTTGTTTTTTTTCTTTACGGATGAAGAAGTCCATGGATCAGCCAAGAAAAAAAAAAACAGAAGCAGGAAGGAAGCGAGAAACGAGACTCGCCCTTGTTAGGAGGAGCGGCGAGACGCCGAGGCGGTGGAAGGCCCGGGCGAGGAACTCGACCATGGGCGTCTTGCCGTTGCCGCCCCAGGTGATGTTCCCGACGCTGACGACGGGCACGGGGAGGGCGCGGCGCGGGCGGAGCCGGGAGGAGGAGGAGAGGATCCGGGAGAGGCGAAGGGCGACGGAGGCGGCGGAGAGGAGGGGAAGGGTGATGGCGCGGTGGAGGAACGGGAGGCGGGGCACGGCGGCGTCCGGGGTGGCGGCGAGGCGACCGATGAGCTGCCTCGCCTTCTCCTCCATTACCGACCACCTCCTGCAACTGCTGCAAGTGAAGTGAAGTTATGTGGGCTGGGCTTTTTTTCTTTTTTTTTTGATATGTGATTTTTCCCTAGCAAAAAAAAAAACACCAGATCCTAGGCCCATGAATGAATTAATCTCTATCTTCTGAGAATGATCTCCGACAAAACAAATGGGTTGCGGGTAGGGGAAATTATCTCAAATTGAGAGTTCTGTTAACCTGTGATTAATGTACATACATTTTTACGACGATGTTATGTTTACATGTTGGAGCATACTGTACAATACGATACAAATGGAATTGGTGGGGGGTTAATTGTTTCAGTGCTTTTGATCCGAGGGATGCTGATCATCCATCCTGGCCTCCATGAGCTTCTCCTTGAGGCTCTGCTTCTGCTTGCAGTGCTGCGTGCCTCCTCGCCTTTGTTCTCCCCTCTGCTCACGACGAGAGCCTGACGAACTGCACTGCTCCGCTGCTGCTGCTGCTGCTGCTTCTGTAGCAGTCACGGACGATCTCCTCTTGTCGTTGCTACCGGTGATGGCGGTACTCCTCGGCGCCGATGATCCGGTCTTCTTCCTGCTCTCGGTGATGGCGGTACTCCAGAGCCGGCGAATCAGCGCGGTGTTCTTTGTAGGACCTGAACGCCTGCTCGGTGTCGTTGGCGTCACTACTGGAACGGAAACTGAAGGGTCGCTGGTGGTGCAAGAGTCCCGGCGGTCTCCGTCTTCTGCTGCCTCGCCATCATCACCCGAGAAGGGAAGACGGTCGTCGTCGTCGTCGGCCTTGTTGGCCATGAGGAAGAGGTCCGTCGCGGGGCTGACGGACTCATCGAGATTATTATTAGTATTACACGAGGAGTCGGACTCGGACTCGGACGACGATGCCGCCGCCGCGGGGCTCTCCTCCTCTTTGTCCTCCTCCTTGCGGCGGCGGCGGCGGCGGTGGGAGAGGAGGAAGGCCTCCATCTCGGCCTGCAGCCGGTTAAGCTGGGAGTACTTGCGCTCCAGCGCCAGCCTGGCGTCGGCGAGCTTCATCTGCACGCGCTCCTCGCGCCACACCTCGGCCGTCTGCAGCATGCGGCGCTCCTCCTCCACCTCCTCGCGCATGCGCAGGCACTCCGCGCGCAGCAGCTCCACCTCCGCCTGGTCCTCCTCCACCTCGCGCGTCAGCTCCGAGCACGCCTCCTCCATCAGCTCCCGCGCCCTCCGCTCCGCCTCGTACCTCTCCGCCTGCCGCCTCGCCGCCTGCCTCGCCTCCGACACCTCCCGCAGCAGCCTGCCGTTCGCCGCCTCCAGCTCTCGCCGGTGCTTCCGCTCCAGCCTCAGACCCTCCTTCGCCCGCCTCCTCTCCTCCTCCAGCCTCCGCAAGAACCGTTCTTCCAGCCTCTTGCTCGTCGCGCGCTTCTCCTCCTCCAGCTCGCCGATCCGGGCCACAGCCCTGTCCAGCTCCCGTTCCAGCAATAATGTCACCGTAGTTGTTGGTCTTTTTGTCGATCGCTTCTCCTCCTCCTCCTCCTTTTTCGTCGAGAAGATGCCGTCGTCCAACGGATAATGGCTGCTGCCATACACACGATGACGGTCCCATTTGGTCGCCTTCTCCATCGACGACGACGAACCGTACTGCTTGATCATGTCTCTTTGCTGTTGGTGGTGGTGGGTGTTCCAGCTGCTACATGGACATTGCGTCCGTCTTTGATTGGCGCCACCAAGCATCGTCTGGCAACACAAACCAACAAGTCCAAAGATGGACAATTAATTTGGAATGCGAGTTGATGAGTGCAGATGTGGCAAACATGCATGCCGGCCGATCAACCGAAGGGATCACCAGACAGAGGAATCACTCATACCACAGCAGCAGGGGCGCGCGCCGAGGAGGAGTCGTGCCGGTGCCTCCAGAGACCGGCGGCGAGCGCCCTGGCCGTGGCGCCCGTCCCTCCGGCGGCGGCGTCATTGCATCGACGACGGCGAGAGGTCCGGCGAGGGGCGGCGGAGGAAGAAGGGGCCATGGGATGATCATTGACACGGGGAGGAATCGAAGGTGGTGGCCGGCCGGAGTTATGATGTTAATGAAAGAGAGCCGAACAATCAGGCTGGTTTGCATGTGACGACATGCCATGTGTGGCCAGCGGATCGTGAGGAGACCGTCGTCGCCATCACCGTCATCTCAAAGGCATCCCGTCCATGGTTTGGGAGATCACCAACTATTTCAGGAGAGAGAAGGGAGAGAGAGAATGAGTGACCTTGATTTGCCATGCCCTCCTCCAGATCCTCATCTATTCTCGCGTCCCATGTCTTCCGTCCATTCTTCCTCGTGTTTTGACTGTCTAGATGTTTTTCTTTGTCACGTTTCACTTGTGACTGTAACTGTAAGGCCTATCAACAAAAACTGTAACTGTAAGGATTAGAAAAGTACAGTATTGCAGATGCCATTGGGAAAAAAAAAATTGGTGGTTGATTTCGAGGTAGTGCTTGATTTCCGAATCTAATGATACATGTACTTAGCTGAAGGAATCTGCGCGCAAAGGTTGAGTGTGTCCTTACCTTCTTGTTCTGGAATCTCCCATCATCAATTAACGTTTCCGAAGATAATTATAGTTACTAGCAAACGAGAGTAGTACTTGTATCGTTTCTCCTTCTAGGAACGTGTAATTTTAACACTATTTGCAAATTAAGTGATGATTGCCTGCCTCGGTACGTTAGAGATTTAGCCTTATTGGTGGGAATTAACAAACGCAAGCGTAAACTACACTCGATTCCCTGCCTTGGTTTCACACCCCAAGCAGCCAAGCTCAAGCTTGCATGACAGCATAAAGAAAAATCCGGTCTCTCTTTTTTACCAGCATGCTGATTGATTATTTAATCTGCACAGTCATTGTCGTTATCGATGAAAGTGACCAAGCAAAGCTAGGAATAGGCAAAGGGGAATAAGATCGAAGATGCAAAAGTACAAGAGGAAGGTGGTGATATGGACATATCCCAAGTACAGCAGGATCATGTTCGATGCACATGCAGACTAACAGGGCTACACAGAGTTGTGGATTGTACTACCATACCATTAAACTACTTGCTTCATCCTGTATTACAGACACCAGGTAAGGAAGTTTCAGGATTACCTTCTCGACAGAGTTTTTTTTTTCCCTTCAACCGTCGACAGAGGATCTTCGTTCACTGCAGGAGATCTTCACATCAGACTTGCTCACGCGTCCGTGGCAGCAGAACAGTAAAAATCTCGACGAATGGTAACATCAGGCAACTAAGTTCGGCTAAATTACCGTGCGCATTTCACATCTCTAAAATCCCCTCTTTTTCCTTGCTATACATAGGAGTATGAATACAAATTATTTCTTGTACTACTACTATTATATGGCTCACAACAAATTACACTAATACCTAGTAGGAGAATACGAAAAAAAAAAATACAACACATGTGAACCTACACCACTCTGATGCGATGGCAATCTCACAAAAATAATTCAGCGCTTCATGAACCAGGATAGCTCTCCTAAATCTGAATAACTGGCAAGCTAAGCTTGTAGCAGAAGTTCGATGAGGAGGGAGACCAAAGAAATAAGCAGCCCTAGCTTCAGGTTGCTGTGGTTCACCCCTGCAAAAGGAACTATCAGTTCTACAAGCCCAACAAACAGAGATTCAGATATGCTCGTTTATCAGCTAGAGTATTGGTTCAGAAGAATGGAGAGAGGAATGTCAACGTTGAAGTTAGCTTTACCATTTTGTGCTGACGTCGCTGCAGGTCGCTCTGGAATATTAACAGCTGGACACAATAGCACAAAAAAAAAGTAAAGTGGGGATCTACTAATACCACCAAAAAGTCAGATTCAAAGCACCACAGGAAGCCATGGCACAATAAAACCGTTAAGGTATATACTTCACTACTCCTATGTCACAAGTACTAGGCTGTACTGTTAGCTCTAGACCCAAGATGGGAGATCTACAGGGTAAAAGCAATTTAACATCTTGTAAATTCTTTTATTGGAGAAAAAAGACATATGGATATTCCATGGGTAAAATTTTATGGACACTACACAACTGTTTTCCAAGCAGAATACAGAAAAACAAGAAATTGAGCATAAAGATGTATCGTCCTGCAATCAGGAAGCAAAGTGCAAGGATCCCTGAACCCATCACTACAGTAAGATTATCGGTTCATCTATCATATCAACACTGTTCTCAGTAAAATTGGAATGAAATAATGTAGTGGAACAAGGTAGAAGGCTTCAGTTGTCAACTTCATAATTTTAAGTGCATTAAAGAACAAACCTGAACAAGTCCATGTGCCTGTAAATAGAACAGCTAAAACAGAAAATATCATCTGCACATAAGGTAGATAACATACATTTATTGCATGAGGAAGATGGTGCCTGCATAGAAGATGGCCATGGGGCTGCAATGTTATCATTCAGATCACATGTAAAACTAATCCCGGAAACACGGTCGAGAGATGCATCAGAGGGCATGCTTGGAAGGAGGCATCCGGATTCTGTGTGTAACCACAAGAAACTATCATAATCAAGGAATAAATACATCTCTTTTCAGTGCAACTCTACACATTAATTATGTGAAGGCTCATGTAGTAATAAGTTGAAGCACAAAACGATCATTTGACAGTTAGGCAGCATTGCAAAGTTAATCTACCAGCTAGTTAGACAAATATAAATCTACAAAACGAGATTGCATAGGCAAATTTGCAAGGGCATTTCAGCATCTACAAGTAGTTCCATCAGAAAGAAGAAACCCTCTGTGCTCTCATACAGTAAACTGATTCTACTTTTTTAATCACTTCATATCACGCATGCCCCAAGAAAATTTTCCCAATGAGCACTTTAGCAATCAGTTTGAAGAATAGGTCTACTTTTGAAATTGTAAGGATGTATCAGTTTAAAATAAACCCTAGGGATTTTGCTCCTTGCCCATTCTAAAATCTAAAGGGCACTTATTACCTTAGGTCTTGGATTTCAAAATCATGGCACAAGCTGATCAATCCAATATGCTTATTCTTACATCACACACAAAACATAGCATATATTGTTATATTCATATCAGATATGTGGAAAGACATGTACAGTCATGCTACAAGGAATCACAGTTTTCTAAAGTAGCACACTATTTAAAGAATAATTTGGAACATATACAAAATGAAAACAACGTAATTATAATGTTGAAAAGGTTAATTTACCTTGGGATCCAACTGTTCGAAGATTCAGCAAGGGCCAGTCAGCCAAACACGGTGGTTGAAAAGAAAATAGATATACAATGAGTTCAGTTGTCAAACAATGCAGCGAAACAAATATTATACTATTTTATAATCAATTGTTCCTGAATAACTTACCTTGAAGTGAAAAATCCTTTAGAGTTATATGACATGAGCTATATACATTAGTGCTGACATTCATTTTCTGCAGTTTTTTCCCGAGGAAAGTAGCACAATTTAAAGCTTGCAAATTTGTTATGAAGCTTTGCTTTTGTAGATGGGCTACATAACTTAACATAGACTTGCAACATGTGGTGATATTCTTGATTGCTCCACCACACTCTTTCGCCACCTTACTTGTGTCTGGAAAGTTCAAGGGACACACTGGAAGTTGGAATGAAAATAAGTTATTATCGGTAAGCAATGTGAACAAGACTCAAAATGTAGTGAATATCTTAAAACTTCGATAGTCAAGAAGCTAAATGATATCCATCACCATATTCCATAAAACTGAAGTCCAAGAAACTTTCAAAATACAGCAAACATGTACTCATAGCTATTAAAATGCACAGAATATCTCTTTATTTTTTTTCTGAACAATGGATCTAACAAATAGAAGGTACTGTCTGATGACATGCAATGCACATTCCAATAAAGTTTTGAAAGTACCTCCGTTGACATTACAGTTGGATATCTGCCTCAGCATTTGCTTTGCAGATGGTGGGTCAAGCCTGCTAGATAACCACCTCAGAACAACATTCCTGCAACTATCAATTTTGGGGCTCCCAGCATAGCTCGTCAGACCTCCATCCTTGGAGGCGATTTTCTGGGCAGCTTCGTTGATAGCATTCTGACATATCTGGCTGCAGCATTCGTTAACAGGATCCACCTTCCGGCAGGCCTCGAGGAGCTTGGCCGAGTCGACGACACTCTCGAACGCGTCTACGGCGCTAACAGGGCACGAACCCTCAGTCACATTTGAGAGGTGAACCGAGCAAAGGCTGTGGAGGTTGTCACTGGCGCCCCGGCTCAACAGCAGCTCCTGGACATCCGAGAGGCAGTAGTCGGCGACGTTGGTGTCCAACGCGAGAGAGCCGGTCTGCTTGCTCGACTGCCCTATGAGGATGGTCAGCGTCGCCTGGAGCTGGGGGCAGCAAATCACGTTCGCCAAGAACGGTGCGAACGAGGTAAAGCAGTCCACAGCTGTGGTGGACATCAGCTTATCAACTGCAGTGAAGTTTAATGTGCATTTTCCTGCATCCAGGAATTCACAGCTTCAGTTGACAAACTACACTTGGAACTTGTTCAATTCTAACGGAATTACAAATCTACACTAGCTGCAAAAGAGAAAAAGGGGCATGTCCACGCTACAGTCTGCAAGGAAAGGACATTATTACTGGGAGAACACAGACCTGAGAGCTTCGGCGTGCTATTGTTAAAGAACGGCGCAAGGGGAGACGGCGCCAGGAAGGGAACAAATGGCTTGGGTGAGCCGCCGGGCGAGAGGTCCGGCAAGGGCATGAGGCCGCTGGGCGAGATGTCCGGCATGGGCATGAGGCCGCTCGGTGCGAGCTCCGGCACGAGGCCGCCGCCGTCATGACTCTTAGCAAACGCGCTGCCCAGATCGCCCAACAGTACCTGCAAACCTGCACATTCAGCAAAAAAAAAATCGCTCGTATTTCGGGTTGGAAGAACCAAGCAAGGAGGATCCCACCAGATGCTTGGTTTTAGGCCGCAGATCAGGAAGGGCTAGCTAGGTACTCACAGAGCAAGGAGAGCGCGGCTACGGCGAGAAGCCGCCGTCGTCCGGTCGAGGAGGCCATACGGGTACGGTACGGCGTGTCCTGCCGAGAAGAGAACGGCGGCGAGGAGAGACGCGGCGGAGGCGGCACTGGAGCTTCCCCCTCGCGAGTGGAGAAGGTGGACGGACAGCTCGCTTTGAAAGACGAAAGGAACGGAAGCACCCAAAGATCCACCACGCGTTCTCTGGGGTACATGTACATGTGTGTGTAGACGTAGCAAGGATGGATAGGCAGGGAACTGCGAATTGATTGGAGTCTGGCTGGCGCGGCAGGCAACCGCAACGCCCTTCATTTATTCGGGGGCTTGCAACTGTGTGTCCCCGCTCACTGCCATGCGGGACCCACATGCCGCACATGGTGATGCAAGCACAAAACGAGAGGAACAACTGCTATGTAATACCTGTACAATGCCCTTCTTATATAATATGAGGCCGATTTGATCCGAAACTTTCGAAGAAAAAAAAAACCAAGAGGAAGAACATCATAAACTTCGTTACTCTTTAACACCTGAACATCTTTCTCAAAAGATGATGCATCAAGAATACATACATACATAAATACAGCTCAGAAAAACATTCAACTCCAGCCAGCCGTAGGTTTTCAGCTATATTCAGAAGTTTCTTAGCATACAACATACTCCCTCCGTCCCCATGAACTTGTCGCTTTGTAGTTCAAAAATGAACTACAAAGCGACAAGTTCATGAGGACGGAGGGAGTACATATTTTTCTCTAGTTAATAGGGTGGTATTGTGCCCATACTCTCTTGGGAGGGAGCTTCCGGAGGATGAACAGGACGAGCGCAGAGGGCAGTATCTCCGCCAACTGTACAAGGGAGTGTGTAAGAACTATAATATATCCAGCAGCATTGGAAGCATATTAGTGCTTTCTTATGGCGCTTACTTACCATATAATAGAAGAAATCTAAGATTGGATGATCCAAAACCTCGAGAGATACCTCAGGATCAAATGCAGACAATCCCACCTACCATTAGCAAAAATAAGGTAATACAACCAACCAAAGAATAAGTATGCATCATCATGAATTCAGCCTGTAATTGGGAACAAAATACTCACCACCACACATCTTATCAGGAAACAGGTAACACAAATTGCTGTCACGGTCCCGACCTGGGACATTAGGAATTGAAATGTCAGAACGGAAATTATAAAGACCCTAAAAGCAGTTAATAGTCGTACTCTAGATTAACGGACCAAACAGCCCTAGGTAACTAGGTTTAATAGTATGTCGCAGTTTGTTCATCAATAACTACAGTAGCCCTTTCATGGGCGCTTGAATGGGGAAATATTCAACACTATATTAATAGTGGAGCTGCAGGCACCTCATAAAGCTTCTTTTGTCGCCCCTTGGACTCAATGGGGAAACGCCTTAGCAAGAAAAATAACCTGTACGAAAGCAACAACAAGGTTTTACATTATAAATAAGTAAGGCTAACACTGAGGGCTGATACAATAGCAAAAAAAAAAAGAAAAGAGAATATTTGATTTACCTTCCACCGTATACTGAAAAGCCGAGAAGAGCGACAAAGGAGACAGCTACAATGAAGAGCTTGCTCACCAGCTCAACCGTGGCATTATCATTTATTCCGAGGTATATCCATATGCAAACCTGTCCAGATGCCCGATCAGAGGTGTTTTGGGTGGTATTTTCCATAACCAGTGGTCTCTCAATGCTATGAACTAATTTTTCCCGGAGAAAAAAAAAAAACAAGAGACGTGGATTACTATCAATGTGGTAGAAGAAAGATACCTGAATTACATACACGGTGCCGTTAACGGCAATGTACGCAGGCCTCAGCTTGTCGGTTGGGAGACTCCTAGCCTGCAAATCGATCAACATATTCGTTGAGAAGGCGAGCAGCAGAGTGGGGCACTATAGTAAAACGAAGGATTGGATGAGACGATGTGTGGCACAGGCACCTGGTGGTATATTTCAGCCCAGAAGAGCACGAGTAAGGTGTAGGTGGAGAAGAAGAGCAAGCCAGGGAGATCAAGTAGCACCAACTTATATACCTGTTGACTCGGGGAAAAAACAAATTGTGAGCCATGATCTTTTATTTTTAGTAGACACGAGAGTTGC
Organism: Tuctoria greenei; assembly: GCA_036927565.1. NCBI lineage: Eukaryota > Viridiplantae > Streptophyta > Magnoliopsida > Poales > Poaceae > Tuctoria > Tuctoria greenei. The sequence continues at coordinate 157,512,165 of JAYESD010000011.1, read as the reverse complement.
AAGTAGAACGGAGGGAGGGAGAGATTTGTTACTTTGGTTGGGAGAAGGAAGACGTGGACATGGAATCCAAAGACAACGGCACGAACTGCAGCAGAGCAAAGCGATCACACGGATGATGAATGAATCGGGTATCACCGGACAGACAGGTAGTGCAGGGGAGTGGAGGAGGGATATGGCAGATAGAGAGAGAGGTGATTGCTTGGGTTTTTTATTACCTCCATTGACGAGGAAGTTCATGAGGTGGAAGACCTTCTGCGTGGTCCATCCGAAGTCGGGCACCCGGCGCTGGATCCTGACGAGCTGAATCTGCACAAGGAGAGGAGGATATCGAGCGGTGACTGACTGACAGCACGGCACAAAAAAGGAAGAAGAAGCGGAGATGAGAAGCTGGAATCGAACGCGAACGCCCCCTGGTGCAGGATAGCAGATTGAAATTTGACAGCAAGGACGGACGGCAGATCAAGCCTCGGCCGGCCGCGCGTGCGCTCGACCCCGTCTTACGAGGAGATGAAAAGGAAATAGAGGAGGGGTTGACAGCCGGGCTGGGAGGTGCGGCCGGACTGACCAGTGCGACGGCGGAGACGAGGGCGTACGCGGCGGTGAGGGAGAAGAAGGCCGTGTCCTGCCACTCGGGCGACCCGTTGACGTCGTTCCACCACCCGCGCAGTCTCGGCGAGGAGGCAGAGGCGGCGGCCAGCAGATCCCTCATCTCTCTCTCCCTCGACGCACGGCGTGCAGCGCACCAAACTTCTCTCCCCCCACTCCCTCTCCGGTTCCGTTTTGCCGTCCTTTGTGTGTGCGCCACCACCGGCCAGCCAGCGGCCTGTGCGTGCGTGCGTGCGCGAGGAACAAGACGACAGACGCAAAGAAAAAAAACCTAAACGAAGGGACGAGAAGGGGCTGGGGTCCACACGTCAGTCGGTGCGGATCTTTGCGCTGGTCGTCGCGTGGGGCCCGGGTCACAGTGAGTTAAAGATTCGTTTCGGCGTCAGCAGGTCAGCAGCGGACAGCGGTTGGCGGCACGGTGCCACGGAGTGTATGATATGAGACGCACACGTGGGTTCCACGTGTTGACGAGGACTGTAGTATCTAGCGCGGGGAGGACCCACGTGGCAGGGAGGCCTTTTTTGGTTTCTGATGATGATGCGATGATCATGACGCCGTCGGTACACAGGATAACGCAAAACTGATGATGACTAGATCGAGTTCTTAACAGTATTGACAAGCTGTCCTGTGGTTGAATCTGAGCAGGAGTAACAATGTATTGCATTTTGGAACTGAGTCAAAGACTGTAATCTTGTTCGAGAAAAATGACCCTCCTTTTCTGAGACCATTTTAATCGATTAAAGCCGCATTTTGACTGGTCTTCTTCTTCTTCCTTACAGCAGCCATGGCCTCCGAAGCCGACGAGCGATGAGGATCGTCCACCAGCTCCCCCGTCGACATTGACGGGTACTCCATCACGCGCGCCCACCTCCTCCACTCCACTGTCCACTCCACACAAGGGATGCACCTCCCACGCCTCACCCCCCTTCCGCCCTCCTCCACCTTCTGAAGGTCAGATTTTTTTGCTCTTTTACTCCTCAGCTGAACTTATTTAAACTGTTACAGCAAAGATAGTTAACCTTTTGCATTCACAAATAAGAAAAGAATTTGTGCATTGCATGTATGGTGCCATGCTGACTCAACATTAACATGCTCCAGTCGAGAACCATATTCGAGGCCAATCTGCTGTGTACCAGCTGATACAGGGGAAAGGGGTCAGATTAGGTGCAATTTTCATGCATGAACAATGACCACGTAGACCTGATTTAGCATCACATTTCTGACAACGGTACACTCATCACTCAGTTTCAAAGTATCATATATGTTTGTGACATGCAGATAGACTACACTGTGATTAAGTTAAAACTCTTATTCTAGAGACTTGAATTGCTAAGTTGATCAGTTGAACAAATGGTAACTCTTTATTGATGCTAAGTTGATCACTGTATCACGTGATACTCTCGGAGTTTCAACACTATTCTACTGTCTGTCTGTCTGTCAACATGCCAGCAGCCAGCCAACTTTATTCAAGGCCTTAAAACAAAAGAGGAAATAGCAAAAAAAAAACTAGAGATGCAGCACCACTATATGAAATGGAGGAGTTAACTTGCAGCCAGGAACTTGAACTAAACAAGCACAGCAGCAGGAGTAGTGGCGACTGCCCGGGAGGACTTGGGCGATGCTGGCGGCTTGCCCCGGCCCATGGTGAACCCGCGTGTCCCGTCAGGCATCCTTGGACCCTGGGGATGGGGAGGTTGCCTGGGGCTGAACGGACACTTCTGGCCGGAAGCCTGCTGCCTGGGGCTGGATGGGCACTTCTGGGATGTTGTTGCACGAGGGCTCGACGGATCAAAATGGCCAACCATGCCGGCAGGAGCAGACTGTGGGCTGTGCGGCGCCATAACATGTAGCTTCCCCCGCCCTCTGGCCCACCCTTTCTTGTTCCCATTTTGGTGATCCTCGTGCTGTCAGTTATAGATGGAAGCTAGATTTTCAGTAACTTCCTAACTGGATACTGGAAAAATTTGTTCCTGCTGAAAGCCGAGGTAGTAGAGGTTGCTTACATGAGCCTCAGGTGAGTGGTCTGGCGTGGGCGGGTCAGATGACATCTGAGAGTGCGGGGAGTCATCATCTGATGAACCAACAAAGTGGTCGAAATCTGGCCGCTTGAGCCTCATCACCGACTTGGGCTGCAAAAACACCATGGCATATGGCAAGAAAAGGTATGCTCCTCACTTATGCTGAAGAGTGCAGATAACTGATTTGCAAGGAGAGGAGAGCTTTCCTTACAGATCGTCTGAGTACTGTGCGGACACGAAGGCCTTTCCTCCAGTTTCGTTCATCGTTTAGCTTCTCAACCTGACAGAAACAGGTAAATGTACACTGAATTGCCATTCCCCTGGGTTCACTGAACCGGAGAGCCAGTGATATATGCATGACTGAATATTTTGGCAAGTGTTTAGTGTTAACTACTCACTGCTTTCTCAGCTTGCGGTGAGGTTTCGTACTCCACAAGTGCATGCATCTTTGAGAGGAAAAAAAAAAAACAAAAAATGGAAGAGTCAGAGTGTCAATTGTTTAAGAAAAGTAACTATTCTGAATCTTGAAATGTATGATTAACATCTTCTAAAATTTCCACGCATTGTGCACTGGATGGTTCAGTTAGAGAGCATGTGAAACAGTACCTTGTTACTCACTAGCGTGTCTGACTTTGAAGCCCTAGCTGAGGTAGGCTCTTGTGGATGGCATATCTTGATGTTTTTCACGCTGATCAGCATACAGGTACGTAATGCACAGTCAGTTGATGCTTATTTATGTCATAAACAAGTATATTGTGGACCTATATCTACATGTGATGTGTTTTTGATCTGCCGGTTTTAGGAATTGTTCCGTCTGACTGACCTTCCAACAACACCAAAGATCTTTTCGAGGCTGTTTCTTGAGGAGTCTTCTGGCAAGTTTTCTGCTATGATCATGCGCGACTGCACCCCAAAAGAAAAATCAGTTGTGCATTGTTAGATGTGGATTACGGTAGAGGTGAGATGGACTAGGAGGTCACATTTGAAGCCACTGACCTGAAGTTCTTCCTTGTGTTTCTCGGTGAATGGCTGCCTGCGGCGGACTTTCTTGCCGTCATCACTGACAATCTGCAGAAGCAGGTCACAAAGAAGGAGCAGGCAGGGTAATTTAGTCGATTGGTCCCACACCCAGGTGAAAAACGTTGGTCCTGTGGCAGAAAAAAATTTGTTGGCTTACAAGCTTTGTGGAGGTGCGAAGAGCCTTCACCAGCATCTGGTTGGTTGCTCCAAGAGACTTGATTTTTTTCCAGGATGCAATGACCGACAAGGGAACTGTACAAGCGACAAGGCGTGAGGAAGGAACGAAATGGTTACATTTTTATGTTAAACTGAAAGTCTTTGAACATTGAAATGTCTCGGGATATTTATTTGTTAGCTTCACAGTGGTCGGTCTAAGAATGATGGAATGCATTGATTTGTTGGAAGGAGCTTACCATAACCATCAGTGTCTTTGTTCATAATCTTGAGCAAGAACTCGTTTGCCACCAGATTGATGTCGCTGAATTGGTACTCGACCTGTTAATTATGAGTAGTAGTAAAGAACCATCCCAGCTGGGTGATGAATGAGTCATTGGCTCTCGAACCAAAAGAAAATAAAAGCTGGAGAAATAAAGGGAAGCCTGATACCTGCTTGACGATTTTCTGCGCAACGTCGGCGGCAGCGCCGGTAACGACCTTGCCCTGCGCGCTGTTACTACTTCCGCCGCCACCAGCGCCGCCGGCGGCGGCTGCAGGTCCGAACTTGGCGGCGTGCGTGAAGTCGGGCATGAAGAAGACGGACTCGGGGTCGGCGAAGAAGTTCCAGTCGGGGCCGAGGGCGCCGGGCTGCGGCATCTGCATGAAGGGGGAGTAGTAGCTGCCCGCCGCCGGCGCGGACATGGGGCTGGCGGCGGCGGGGGGCGACATGGGCACGAACTCCGGCGCGTGCACGTTGAACTTGAAGGGCGCTGTTGGCGGCGGAGGAGGCGCCACCGCGGCGCCGCCGCCGTCGTCGTCCGCCCTGGCGGCGGCGGCAGTGCACTTGGCGACAACATTAACGTCGACGCTGCTCGCCTGCTGCGCCGCCATGGACCATCCACTGCAGGAGGAGGGGAATATAAGCCCGACGACGCCGACGTTGATGATGGAGGAATGAATGAATCGGTCGACGGCGTGTAGGGGAAGGAGAAGGCGTCTATTTATGGGGAGAAGAGGAGAGGAGAAGTAGCGGGGGATCAACGAGAGGAGAAGACCACTGGGTTCGTTTGTGAAGCGAGAGCGTTTCGTGGCCGCTTTCTCCTGGCGCGCATGCATGCACAGGCACAGGCACGGCCACAGCACTCGAGAGAGAGAGAGAGAAGGAGAGGACAGGAGGGAACAAGACGTTGACCGCTCGCGAGCTTATTACATGGCCCATCGTCTCCTGCAGGCTGCTGATCCATCTCGGCATGAAATTAAGGACGACGCGGCCCATCGTCTCCACCCAGCTGATGATCTCGGCCTGACATTCATATGCTATGCATTGCTCCTCCCTGCGTGTCCTCCCTTACCAAACCATCTGTAGTATTTTTGGCGTCTTCAGAGCATACTGCAAGCGTATATTCGCTCAAGTAACACGAAGGACGCCATTACACACTGTTCTCAAAAGACTAAGATCCTGAAGCTAGCCCGAAGCTAGTATTGGCCAATAATCAGGGCCTTTTGCACTTGAGACAACACACTTGGTGATTTACCATAACCGAACCTCCAAACTCATTCTAACCTTCTCACCTATCCGTTCTACTAGGAGTACATGGTATTTACCATGTCAGCACAAGTACGATATATATATGTATGTATGAGCAACAATTTGCTCAGTACACCTCCCGATTTTAACTAATTACATCTCCAGATTGAGATTGCAGGCTATCATGCCTCGGCGCCCTCTGCAGCCCCGTCAGCTTGTTGACTGCCCACCTCATCGAACTGGGCCTTCGGCTCCAAATCGATAAGCTGGTTCGAGTTGTTCGCCAAATGTGATATGCTTACTCTCCCTTCTTTCCTGATGTATTCTGCAACTGCCTTCATCTCCTCAGTGGATGTGTAGATGAACTTGCCACGATCATCCATCACACCAGACAGTCTATCTGGAATCCAAAAAGCAAGCCCATCAGTCCAAAATGTTGTCGGAGTGGTTCTGCTGTGGATTGGGTCCCCGCAGGGCCCAAGCCCAACCTGAAGGAATATCAGGGGGGGGGGGGGGGGGGGGTCTTTATCTAAATGGAAAGCTTGGATAAGAATAAATACGTTAAAGAATAGATTTGCTTACAGATAGAATGAGTAGATTGGATCTATTATAGATAGAATTAAATAAGAGATTGGATCTAGTAGGCTGGGGGTGTCCCAACCGACCAGGCGTGCGGTCAGGGGGCGCAGGGGTCCTCCCCTGCACCTATAAAGTATAAATACAACCGCATCTCCTTGTAAAATTATTGAAGAATAAAGAAATTTTCATAGAGAGCTGTTCCTACCTTCGGTCACCGGGTTGGGGACCAGCCCAAGTCCGGTGACTCTATTCACAGCAGGTTCATTCAGGGGTGGAAATGCTTTCATTTTACATTTGCGCAATAAATAATGTTCATAACTAGAAATCCTCTAGTCTAGATGAATAAGGCAATGCAGCTGATTCCAAAGTGCAAGAGGGACACTGATGGATGGTCCTGGAAGAGTCACATACCCATGCCTTCCAACGTTATAATTCGGTTGATGCAGTCCTGCAAATTTCCAAATAGTCGTAAGAAAAGAAGTTACAAAATGCCAGTAAATAATGTGGGAAAAGGGTTTCTCGCCGGAACAAAACATAGGGAAATGGTCATGTGATTGAGTATGGATAGTGCTCTTGACAGTCATTTTAGTATACATTATCACATATCCCGATTTACTATGCTGCTTCGATCACTGATCTTAGTGGTGTTCATTTCCAACTCTGAGGGATAGTAGATAGTGAATTCGCTGCAGAAACTATGCCAATCTCACGCATTACCTAAACAGATGAAGACATAATATTTTTTTTTAAAAAATTCCATCAGAGTATCAGTTGTAAACTAGTTTATCTAACGGATTCTAACACCATGCTACCATAGATATTTGAAAATGGCATGATAGCGTCTTGAAGATATGGAAACAATAGGAGATGAAGTTATCCATGTCAATACTCAAACATCTGAAGCATAAAATGTTCTATTACCTGGGTTCGCATCCGAAATTCTGCTGCCAGGTCCTCTAGGGGAACACACTTCTGCTTCTGGAAAGTTTATGGGAAAAAGGTAGAAGCAAACTTTATCAGTTTACTCACCCAAGCATATTGTATTCAATGGTATAGTTAAACATGGAAACAAAATGGTGCAGCATCCAAAGTTCGAAAAAAACAGAGGAAATAGAGACAAGATGCAATTCTATAACTTCTCATAAGAAATTTAACAGGCTTGTGATATGCTACGGTGGCTGTCTATAGACTAAAAAAAGAGCACATAATGTGGACCTTACTTTGATGTAAGCTAAGCATTTGGCAGGTTTAGAGTGAAGAACAGTGTACCTTGATGTATTCCACAAAGTTGTGGAGCAAGCCCTGACCATCGTCTTGTGTCTCGCTCTCTGTTGTGCCTTCAGCATCAACTGAAAATGCCCCTTTCCATTTCTCAAACTCTAGAGCAGCGGCCTCCTCCTCCTTTGCTTTCCGAGCTCTAGCTTCTTCTTCCTAAAGCAATTTATGAAAACCGACATCAGTGTCTGAAGCACAGCACACACATACAAAAAAAAAGTAACGACGGTTGAGTAATGCCTAACCATTAATCTCTCTTGTGCAGTTGTGCCTCACGCTCCTCATCCTTCTTCCTCCTGATTTCCTCGTAGCGGTCTTGCTTAGTCTTCCTTGAATCTCGTGCAGCTTCTTCGGCCTTTTTTGCAGGTACACAACATCTTCAATGTCAATTTTGCGTTCTTAAATTGGAATAAGAACGATCAAGCAACTAACTAGATGGCACACGAAAATGCACTTTTCCTTAAACCATGTTCTATTGTGACATAATTTTTTTGTAGCTTGCAAGTACTATGAAGTATGATAACAGAACATGGCATCATGATTTAATTCGTAAATGAACACCAACCTGACGCTGCGCCTCTCGCTCTTGCCTCTTCTTCTCCTTCTTGGAGGTCTTGCGGGAGTTGTCAGCGGCCTCTTCGACCTCCTCCTCGTCATCATCACTCCATCCATCATCCTCCACAACTGTAGTACATCCGATAGATAGGGTCAGGAGAGGACAACAGAACATGCGATCATGATTTAATTCGTAACCAACACCAACCTGACGCTGCGCTTCTCGCTCTTGCCTCTTCTTCTCCTTCTCCTTCTTGGAGGTCTTGCAGGAGTTGTCAGCGGCCTCTTCGACCTCCTCCTCATCATCATCACTCTGTCCATCATCCTCCGCAACTGTAGTACATCCGATAGCTAGGGTTAGGAGAGGACGCGCAATCCAAAAGGGAACGCAAAAGGAAAAAAGGGTCAGGGATCTCTGGTTGTGCGGTACCATCGCGACTAGAGGAACCCGCAGCCGCCGGCCTCCGCCGCATGCGGCGTGGCCCGGCGGCGCCGCGGCGCACGACTCGGTCCGGCTGGGGCGGGGGGCGGTGGTTGTAAGCGGCGGTGGCCGCGTCGGAGCGGCGGCGGCGCCAGAGAAGGAGAGGAAAGATGGCGAAGACCAGCAGGATGCAGACCACGGCGCCGAGCACTCCGCCGCCGTCACCGTCCATCTTCCGGTCGTCGCCGGCGGTGTCGGTCGAGGCCGAATTCGATTGGATTCGACTCTTTCTTCTACCTTTTTTTTCCCGGGAAGGGAAGGGATGGATACATATGGTTGTGGGCCTGGTTCCGTTTGGTGGGCCAACTTGTTGCCAACAAGGCCTACGATTCGGCCCAACTCACAACGGACTAGGCCGCGGCGACCAGCAGCTCACTTGTTGCTCCAGCAGCAACGGTGGTGGCAGTAGTGCTGCTGGCACTGGCAGTCCTGTGCAGCTCATCGTCATCGTCAGGTGCTGCTGCGGGGCAGCAGCTCGACATCGGGTACTACAACAGCACGTGTCCGGATGTGGAGACCATCGTGCGCGCCGAGACGACTAGGACCGTCAGGGCGTCGCCGGACCTCGCCGCGGCGCTCCTCCGCCTGCACTACCACGACTGCTTGGTCCAGGGATGCGACGCGTCGGTGCTTCTGGACTCCACGACGGCCGACGGCAACAACACGGCGGCGGAGAAGGACGGCGAGCCCAACGTACGGCAGCCTCCGCGGGTTCGACACCGTGCTGCAAACGGCGGCACCGTTTGCAGCACCGACCCGGCGCTCGACGTTGACGTAGCTAGCTATCCCTATCGTACAGGCAACGGGGCATTTGTTTGAATTTCTTGCAGCAAATGGTCACTGATTCAATAAAACAACCTTATCGCTAAACACATGTATACAATTATAAATTCTCAAGCCGTTGACATTCTACTTTGGGTTAGTACAATGCCAGAACAGCTTACTGTGGAGTGTGGACACAATGCAAGTACTACGCATCGTACTACTTGCTGGTAGTACGTTGCAAGTTGAGATGTCAAGATGTTGTCGATCTATTTATAACACCCAAATTGTTCATGAACATATGTATCTAGTGCTTCGCTTCGAATTCACATATTGAAGACAATAGTAATACAGTAATAATTAAGGAGCAGTGAAGATGGCCGCCGCCGGCCGAAAAGCAGTAGCGGCAGCAGCAGTGGTGGTGCTCCTAGTGATGATGGTCGCCGGTCTGCCGGCGGCGGAGGGGCACTTGCAGATGGGCGCGTACAACAAGACGTGCCCCGAGGCGGAGTCGATCGTGCTGAAGGAGATGACGGCCATCCTGGGCAGGTCGCCGGACCTCGCCGGCGCCGTGCTCCGGCTCTTCTCCGTGGACTGCTTCGTCGGCGGCTGCGAGGGCTCCATCCTGCTGGACTCGACGCCCGGCGGCACCGCCGCGGCGGAGAAGGACTCGCCGCTGAACAGGGGCGTCCGGGGCTACGGCGTCGTCGACTCCGTCAAGGCCAGGCTCGAGGACGCGTGCCCCGGCGTCGTGTCCTGCGCCGACACGCTCGCGCTCGCGGCACGAGACTCCATACGGCTGGTACGTAATTTATTTGATGAATCAAATTAATTGTTCTTTATCTTAATAATAATAATAATGACGTGCAGAGCAAAGGGCCGTTCATCCCGCTCCCGACCGGCCGAGCGGACGGCGACAGGTCGGTCGCCGCCGACGTGGCTGCGAACACGCCGCCGCCGGGCGCCAACATCACCGACCTCGTCGCGGTCTTCGCCAAGTTCAACCTCACCGCCAAGGACCTCGCCGTCCTCTCCGGTACGTACGTGTACACTCTACCGTTCTGGAAGAGCACTTGAGAAGAATTCATCATGGGCTACTTCTCTTCTGCATTCCGTTCAAAATAAATAAATACGGTGTTGTATGTATTCTAGGCGCGCACACGATCGGCAAGGCACGGTGCTCCACGGTGACGCCGCGGCTGTACGGCCAGCAGCAGAACGGCACCACCGCCGCCGCCGACCCCACGCTCGACGCCACCTACGCGGCGGCCCTGCGCGCCCAGTGCAAGAAGCCCGGCGACGCAGACAACGACGAGGCCACCACCACCCTCGTCGACCTCGACCCGGACTCGCCCACCACCTTCGACACCGACTACTACAAGCTTGTCGCCGGCGGGAGGGGCCTCCTCTCCACCGACGCCGCGCTGCTCCTCGACCCGGCCACCGCCGCCTACGTCTCGCGCCAGGCCAATAACAACGCCGACACCTCCGACGACGACGCCGAGTTCTTCGCCGACTTCGCCGCGTCCTTCGTTGCCATGAGCAAGATCGGCGCGCTCACGCACCATAAGGGACAGATCAGGAAGGTCTGCTCTAAGGTCAACCCGCCGCCGTCGTCGCCGGCGACCTCCAACGACGCCGCGGCGCCAACGACCTACCGCCGCCTCGTTCTCGCTCTCGCTGCGCCTCTTGTGTCGTTGCTCCTTCTTGGATTCTTCTGAGACAGCATCGTCAGACTAATTTGCTTTGCTTTCCTAAAACAATTGTGACTAAATTAGCTTGTGCATGTTTTGGATTTTTTTCCTTGATTTCGGATCACTTTGCTTTGTGTGCATGGTTCCTTGTTGCGGAATTGGGCAACTGCTTTATACACTGTTGTACGTCCTGAATTATAAATGAACAATTGGTGTGCTTTGCTTTCAACTTGACAGTGCTGCATGCCTCACAAAAGAGAAGAGAACTTTTACCTGGATCGATCATGTCCAAGTTGCCGTAAAACAACTGCATATATGCACAGGACCGTTACAGCGGGAACATGGACACCAATAAGTTTTTGAGTGCTTTTTGAATTGTGAGAAAGAAAAACCATATGTACAATAATTCAGCAACAGGAAGTTTGCAACAACCGATATGAACGAACGCATAGCAGGGCTGCAACTTGGGAAGCATATATAATTCTCTTCTGCCAAGTACACACGACATAAACTATTTTGTCAAAAGAATTAAAGTCAAATGCTATTAGAAGAAGGGCCCTGTTTCATGTAATCCTTCAAAAATATTTATCCAGCACAGCATAGTTGCCAACTAGACATTTTATTTCATGTAGATTCTGAATTTCAATAATGCTAGCACTAATATATACTATAGCTGTTGTAGAGCTAACAAAGAAAACGGCGACTACTTGAGCAAGTCGTCCTGCTTCTAAGATCATTGTGTTCATCCACCTTCCGAGCTAGGAGTTGCGTTGGCCACGTGTGTGTCTCGATCGAACGGGAGGAGTGGGATGCATGTCGTCCTGATGATGATGGTCATGCCATGCATGAACCGCGGGCATATCTAACAAGCTAAGGTCAACCCCTCGCTGCTGCCGCTGCTATACCAGCTGGGAACATTCCCTTTGCTCGATCGATCTCCCTCATCACGTCGTCCCAGAGCTTCGGCTATAAATAACGTTGCACCTCGCCGTCATAGTCATCGTCGTCTGTCTCTCCCAAGCTAGCTCATCAGAAGGTGAAGGTCTCCCATAGCTCGCATTGCATTGCATATATTGCATTGGGAGCGCCATGGCCTCTCTGTCATCGCGGTGCAGGCTGGTGCTTCTCGCCGCGGCGGCCTCAGCGATCCTGCTGCTGGCGAGCACGACGGCGCACGCGGACGACGGCCACGGCCTGCAGTACGACTTCTACAACGCGACGTGCCCCGGCGTGGAGGAGCTGGTGCGCGCGGAGCTGAAGGCCAGGTTCGCCGCCGACGTGACGCTGCCGGCGTCGCTGCTCCGGCTGCACTTCCACGACTGCTTCGTGCGCGGGTGCGACGCGTCCGTCGTGCTCAGGTCGCGCAACGGGACGGCGGAGCAGGACGCGGACCCCAACTCCACGCTGCGCGGCTACGAGGCCGTCGAGGACATCAAGGCCAAGGTCGAGGCGACGTGCCCGCTCGTCGTCTCCTGCGCCGACATCATGGCCATGGCCGCGCGAGACGCGGTCTTCTTCGTACGTTAATTCTTCGCAGCACTTAATTAAATACCTCTCCTTGTTATCAGTAATTACTTTTGATTATCATCTGAGAGTAGTAAGTCATGATCGTCAATTACTAATGTTACCTCAAAAACCGCGGGAAAAAAAAAAGAGCGCGGGGCCTGATTACCAGGTGGAGACCGGCAGGCGCGACGGCAACGTGTCCATCCTGGAGGAGGCGCTGCAGTTCCTGCCGCCGTCCGACGGCAACGTCACCGTGCTCACGCAGTCCTTCGCCGTCCAGAACCTGACCATGAAGGACATGGTGGTCCTCTCCGGCGCGCACACCCTCGGCGTGGCGCACTGCCCGTCCTTCTCGAAGCGTCTGTACAACCACACGGGCGCCGGCGACCAGGACCCGTCCATGGACCCGGAGTACGCCAAGAGCCTGGCGGCGGTGTGCGCGCCGGCGGACAACGCCGTGAGCGTGCAGCCGCTGGACCCCGTGTCGCCGGCCAAGTTCGACGCGGGGTACTACCAGTCCGTGTACGGCCACCGGGCGCTGCTCGAGTCCGACGCCGCCCTGCTCGACGACAGCCTCACCGGCGCCTACGTGCAGCTCATGAACAACGCCACCTACTACCTCGACACGTTCTTCGCCGACTTCGCCGTCGCCATGATCAACATGGGCCGGGTCGGCGTGCGCACCGGCACCGATGGCGAGATCAGGGCCACGTGCGGAGTCTACGTCGACTGATCATCGTCCATGCATCATCGTCCGGGATCGAACTGCTTTTTTTTTTTTCATTCTTATTGAGATTCTGTTCGATTCTGATCTGCCTCTTTATTTTTTTGTTACTTTCTATCTACAAAGTCGACATTCATGTATGTTGATGGTATTTTGATACGGTAATTATTGGATGTGCGAAAAAAAAGAATAAAAATATACATGTTCTTATCTAAATATATGTGCGCGTGCCATTTTTAGTATTACGAAATTGGTCTCGTCTTGATATTTTGACACCATTGGATTGCATTCCAAAGGACGAGCGTGTCGATAAAACTTCTGAGATGTTGCGTACAACAATGTAGAAGTCTAAATATTTTTCCTTTTTTTTTAAAAAAAAAAAGAAAATCAATTGGGCTTGTTAAATCAGCAGCCCACCCGAAGAAAGAGGGCTGTGTTATGTTGCTCTGGGCTAAGGCATCACCAGGCTAGAGAATTGTGAGGGTGCGTTTGGTTCAACGTGTGGAGAAGTTATTGTGGGCTAGGACTAGGAGAAAGGAAAAACGAAAAAAAAAACATTTGGGTGCGTGTAATCAGTGGTGAATGGACAATTTTTTTTTTCAATCGTTGGATGAGCCGTAGAGGAGATTCCAATTTTTACAGTGGAAAAGTTACTGTGAATGTTTCATCTGTAGTGGATAAAAGTGATTATTTTTTTTTTTTGTCCCGGTGTATCAAGTTGAACGGCCATTAATTTAACAACACCACATTCATTTACAATCAACTTTAATTAACAACTCATTGCCTCGATCACATTCATATGCACATAAACAAACACAAAATGAGCACAATTTCCTCATTGACTCGATGGAACGTCCTATCACATCAACCGTAACCACTCTGGTTAATTAGGAATAATCTGGACTGGACAGACGAACAAGCCCTACCAGACTCACATGCAAGGGAAGAAGTACTGTAGATAGGGAACCAATGATGTATTACTCACATGCTGCACGATATTTCTTGCACCAAATTAAACCATCAACAAGCTAGAGTATTTTGCGCCACTGATTCGGGTGCTATGCTTTGTTAATCAATATCAGCGCGCGGATTCATACGACTTTACATTTTGTAGCCATATATATGAATCGATCATCCAGACTGTCTAAGCAAGCATCCCAGATCATCGTTTCTTCTCCTTGTATATCTGAAAAATGTGGTGCACGCATCGTGCGTGTACGGAGTACATGTATAAATTTAGCACCGCCAAACAAACTGAACGTGTCCTATACACGTACGCCAGCTGATTGAGATGAGTGGCCTTTTAATTTTATACATGGAGAACAGAAAAAAATGTCTAAAAATAAACGGCAATAATAATCTAAAGCAATAAACCCATCATTCCAGCTAGCGACGCTTTCTGGTTAGCACCGACTGAAAAGTAGCTAGTGCGTGGAAGCCATGAACCCAGCAGCAGCAGCAGTTAGTTGCTTGTTGCTGAACTTTTGGGCCGGGTGCTCCGTTCCAAACCAACGTGGGGACATGTAAACAAGCATACCGACCCAGCCACAACCACAAAACAATCGATTAGAAAAGAGCGAGGCCATGATCATTAATTGTTAACTAGCCATGATCATTAATTGTTAACTACTGTAAGCATTAGTAGTTTATATTTTTGCAGCACATGCATGGCTCTCCCTTAATCGTTACTGGAAGCAAGATCGTTGCAAATCTTTCAGCTGGTTCTGATTTCTGAACAGTAGTAGGTTGCGCGTACTCAACGACGATGGGTTGGCCGGGGTTGGGTCAAAAGATCGAATGGCGAGGCGCCACCAACCCCCGGCCCGTCCCCGTCAACCCTGCATGGCCTCTATGATCTGTCATCGATCACCGCCACCTCCACTATATAACACAACCTCTTGGTCTCCATGATCAGGCGTCGTAGTCCAGATCTGTCGAAGAAGAAGAAGAAGGTATTATAGGAATAATGGCGCCCAAAGCCATCTTCGTCCTGGCGGCGGCCGTTCTGCTGGCGGTGCAGCTCGTCGCCACCGCCGCCGTTGACCACCCTGTGGGAGGCGACGGCTCGTGGGACGCCAGCGGCACCAACTACAACGCGTGGGCCGCCACGCACAAGATCGTCCAGGGCGACACCATCTGTAAGTTCATTTTCAATTCATCATCATCTCTAAGTTTTCATTCGGGTCGTAGTAGTAGAGTACTACGTACGTCGTAGCTCATCGATCCATTATGTACGTGCTCATTCCTCGATCGATCGCGCATGATGCAGCGTTCAAGTACCCGCCGTCCCACGACGTCGTGGAGGTGACCAAGGCCGGCTACGACGCCTGCTCCGGCAGCAGCCCCGTGAAGACCTACTCCGGCGGCAACACCGTCGTCAAGCTCACCACCCCCGGCAAGCGCTACTTCATCTGCAGCGTCACCGGCCACTGCGCCGCCGGCATGAAGCTCGCGCTCACCGTCGCCGCCGCCGGCGCCGCGCCCGCGCCGACCAAGAGCACGCCACGCTACAAGACGACCCCGCCCCCAGCAGCAGAGGCTCCTGCCGCGCCGCCGTCGTCCTCCACCGAGGTCTCCACCACGCCCACGGCCGCGCCGGCGCCCCGGTCGTCGTCCGACGCGGCCGGCGTTGGCGGTGGCGTGCTCGGAGCCAAGGCTGTCGTGGGAATCGCCGCGGCCGTAGCCGTGGCCCTGGCCATGTGATCCCAACTCCAAGCATCATTTTGCAGGCAACTCGTTGATTCATTAATTAATTATTCTGCGGAGATTATATTATATTGTTGCGGACAACTGGAGAGTTTAAGTTGCGGTTCTTTTTCCTTCCCATTTCTTTAGCCACCCTCTGCCTATATATATGTTGCGATTAGTGACTGTGTATGTTGTTTATATTGTTCACTGATATATCGAATAAAGCTGTACTCAATTCTTCCACACCAAGTTATATTAAGGCACGATACTGCATCTGCTATTGCAGTTCAGCTATTAAGACTGCATCTGCTGTTGCAATTCAGCTATGAGGACTGCATATATACGCTGTTGCAGTTCATCTATTAAGACCGCATTTGCTGTTGGACTGCGGTGCAGGCATACAGTTTTGTCTAAATTTGGCACAATGATGGTGAGCAGCCGTTTCACAAAAGTAGAATGAAATGTAGCAGCTACATACCAACAGTCCTTGCCAGGCCACCAGAGAAACATCGTTTCTGCGGAACTGCATCTGGGTCCATATCTGTCTGTTGAGAAGAAATCCGCGACAGCGGTCCAAGGTGGTCAAAAGGCCAGTCACACATGCATCAGAACTTAAAACATTTCTTCGTCTCGTTTCAATGACACACGGCAAATTGTCAAATGCTATTTGTTTCTATAACAAAAGTATGGATTTTCCGGAGGAACAGTAGTACAAAGTGTAAAGAACAGTACAAAGTGGACAGGAAAAGATGCAATGATTTTGTAGGAAATCAAAATCTACAGTGCGGGAGCTCTCCCCACCTGAATTTTCTGATCGACGAACCAGAGTCAATTACTAGTTACAAAGGCAGCAGCAGCACAAGCCCGAGATAAAAGCACAAGAGAAGAGAGTAAAGCTGGAAAATGAATCGACGAGAGAAAAAAAAAATTAGAAATTGACACTGAATTTCTTCTGTGATACTGTATCAAACTGAATCAGCACATCAGCAGGTGTTGCTCTAACAAATCCATCTCTTGACTTCTAATCTGCTCGGAGACTAGGCGACAGAGGCAGTCAACAATCGGCTGCTAGCATGATGCCGGCAGAAGCATCGATCAGGACCCCGTGGGGCTGGGCGGTTCCGGTGCGGCCGGCGGCGCAGGCGAGGGGGGTGGCGGGAGCAGCTCGGGTGGTGGAGGAGGAGGCGGCGCCGCGATCTCCGCTGGAGCAGGAGGCGGTGACGGTGACGGGAATGCCGGTGGAGGTGAGTCGACTGCTGCTGCCGGCGGTGGCGGCGGCGGTTGCAGAGTGGGGGGCTCCGGCAGAGGCGACGACGACGGAGACGCCGGCGGCGGCGTTAGAGTGGGTACCGGGAGAGGGGAAGCCGGCGGCGGTAAGGTGCCGGTAGTGTCTGGGGATGGAAATGTTGGATTTTGAGGTGGTGTCGGCTGCGGCCGTGCTGCGGTGGCGGGCTGCTGGATGGGAATGGGAATGGTGGCATCGGTGGGCTGGGCGGAGGAGGATGCTGCTGCGCTGGACTTGGCGGGGCGGTGGAGGACGGCGCGGAAGGTGAGGACGACGCCGATGACGGCGAGGACGGCCAGCAGGGCGAGGAAGATCTTGGTGGCCTTGCCAACGTAGCAGCCCGGCATCATCGCCGCCTGATCTGTCTCGGCGTCTCCCCGTCCCGTGGTGGTGGGGAGGCTGGCTGGCACTGGCTGCTGTGTCCGTGACCACCGCGCACGAGCCACGCAGACGAGACGGACAGCGATGGAGCTGTGGGTGGACAGCGATGCTAGTGAGTATACTACAGAATGAGGGATCTGAGCATCGAGCCGTCCGGTCCGGTGCAGAAACTGAACGGTCATTTGGGTCGGGTTGGGCTCATTTCTCAAGGCCCGTTATGTTGGTCGGTGAAACCGACCCATAGCCCAATACATCGGCCCAACCCCAAAACACCTGAGAGACCGAGAGCAAAGCCGAAGCGAATCCTCCTCATCCTGAACGAGTGGAGTGGACCGAGACCGAGACCCAGACAAACTGAAGACGACGAGACGGCGCAGCGTTCGAGAGGCCGAGCCGCGCGCTATCCACTCCGGCGCGCGCACGCACCCATGGCCACTCTTCTCTCGTCAGGCCTCAACGCACCACCACCACCACCACCAGCGGCGGTCATCTCATCGTCCGGCCGACGAACTCTGCACGTCGTCACGTGCCAAGCATCCTCCTCCTCCCCGCAACAGCACCCCGTGACCGTGAGGAGGAGATCGGCCTGCCTCCGCCTCGGCGCCCTCGGCCTCGCCGCCGTGCAGCTGCTTCAGCCGCACCATGTGTTAGCCCGCGCCGCCGATGGAAGAAAGGAGGACGAGGAGGAGAAGGAGCCGGCCAACAACGGGTGGTGGCTCACCGAGTTCCCCTTGCCCGTGCCCAAAATCCGCAACAGTAAGCAACCAAGCTTCAAGCTTCAGTTCTGTTCTGCTCTGTTCTTTCGATCAGCAGTAGTACTTAGTAATAGTAAGCAGCTTAATTTTTAATTAACTCTTGAAATAAGCACAGAGGAGATAAACAACGCGGAGACGGGGACGCGATCCTTCCTGAAGAAGGGCGTGTTCATGGCGGACATCGGGCCGGGGTTCGCGGCGCACGCGTACCGGCTGCGCAGCACCGCCTTCGACCTGCTGGCGCTGGAGGACCTGCTGGGCAAGGACGCCTCCAACTACGTCAGCAAGTACCTCCGCCTCAAGTCCACCTTCATGTACTACGACTTCGACAAGCTCATCACCGCCGCCGCCGTCGACGGCGACGACGACGAGCAGAACAAGCAGAAGGAGAAGGAGAAGCACGTCGACTTGGCCAACCGCCTCTTCGACAGCTTCGAGAGCCTGCAGCAGGCCGTCACCGCCAGGGATGACCCCAAGATTGGCGAGCGATACGCGGATACCAAGGTCATCCTGCAGGAGCTCATGGCAACCATGGCCTAGCAGAAATGACTGCCTGTTACCTACTACTATTAAGATTAACTGTTCTTTTATGATACTCCTACACATTGGCAACATCACACAACATGTACTCTCCAAGAGAGTAGTACACGTCGTATATGTCAACATATATATAAACAAATTAAGGTTGTTGTACAAATCGTCATAGTGCTACATATATACGAGGCCAGCACAAACATGACATGAGCTAGCTAGCGTATCTTGTGCATTTAGCTGCCTGCAGCAGCTAAGTTGATTTGGAGTTCCTGAACGCGGGAATGGACGTTCATTTGTCCTGGAAACAGAAAGGAACACAAATGAATAGGTAAAAAGTTTGATCTGAAACAAAACGAATATTTATGAAGCCATACATGTCCATTATTCTGTTCTGGCTGTTGGAAAGTGAGAGGCAATTTACTGAATAATTCCGGAAAAATACGAGAAACACAACAACGATCGGCGGACAGACGGGACGAGAAATAACGCGTACCGTTTTGAAGTCGATCGCACTGCTGTAGATCGCCGCTGTAGGCGTTGATGACGACGTTGAGCCGCAGCGCCCGATCTGGTCGGTAGACGAGCCGTGGTGAAGAACGCGAGCAGTCGCGCAGTGCGCTTCCCAAAAACCTTATTCGCCCTCTCCCGGTGCAGGATCGCAAGGGCGAGTGGTTCCGGAGACCTGCTCTCCCGGTCGTCGGTGCACGCCGGCGCTCGGGATGGAGTAGACTAGAAGGCGGCGCAAGGAACGCGAACGTGGGAACGATCTGATCGTGGGGTGCTCTGCCGTACCGCGGACGCCCGTATTTATAGAGTCCCAGGAGGCGGTTCGTATGCGATCTGGATCCTAACCGACTCCGCAGTCGTAGACGCGTCCGTCTCTAACGACTTGGACTCTGACTCGGTAGCCCCAAAAATTCGGAGGCCCAAAAGCCCAATTTAATTTTCTGCAAAAATATAAAATCTGGGCTCGGCTCGAGGCTCGAATTCACACGAACACACGCGCGCGTGCGCGCGTGTGCGGGGCGGGGCGAGGCGTGGCGTGGCGAGGCGAGCGAGCGAGGAGGAGGAGGAGGAGGAGCGCGCGTGGGCCACCCCTCTCTTCCTCTCTTCTCTCTCACTCAAGGAGTGGAAGAGCAACCTCCCTTATATGTAGGGGTTGCTCCACTTCCACTTCCCATGTGGGACTAAACACTTAGCACCACTCCCTCTTGCCCTAATGGGCCTTTGAGATTTTCTAGGATTTATTTCTGAATTAATATTGGGCCAAGCCCATTAATTCCAACAATCCCCCGCCAGATCTCAAAGCCATTAGGAGAGAGATCATTCTCGTTCCTTGTTTAATATACTAGTGTTTTCGGCAGAGACTGTAAAGTTGAACTTCTGCCTAGATCCTCAAGTTTCATCAGGTCACAACTTGAACAATGGACTACGCCTTGAATTGCAAGTTTTGTGTGAACTGACTTCACCCAAAGACCATTACCAGTACTTGGCTACCAGTAGTCTACCCCGCGGGTGGAGCATATGCGTCGTACTCCCTGGTCTCTTCATGAGCTTTCTAGAGATCACCCAAATCTCACAGACTGCGACGTTAGACAGTCGGAGCTCATATAGGTGTGTTTCCTTCAAGACTGCCCTGTAGGACGGCATCTTTGCTACACATAGCCAACAGAAACACATTAAGGCAATTCGCCAACCTGCCTTACAGTTTGAGAGTACAAGTGTGCATCTTCACATAGAGAGGGTATAAAGGAAGTACTCTCCTCGGTGAACCACTAGCTTGTTTTCCCATGTCCTAATTCACGGGATCTCCGATCACATAGGTTGGGTTACTACTATGGTGTCACATCAATGGGTCTCAGACCTATCTCTCTCGATGCACTTTCTATCACATTACGTGAAAGACCCTTCGTAAAGGGATCTGCCAGGTTTTTGTCTGTTTGTATATACGAAACAGTAATAACTCCGGAGTTTCTCATTTTCCTGACAGATTTTAAACGTCTCTTGACATGTCTTGATGATTTTGCATTATCCTTAGAACTGGTCACTTTGGCAATCACCGTCTGATTGTCACAGTTCATAAGGATTGCCGGCAATGGTTTCTCAACTATAGGCAAATCCATCAAGAGCTCTCGCAGCCATTCTGCCTCCGCAGTGGCTGTCTCTAAAGCAGTGAGTTCTGCTTCCATGGTTGACCTCGTCAAAATGGTCTGTTTGCAAGACCTCCATGATATAGCACCACCAGCTAGAGTGAACACATATCCACTCGTGGCATAGAGTTCATCAACATCAGAGATCCAGTTCGAATCACTATAACCCTCAGGCACGGCCGGATGCCCAGTATAGTGAATTCCATAACTCATTGTACCTCTCAGATAGCGCATAACCCTTTCAAGTGCATGCCAATGATCTGTACCCGGGTTTGACATGAACCTGCTCAGTTTGCTTACAGCAAACGAGATATCAGGACGGGTTGCGCTAGCTAAGTACATGAGTGAACCAATCATCTGAGAATATCTGAGTTGATCTCTTGACTCTTTCTTGTTCTTTCTAAGTATCACGCTGGGATCATAAGGCGTTGGAGAAATCTTGCTATCCATAAAGCCGAACCGGCTCAAGATTTTCTCAACATAGTGGGATTGACTTAAAGTAATTCCACTCTCATCCTTATTCAGCTTAATGTTCAAAATAACATTAGCTTCTCCCAGATCTTTCATATCAAAACACTTTGATAGAAAAGACTTGACCTCAGAAATTATATTAATGCTCGTACCAAAAATGAGTATATCATCTACATACAAGCATAACATAACGCTATCGCCCCCACCATGGCGATAGTACACGCACCGATCAGCCTCATTAATGACAAAGCCCGCTGACGTCAAAGTACTATCGAACTTCTCATGCCATTGCTTAGGTGCTTGTTTCAGGCCATACAAGGATTTCAACAATTTGCACACCTTTGTCTCTTCACCTTTTACTACAAATCCATCAGGCTGTTCCATATAAATCTCCTCTTCCAACTCTCCGTTCAGGAAAGCTGTCTTTACATCCATTTGATGGATGATTAGACCATAAGAGGCAGCCAAAGAAAGTAGTACACGAATTGTCGTCATTCTGGCGACAGGTGAATAGGTGTCAAAATAGTCTTCACCTTCCTTTTGAGTATAGCCCTTTGCAACTAGTCTTGCCTTGTACTTTTCAATAGTACCGTCAGGTCTGAGCTTCTTCTTGAATACCCACTTGCAGTCTACTGGTTTGCACCCGTATGGCCGTTCAGTTAACTCCCAGGTTCCATTTGAAAGAATTGAGTCCATCTCACTATGAACTGCTTCTTTCCAGTCATCTGCATCAGGTGATGCATATGCCTCTGCTATGGATCTAGGAGTATCGTCCACAAGGTACACAATGAAATCATCACCAAAGGATTTTGCAATCCGTGATCTCTTACTCGACTGAGTTATTTCATTGTGTTCTTCCTCTGGGACATTCTCAAATGGTGTATCAAGAAACTCGCTAGTTGTGGTGGGTTCAGGACAAATTTCAGAAGAGATCCTAGCAATGCTATGCATATCTTTCATAGGAAAAATATTCTCAAAAAATGTTGCATCACGAGATTCCATAATAGTATCAACATGCATATCAGGTACCTCAGATTTAACTACTAAAAATCTATATGCGATGCTCCGATGAGCATAGCCTAGAAAGATACAATCCACTGTCTTTGGTCCTAGCTTGCGTTTCTTGGTAATTGGCACATTGACTTTTGCCAAACATCCCCAAGTACGCAAGTATGAGAGTGATGGTTTTCTCCCAACCCACTCCTCATAAGGGGTTTTCTCTTTATTCTTGTTTGGAACGCGGTTTAGGACATGACATGAAGTCAATAGAGCCTCCCCCCACCATGCCTTAGATAAACCGGACGTGTCTAACATGGCATTCACCAAGTCACACAATGTGCGGTTTTTCCTCTCGGCTACCCCGTTTGATTGGGGTGAATAGGGAGGCGTCCTTTCATGTATAATACCGTGTTCCGCACAAAAATCATCAAATATTTTGGGAAAATACTCACCACCACGATCTGACCTAAGACATTTGATCTTTCTTTCTAATTGAGTTTCTACTTCAGATTTATAGATTTTAAAGTAGTCTAAAGCTTCATCTTTAGTTTGCAACAAGTAAACATAGCAGAATCTAGTAGAATCGTCTATTAATGTCATAAAATATTTCTTTCCACCTTTTGTCAACACACCATTCATCTCGCATAGATCAGAATGTATGAGTTCTAATGGTGCCAAGTTTCTCTCCTCGGCTGCCTTGTGAGGCTTTCGAGGTTGCTTTGACTGCACACAACTATGGCACTTAGAACCTTTGACAATAGTGAATTCCGGAATTAATTTGAGACTAGATAGCCGATTCATTAAACCAAAATTAACGTGACATAAACGAGAATGCCAGACCTTGCATTATCATTAATACCGCCACAAATATGGTTTACTGACTTATTATTAAACTCCGAAAGAGAAAAGCGGAACAGGCCTCCGCATTCATAGCCTTTACCAATAAATTGTCCATGCTTAGACACAACTATTTTATTGGACTCTAAAACTACTTTAAACCCATCTCTACATAAAAGGGTACCGCTAACAAGATTCTTGTTCATAGTAGGGACATGTTGCACGTTCTTCAGCTGGACAATCTTTCCCGAAGTGAACTTCAGATCGACCGTGCCAACACCACGAACAGAAGCATGTGACCCATTCCCCATTAGGACGGCGGAATCCCGGACGAACTGGTAAGAAGTAAACATGGACATGTCAGAACATACATGAACATTAGCACCCGTATCAAACCACCAAGATGATGTTTGAGAAACAGAAAGAACAGTAAAGGAATTACCGTACCCATCTGCATTGCTGGATGTCACGATGTTGACATTCTTTTTCCCTTTGCGATCTGCCCTCTCAGGACAGTTCTTGGAAATATGTCCCTGCTCCCCACAGGTGTAGCAGCAGCCATCATTGGCTTTGTTTGACTTCTTCTTCTTGAAAGCAGTAGTTTTGTTTGGCTTGAATAGAGACTTGTTCCCTTTGTTCTTGACATAGGGTTTCTGCACCATATTAGCATTGGCGCTAGATTGACCCTCACCTCCTTTCTCAGTAGCGTCCTTAGCCCGAGCCTTCTCCTCAACATCAAGAGATGCTATCAGGTTTTCAACTGATATTTCCTGTCTCTTGTGTTTGAGGGCTGTGGCGAAGTTCCTCCATGATGGAGGTAACTTTGCAATAATGCACCCAGCCACAAACTTGTCGGGTAAAGGACACTTAAGGAGATTGAGCTCTCTCGCAAGGCACTGTATTTCATGAGCTTGTTCAACTACAGGACGGTTGGTAACCATCTTGTAGTCATGAAAATTCTTCATGATATACAGTTCACCACCTGCATCGGCTGCACCATACTTAGCGTTAAGTGCATCCCAGAGCTCCTTCCCATCTGTGACTGTCAGATAGACGTCACAGAGTTTATTATCAAGAACGCTTAGAATGCATCCTCTCAGGGCAGAATTGGCTTCCTCGAACTTTGTCTGTTCTTCAACAGACAAAGGACCTTGAGGCCTGCCCTCAGTTACCCAGAAGATCTTCAGCGATTGGAGCCAGAGCGTGGCCTTAACTTGCCACCTCTTGAAGTGCACGCCAGAGAATTTCTCCGGCCTCAGTGCATCGGCCAAAGTCATCATGTTCAATTCAGGAAATTGCCTAATAAGGTTTTTGGATTGTTGGAAAGTGAGAGGCAATTTACTGAATAATTCCGGAAAAATACGAGAAACACAACAGCGATCGGCGGACAGACGGGACGAGAAATAACGCGTACCGATTTGAAGTCGATCGCACTGCTGTAGATCGCCGCTGTAGGCGTTGATGACGACGTTGAGCCGCAGCGCCCGATCTGGTCGGTAGACGAGCCGTGGTGAAGAACGCGAGCAGTCGCGCAGTGCGCTTCCCAAAAACCTTATTCGCCCTCTCCCGGTGCAGGATCGCAAGGGCGAGTGGTTCCGGAGACCTGCTCTCCCGGTCGTCGGTGCACGCCGGCGCTCGGGATGGAGTAGACTAGAAGGCGGCGCAAGGAACGCGAACGTGGGAACGATCTGATCGTGGGGTGCTCTGCCGTACCGCGGACGCCCGTATTTATAGAGTCCCAGGAGGCGGTTCGTATGCGATCTGGATCCTAACCGACTCCGCAGTCGTAGACGCGTCCGTCTCTAACGACTTGGACTCTGACTCGGTAGCCCCAAAAATTCGGAGGCCCAAAAGCCCAATTTAATTTTCTGCAAAAATATAAAATCTGGGCTCGGCTCGAGGCTCGAATTCACACGAACACACGCGCGCGCGCGCGTGGCGTGGCGTGGCGAGCGAGGAGGAGGAGGAGGAGGAGCGCGCGTGGGCCACCCCTCTCTTCCTCTCTTCTCTCTCACTCAAGGAGTGGAAGAGCAACCTCCCTTATATGTAGGGGTTGCTCCACTTCCACTTCCCATGTGGGACTAAACACTTAGCACCACTCCCTCTTGCCCTAATGGGCCTTTGAGATTTTCTAGGATTTATTTCTGAATTAATATTGGGCCAAGCCCATTAATTCCAACACTGGCATAAGACAGTACAGACAATAAGTTTAACGATCGAACAGTTTAGAGATGAAATAGAAAAAAAAACCTGCAATTGCAAGCAAAAAACATACAGTAGTAACATGAGCAAAAAATTTCCAACAAAAAGGACAAGGCCTCCGCTCTGCAGTAACTCTGTTGTGGGTTAATCAGGCATGCACTAAATCACGCAGGTTGAAAAAAAAAGCCTTTCATGCCTTGCTCTGCTTGCAAGGATCCGATCGGATCGGATCAGATCACTTTCTTTTGCTCTACTTTCTTACAGTAGCATGTTCTAGGTTGTTGCTTACGACGGGCCTCCTGCTACCTAGCTAGCTTTGCTTGCTTCTTTTGCTCAACTGAAAATTCAACTGCAAGAGATATACAGACGACACAAACTTATACGCTGTCTTTTTACTGTACATCTTTTTTATTACCTTGTGCAGCACACCGATGCGAATTTTTTTTCTTTTGTCATATGCATGGGTATAGCGGTCCTTCACTCAAATTACTTTCGCTTTACCCTTTTACTTTCTCTAGTGAGAGAGAGAAAACTGATTCCATCTGTAGCTAGCGTTCAGGTGGCTCTAGCTAGCTACTGTAGTAGCTACAGCAGCTCCATCAGTACGTAGCAGCACCGTACCTCCTGATAAATATGCAAGCCACATTTCAGTTTTGGGGCGAAGAAGAAACGATCGAAAGCCACCAAGTACTCTCCTCCTAATTGCATGCACACTGATAATAAGCAGGTGAGGTGAGGTGAGGTGAGGTGAGTGCAGCCATTGCATTCGTGCTTCAGCTCTTTCTTCCAATTAATTGGAGCTAGCTTGGTGCTTCAGCTCTTTCTTTACAAATTACTCCATCCTGTAACTAACTAGCTGTTGGAATAACGGATGCATATGCAAATGCAATGCCAGTAGTACTTAAATCATCTAATGCAAAATTAGTGCACGTGCTGATGAATCCATATATGCATGGACTGCTGCATGCTGCAGGTAGAAGAGAAGGGGAGATCCATCAGAAGAGAAGGCAGTGCAGGTGCAGAGGGATAGATAGATATGGGTTTCAACCCTCCGGTGCCGCAGCATGACAGCGACTGGGAGATCCGGGTGGCGGTGCTGCTCAGCCTCCTCATCCAGGTCCTGCTCATCTTCCTCGGCCCCCTGCGCAAGCGTTCCTCCCACCGCTTCCCGCGCTTCCTCGTCTGGTCCTGCTACCTCCTCGCCGACTGGGTCGCCGACCTCGCCCTCGGACTCCTCCTCAACAACATGGGCAACATCGGCGGCGGCTCATCAGGCGGAGACTCGTCCTCCACCTCCGCAACAAGCTTCTTCGTCGTCGTTAACAACAACAACAACAACAAGCGCGGCGGGAGTGGAGCAGGTGCTGCTGTTGCCGGCAACAACAACAGTACCAACAGCACCTCCAGCAGCAGCCCCATCATCTTCGCCTTCTGGACGCCGTTCCTGCTGCTCCACCTCGGCGGCCCCGACACCATCACCGCCTACTCGCTCGAGGACAACGAGCTCTGGCTGCGCCACCTCATCGGCCTCCTCTTCGAGCTCTTCTCCGCCCTCGTCATCTTCGGCTGCTCCCTGCGCGGCAACCCCATGATCCCGGCCACCGTCCTCATCTTCCTGGCCGGCACCATCAAGTACGCCGAGCGCACCTACTCCCTCTACTCCGGCAGCGTCAGCGGCTTCCGCGACGGCATCCTCGACGACCCGGACCCCGGCCCCAACTACGCCAAGCTCATGACCGAGTTCGACGCCAAGAAGAACGCCGGCCTCGTCGTCGAGATCGCCATCGCCGACGGCGAGGCCAGGAAGCTGCAGGAGGCGGCGGAGCGGGAGGAGACGCGGCACCTGGTGCTGAACAGCGGCAAGAGCGTCGAGGCGCGGGCCTACGACTTCTTCCTCATCTTCCGCCGCCTCTTCGTCAACCTCATCCTCAGCTTCAAGGAGCGCCGGCTCAGCCAGGCCTTCTTCCTCACCCGCGACGACCCCGGCGAGGCGTTCGAGGTCATCGAGGTGGAGCTCAACTACATCTACGACATGGTGTACACCAAGGCGCCCGTGGTCGGCTCCGGCGTCGGCTGGGTCCTCCGCCTTTTCTGCTCCGGCTGCCTCGCCGCCTCGCTCGTCATCTTCCTCCTCCTCCACGATAAGGATAATAAACACGGCATCAGCCGCGTCGACGCCGGCATCACCTACGCGCTGCTGCTGGGAGGGCTGGCGCTCGACGCGGCCGCGCTGCTCATGCTCCTCTTCTCCAACCGTACCACGGTCTACCTCGAGGAGAGCTGTCCAATTAAGCTCCGGTGGCTGGCGAGGCTGACCAGGCGGCTGGAGTGGAAGAGGTGGCCGTGGTGCTATGACCACCACAGCTGCATAGGCAGCAGGCTGGTAAACCTGCTGGCCAGGCGCTGGGCGGGGAAGACGTCGCAGCTGAACCTCATCGGCTACTGCGTCGGCAAGCCGGACTATTACCCAACCAACTGCGATCGGCGGCGGCTGATCCACAGGACGGCCAAGACGCTGCGCGTCGACGAGATCGTCGACGACATCGTCTTCATCCAGCGCCACCCCGTCGACCCACCCAGCAAGGACGGGCGTGGAAATACTCTCCTCGACTTCATCTTCCGAGGTCTCAAGGAGGAGGCCAAGAGGCTTCAAAGCAGCATCAAGGAGGACAACGCCAAGGAGGAGCTCAAGAAAGTGTGCGACTGCCGAGGCGAGCGCGTCGTCGACGACATCCTCCTCCCCCGGCGCCGGCAGCTCGAGCTCGTCGTCAACAACAATAAGGAATCGTCGTCGTCGTTGTTCGAGGACTACCTGCAGCTGCAGATCATCCGTAGTAGCGTCGACAGGAACAAGATCGAATTCGACGAGTCCGTGCTGCTGTGGCACATCGCCACGGACCTGTGCCTCCTCCCGGACGACAACAAGCAGCAGCCTGATGAGGAGGGTCCGGAAGGAAATAAAGACGACACCGCGTGGATGCAGCGCATCAGCAGGACCCTCTCCGAGTACATGCTGTACCTGCTCATCAAGCAGCCGGAGATGCTGTCGGCCACGGCGGGCATCGGCCTGCTCCGGTACCGGGACACCTGCGCGGAGGCGCGCCGCTTCTTCGGCCCGCTAGCCGCCGCGTCGTGGAACCCTGCTGCCACCGAGGACGAGGATGACGACGTAGTAGCGCGGAGGATGCTGCTGAGCGTGAACACGTCGGAGAAGCCGGCGGTGGTGAAGGGCGACCGGAGCAAGTCGGTGCTGTTCGACGCCGTCATCCTGGCCAAGGCGCTCGGGGCGCTGGGCGACCCCGCGCTCATGTGGGAGGTCATCGCGGGGGTGTGGCGGGAGATGCTCACCTTCGCGGCGGGCAAGTGCCGCGGCAGCACGCACGTCCGGGAGCTCAGCCGCGGCGGCGAGCTCATCACGCTCGTCTGGTTCCTCATGGCGCACATGGGGCTCGGCGACATGTACCAGATCCAAGCCGGGGACGCCAAGGCGAAGCTCATCGTCATCGACCAGTAACTAGCAGCTACCATGCACTCACTAGCACCCCCCCCACTGCAATAATTAACCTCCTAATTAATAATAATACGCCGATCGATGTTGCTGCTGCTAGCACACTCACACGTCTTACGATTTCAATGTGTGTACCTAGCTTATTATCGTTTGATTTTTATTGCCGGTATCATCCATCATAATTAAGATACTGTCGTTAATCATAAGTAGATACATGTATGATTTTGATCGTGCGCCGCCGCTCGATCGGGAGAATGGAAAGCCGCCGTTCGAAATGGGAGTCGATCGGGAGGTCAGGGTTAAGAGAACAAGGGAATCCGCACGAATCTTGATGCAAATCTAAAGGTGTACCACGTCGTCTGAAATGGGCCTCTTAATTTCAGGCGCCTGAAGAGGAGCATTTTCCGTAACAATAATGGTCGGTACACATTTTTTCGTCAATAAAAAACGCTTTATTATTAGATCCAAGAGTTAAAATAAAACTGAAGATGATACAATTCATAAGATTTCACACACTCAACCGTTGCACGTTTGCTGGTAGCAACGGAACGCAACGCAGGTTAATTAGTACTCCCTCATTATCTTTTTAATTAACGTTCAGACACAAATCCTAGTTCATTTTTAGTTTAAAACCTTGTCTGAAACGTCAAATAAAAAAATCAGGAGGGAGTACTTGGATTCAAAGCGCGCCTCTTCAAGTCCTTAATAGACATTTTCCTTTTTTCGAGAATAAGCTCCTCCTCATCAGTCTGATGAATGCCATCCTGCTTGTTGCTACTATTACTACTCCCGATCCGGTCTTCTTCTTCTGCTGCTGCCGCTGATGCTGCTGCCTTGCCAACAAGTAGTGGATCCGGCAATGGCTCGAGGCCGGAGCAGGCGAAACCCTTGGCGGCCTCGATGATGGCGACGGGCAGGCCGAGGCACTTCTTCACGATCTCCTTCTTCATCTCCGCCAGCTCCTTGAACAGCAGGTCCTCCTTTTCCCCGCCGCCCACGTTGCCGTCGTCCTTGTTGTCCTGCTCCTTTCTGGCTTGCTTGTACTCCCTCTCGAAGAGCTTCCAGCCGTTGTCGACCTGGAGCGGCCGCGGGCGGAAGACGCGGCCGGTGCGCACCATGGCCCGGGCGTCGTCCTCCTTGCGGCAGGTGACGAGCACGGCGGCGTTCCGGTGGCGGTGCTTGTTGTTGTCGGGCGGCGTCGACGTCGACTTGGGAAGGCCGTACGCGAGGCGGTCTCCCCACTCGCGGTCCGGCTGGTGCAGCGGCGGCGGCAGCGCCAGGTTGTTGTACCACCCGTCGTCGTTGCCGTTGCCGTACGCGCGGATGTCGTCGAACACGATGAGGTACCCCGTCTTGGATAGCGTCCTGTGAAGGATGTAAAGCAGCACGCCGATTTTGGATTCCTGGACGGCGAGGCAGCTGTCGGTCTTCTGCTTGAGCAGCTTGTGGAACTCCGCCTCCTCCATCTTCTTCACAAGGGCAACGTCGCCAACGTCGGCGGCGGTGGCAGCGGCGGTGCGTTTCTTGGCCATCTCAGCAGCGGCCTCCTTCCTCATGCGCTCGAGCTCCTCCTCCGGGATCTTTCCGGCCTCTTCCTCCCGTTTCTTTCTCACGACGCTGGCGCCGTCGACGACGACGTCCTCGACCCGGGCGGTGTCGAGGCCGAGGTTGTCGAGCATCCGGTAGAGGAGGTTGAAGCGGTGGTCCTCGGAGTCGGGCGGGCCCACGCAGACCCAGAGCCGGACGGGGAAGTGGTCCTTGACCCTGTCGTGCGCGAACACCTTCCGCGCCAGCGCCGTCTTGCCGCTGCCGTGGATGCCGGTGATGGCCGCCGCGCGGAAGAAGAAGTCGTCGTCGGGGCCGCCGACGAGGGCGTCCACCACCCGCCCGGCGGCGTCGTCCCACCCGTAGATCCTGCTCTCGTCCACGTAGCTCGTCGTCCACTCGTAGTACTCCTCCGGTTCCAGCACGTGCTGGGCCAGCCGCACCAGCAGCTTCAGTGACACCGACGACACAGCTTGGTGGTCGTGGTGGTGGTCTTCTTCTTCCACCCCCTCCTCGTCCTCCTCCTGTGTTGGCCTTCTTCTTCCTCCCCCGCCGCTGCTCGTGAGCTTATTATTACGGAAAGGGTGGTAGTAGTAGCGCATCGCCGCCGACAGCAGCTTCTTCTTCGAGAGGACGACAGGATCAGGCCGCCGCTGCTGCTGCTGTGTTTCTTCCGGCTGCGGCTGCTTCGTGACCATCAGCTGGTGCAGTGCGCCATTGATTTCCTTCAACAGAATGTCCAGCTCCTCCCTCTTGCTCTCCTCGGGGAACCCCTGGCGTGGTGGTATTGCGAGCGCGAGCCTGGTCTTGATCTTCTCGAGGACATGGGAGAGATTTTCCAGGTCTTTTCCCTCACGAGTGCCATTATTGCTCTTGATCGCTTCGTCGATTCGCATGGTTACCTCCACCGATCGGCGAAGCAGCTTCTCGTTTTCATCTGCAGCAACCGCCGGCATTGTTGTGTTCTGTACAACCTTGTCCTCACCGCCGGCGGCCATGACGATCAATATAATGGATGCTAGTACTACTTGTATGTGTGTTTTACGTATGGCGGTATGGAGAGGCCCATCATTCCTTCCAAGATTTATAATAGCCTCACCGATCGACCGAGGCACAGGACAGGACAGGAGAACCATGCAAGATGATGCTTGCTCACTTGACGAGCAAAGCCAGATGCCATGATGCTCCCCCGGTCTTTTTTTTTTCTAAAAAAAAAAGAGACCTGCCAAGTTCTTTCTGGAAGCAAGTAGACTTTGAAAAAAAATGGTGTGTAGTAGTACCAAAGAGTAGCACCCACGTAAGGAACCAGCAGCCATCTGGTGTTCAAGACAAAAGCGATCATATGGTCAGGAAATGTACTACTCCTACCAGGCAGGAGCATCACAAGTATGTATCAGGACCGGTTCCAACCGTAAATGTGTATCAAAAGAATAGGACTACAGCAGCTTTAGTAAATTGATGAATCAAATCGTGTTCTTATTTTGCTTTCTCCACGCATTCTTCCTTTACCCACTACTCTTACCATTTCTTTGACGACTAGTACACGTACGGGTGAATCCTATATGTAGGTCACAATGCTGGAGTTGAGGTAACTAAAACTCAGTCCTCAGTATGGAATGGGCAGGTAACCTAGCTAGGTCAAACTAAGTCAGCTCCATCCCACAAACTTTGTTGATTTCTCTAGCTAGCAACACCTTAGAACAATGACTCTGTATATAATCAAAAAGAGGGCTCAGACCTCAGTCAGTAACTGGGGTTCGTGTTGTTCTTTCGATGGTGAAATGGTCCACAACCCGAACAGATCTGACAGGGTCTGGTGATGAGGCGGACTTCCACTTGCTTGGGTGTCTCCGGTGATGGCTGAGCTGATGAGCCCCTCTTACCTCTGACTCCCACTTGGGATCCAACTTCCAACCCTTTGGCACCTGTTGTTTCAGGAAAACAAACATGTTCAGGTACACGTACACTGCATTTTATCATCCACACATCAGGCATCAGTGATGATGAAGTGTTACCTTGTCAACTGCAAGAGTAAATACTTCCAGATCACCATCCGTTTTAATGTGGAACCTTGTGAATGACTTGTAGTTTGCGATGCGCAGTGATGAGAAGGCTTCATCGAAGTGTATGTGGAACCAGTTGACGCAGATGTATAGGTAACTGCCAAATATGAGGGAAACTACCGGAGTCGAGAAGATCCAGAAGTAGATGAATACGGAAGCGTAGTACATGATCAGAACGCTCCGTGAAAGAGACATCATCCCATTCCTGCAGATATTTATTCTTGTCACTGCCATCACCTGTATGTACACACATAGTGATGGATTTAAAAAGAGAAAGCATTAGCCAACAAACTTCCCTGTACGTTGAGGATGCAATCTAGGACAACAGTTTCAACCTTTATAAATCTAATTTTGCAGAATTAGATGATAACTTCTCAGTCATTCTACATACAAATTATTTAAAGTATACCATAGTTAAAACTACAGGTGCAATCACTAGAACGTTTTCAGAAAGAATTATTACCTCAGGGACGTCAAAGGCTGACATAAGGTACTTTATGCATGCTGGGTACAGTCCTAGCGTCCATTGTTCCAAACGGGCACGAAGACCAGTTGGATCTGGAAAATGCTCACTTTCCATGGATCGATACCATTCATATAGAGTATGATAGCCTACAAAAAGAAATTGTATTTTTAATAAATCTTTAAGTATGACATCTGGGGACGTCGTGCCACAATATATACGGCAAAAGGCATACCTGAAGTTGCCAACAAATGATTCCGAATACAAATTTCAATACCCAACTCCAGCAGCAACATTAAAACTAGAGCTGCAGTTAAATGGGACAAAACATGGAGGCTGCCTATAACAGCTCTTTTCCTCCGTGAGAGTTTTGATGGTACAAACAAGTATGATGCCATCAATAAAGTTAGACTTCCCACTGAAGAGACATACGAGTGTTCAAAAATATAGAGCAGGGCACTCCATATTGTACTTGAGAAGCTTCTCAGACGCCCAGTCCAAGTTTCTTCATTCAAGATGTGGACGAGATTACACTGGAAAAAACAGGAATACAATCAAGAACATGAGTATAAATTCACATCACAGGTCCGTCCATTTGACCATCCATGTGATATAAGGTGAAGTGTGCAGGCCAAGAAAGCAGCAGTAACAAGGTACCAATGTCTAGCCAAGGAAACATAAAGGGTAACAGAATGATTTAGATGCAAAGAAGTCCTCTTAGGCTCGCATAAAGAAATAAAGAGTGAGTTTTTGCTTTAGATGGCTAATTTTGTGCCAATGAAGATGCCTAAAGATTTGGTCATTACTTATACTTTCCAAAAGAAAAGGCAAAAAATATCAAACAGCAAAAAGAGAATATTATCCTATATACAACAGAAGCCAGCAGGCTTAGGACAGGTCCAAGCAAATAAAATGCCTTAAAAGAGAGATATGTCCTCATAGTGAGAATAAATGTACAATGAAAATAGATGTGGTTTCAGTTTGCAAAAGAAAATTAGGAAAATTTGAGGTTCACATTTACTGTTACCAACAACCATCAACAGTTATTAAGATGTATGCTAAAATAAAGATATTTGAAGAAGAAACTGCTTACTTCAGCGATATGGAACTGACCTGAGGGAACATTGAAAATACCAATATGAAGTAGATAAAACCACCAATAATGTCAAACTGCCAATTCTTCTTGCGAAACTTCAGTATGTTACCGAGTGCAATCTGATAGTAAATAAGATTCATCAGACAATTGATAGTATTGTGCACAAGCTGGTTAATAGGTTAAATGGAAAAGAGTACTTTCAGGATAGTGAACAGCATACCCCACTAGACTCATCATATGATGGATATGCTGCCTTGCATTCATAGGTTGTTCCGGAGAACCTCTCAAAGTTTCTGAAAACATGTGTGGGGTGCAAAAAGGCGCCACCACATCCATTGACAAGCAAGTGTTGCACACAATTAGTTTTTTCTGATCGAGTGACAGAATGCCTCATAAAATGATGTAAATCCCCTGCCATGCGAAGTTTGCATCTTCCATTCACGTATTCCTGAATTAAATGTGACACATTTTTGCCTGTAGTCTCCTTCCAATACCAATCAAGAAGCCAGTTTGGCTCATGTGTTACTATGATCACAGAGTCATTCTCTCCAACCTGCAGGACTTCAGAAATTCAGAAGATAAATGAAATCTTAAAATAAAAAGTAGCTGCAACTTGCCAGTAAACATGGCTGAAGGATTGAAGCAATTAAAACACTGCTGCATCAGTCGAATCCAAAAATAATGACGAATGAAAATCATTTTTCTCCCGAGTAAAGAAAAAATTTGAGCAAGCAAAGAAAAAAGCACCTTGTTCCGGCAAAGATCTGCGAAAAACTTGAACTGGTACACATCGATATCACAATGAAGAGCTAGATCAAGACCAAATATCCACCAGCCCATGGGAAGCTGCAATGCAAAATAACTCTTCTTTTGAGGCAGAAACCATCCACCTAACCAGCTTCTGTGGCATATATATCTCATAAAAGTGTGCAGGCCGTCAAACCAGTCTGCAATAAAAGGAACAGAGATTTAGAAAGGACATCCTTACATATTTGATCAAGTATGCATAAAAGGAAGTACAGTGAAATATATTAGATTAATCAAGAAAGTTCACAGACCATGGTTCCCGGGAATTATGAAACACTGTGGTCCATCATATTCATTCATCCTTGATACACCGGGAGGAACCTCAGGCTTGTCCAGAGCTATATGTTCAGCCTTATACCACGGAGGAGGTTGTAGAGCATACTCAAAAGGTCTGATAAAACGATTCTCATATGTAAATGTCGAAGGGTTTGGATACCTGCATGTATTAAAAAAAAGATAAATATGTACAGCACATTAATATGATGGAGATAGGCAATAAAGATATGCATCCCAGAGTGTGAATGAAAGGAAATAGGATTCCAAAAAATGGTAAACATATATAACACAAACACTTACAACGATGGAGTAAGTCCATCTAGTTTATAGATTGTACCATTATGGATAGGCAATAAAGACATGGTTCCCAGCATGCAATTGGTAGAAAAATAGAAATGTCTAGTGGCCACAGGCCATAGAAGTTATATTTTGGTACACCGAGATAAAAGTTGCTTCCATAACTAGAACAAAACTCAACCAGGCAGCTAACATCCTCGATATATAATATTCAGTTTGAATCTTCAGTTATAAAAATTACACATGGCATTAGGAAGACATCAATTGTGTGACCCTACTCGCCAGACAAAAGTACATAGAGAGGTTTGTTGCAAATACAGGATTAAAATTAAACTGGACAAGAGGCAACTTCAATTAAATATGGCACAATCTTACGCAAGATCTCCGCCAATAAGAAGCAAGTTTCCACGTGGGAGAGTATGCATAGAACCACCAATTACAGTCTGAATGCATGGCTGGGCTAACAGCCTAGCAACAGTGTATGATGAATTCCCTCCATCACCAGTGTCAGCAACAAAGTCAAACCAAAGGTCTTCCCTCTCACTTAAGTAGTCATATAATAGGTCATCATTTGGAGTGTCATTTGCAGGTCCTGTCATTGCAGCCTACACGAGGATGCATAGAAGTTCGATGAAAAGGGAAGTGCATGTCATTATATTTGAAAACACACCCAATGCACATTAAATTTGTGACTTTGGAGCAACCTAGATCCAGAAAAAGCACCTCGTACCTGCATCATGCGCATGTCAAATCGTCCAACAAAAAGAGTTACAGAGACCATAAGATCAAATGCAGTCTTGAATAAATCAGCTGATGTCCTGCATAGAGCAAAATTGAAGATATCAAATAATTTTTGTTCGTCCCATCTAGGATGTAACTAAATTTAGTTAGAAGTTAAAATAGAAGGCCCTACCCTGAATACCAAGGTACCATGTCCAGGAAGTCTGGTTTCATGTGTCGCTTCAGCTTTTCATCCTCTGAATCTATTGATGCGTGTGTAAGAGCCCATCTGAAATATTCACAAACAAAATTGAGAAATACACAAATAAAGAACACTAAAAATGAGAAAAGTTGAGGTTGAGGTCTTGGAACGACAACACATCAATAATTGTAAACAAAGCATAAAACATTACATGCATACCCAGTTGATCTCTCCACAACAAAGTTTGCGATGTAGAGGCCCACAAACGTAGCCCACAGTGAATACAAAGGAGATATTTCATCAGATGGGCCAGCACAGGATCCACTGCAAACTAACTGGAGGAAAACATGATCAATGAAGTGCAACATGTATGCTGTCATGCAGTAGTATGAGAAGAACAAAACAAAGAAAGAGGGAAAAGGAATAAGGAGAAGCTAGTGGTACCCACCTCCCCATAGATAACCCATTTGGCCAGAAGAGGATAATCACTTGCAGACCCAACAGGAGCAAACCAAGACGAACATATCTGATCTTTCAACTGATTCATACGGAGAAAATTTGATATCCATGTACTTCCATTTTCGTTTTTAAGAAACGCGATCAAATTTGGATCAGAACTACTACTACCAAAAGATCTGCTTCTGTGCACGGCGCGATTACCACAATGACTGTAGAATACACAACAGGCAATGCTGATCACCTAAAAGAAATCCAAAATTAACATTCCATGGAGCAAATATGGAGGATGAAACATTGGGAATATTTTTTTGGAAACTTACAGTACAGTTCTGGACAATTGTCCATACTCCTGGTCTCGTTCCTGCCATGCGAGCAACCAGCCCAATGTACCAGAGACCGATGAACACGATATGGAAGGCGGTAATGAAAAGGACTGACGAGAAATATATGGTCAGAAAAAGCGAAAGGTTCATGCGCATATCGACCCCCATTGATTGGAAGCTAGGAAGATGGTACAGGGACGCGAAGCAAATCCAAGAGACGTACCTGCAATCGTGCAACATAACTGTATTAAGCAATAATGACAAACTCAAACTTGGTGGTACTTTTTTCTGGCCGTTAAAACCGTATAAGCTGAAAATATTAAATTGAGACCAACTTTTAAACAAGTCTTGAAAATAAACATACCAGCGGTTGAAATTGGAGTAACTTGGCTGAATGGTCCTCCCAAGAAACGGGGAGGAGAAGAAGTAGAAGAAACCAATCAGGCAAACGTACATGGACCACCACTTGACATTGCTGTCCAGTTTATGTACGAGCGTGTGCATATTGTCAGACGATATGAAGAAGAGGCAGGATATAATCACCGCCGTCATGATATGCCTGGAGTGTTCGTGAGGATACGGGTAGCAGGTGTGCGTCAGGATGGTCCTCACCCTCTCCATCTTGAGGGTTCCCAGGAGTTGGCTGCTGCTGCTGCCACCCTGCTTGTCTGAACCCATCTGAATATCCTTTTATCCTTTGTAAAAAAAAACAAGCAGTACTGAAAAATGTTTTTGATTCGAACAGATCAGTTTTCAATAAGAACTGATTTCCTGCGCGATGAGATACTGCGTCAGGTATCCGTAAAAGAGAGTTGAATTGATGAACTGGAAGTACCGTATCACACATGTTTTCATTAATGCCTACGGTCGAAAAATGTGATTGTATATGACTAGTAGTAATACTTTACAGTACAGAGATGATATCGTGTAGTAGTACGAGTGCGATCCTAAGCGAGGATCCAGAGCAGCAGTAGAACGCATGACACTCACACCATGTGGGCTGGGCGGAGTGAACAGAACAGATGATTTTAGCCCATTCCTCAAGTGAAGAAAGGCGGACACCTAAATACTGTACAGTAGTTCCCTTGATTGGTTGGTTACCTGTTGAAGGCACGCGTCCTGAGACCTCCTCCGCGGCTGTGATTTGTTGGTTGCTGCATTGAGTTAGGGTATAGGGACGAGATGGGGTTGAAATGGGTCTGAGGCTCTGAGTGCGGAGGTACCTTCCCACCGGGATCCAATGGCGGTGGAGGCGGGGCGCGCCGCCGGCGAGGGGAGGAGGAGGAGAAGAGTGGTGAGTGGTTCGTCGCGAGGCAGGTGGGCGGAAGAGGGAGAGTGTGGTATGGATGCCGCGATGAGTGGGAATATCCACTTGGCTTCGGGGCTTATTGGAGGTGCGTGATACTCCATCTCAGCCGTTGAATCCGTAATCCACGGTCCTGACTGATCGAGCCGGTTTTCTTTTTTTTTTTCTGTCAGGGGAACAAACACGAGCATGAGTGGGAATATGCTTCCGGCACCAGTTCAATTAGCCAAATTTTAAATAAACCTTCGAGTGAAAGATATAAATAAACAATGCATGAGGTTAGTGGGCAGTCTGACGCCACTTTGAGATTGACTCTTTGAGTACATCACGTGAGAGAGAGAGAGAGAGAGGGGAGGAACACGATGCAATGAGAACGTGGAGTTGGTCGTAGTGGCATCCGATCGATCAGTGAGAAACAAATACTCGTAGCAGTATTTAATTCGACATCACACACAGATGTTTACTACAGTATTATTGAATTGAATTTGAATCCTTCCTCCTAATGATGATGAAGGCATCAAGCAAGCAAAACAAGCAAGGAAACACAGCAGAAGCAGAGAATCGACGACGACCGACGACGATCTTTCATCCGGCCTAGTAGCTAGCTACTTGAGCTTCTTGGCGACGCCGGCGAAGTACTTCCCCTGATGCCTGGCCAAGGCGAGCTCGGCGTCGCTGGGCGACCGACTCCCGTCGGCGCCGGCGAACGTTCCCGCGCCGTACGGGCTCCCGCCCTTCACCTCGTCGACGCCGAACATCCCGGCGCCGAACGTGTACCCGACGGGCACGAACACCATGCCGTGGTGCGCGAGCTGCGTGACGGCCGTGAGCGCCGTGGTCTCCTGCCCGCCGCCCTGCGTGCCGGTGGCGAAGAAGAACCCCGCCGGCTTCCCCGCCAGCGCCTGCGCCTGCCACAGCCCGCCCGTGGAGTCAGCGCCGCCATCATGCCGAACCGCTTACGTGGTCATGGCGTCGGAAGTGACGGCAGCGTCATCCAGTGTTACTTTGGATTCGCAGTGCAGACTGCAGAGGACACCGCTGCTGCGGCTGCGGGGAGTCGAGAGGTTGAAGACGAAACCCATGTCGGATCGTAGCCTATTAAACTGGCAAAAC
This sequence comes from Tuctoria greenei, assembly GCA_036927565.1. Taxonomy (NCBI): domain Eukaryota; kingdom Viridiplantae; phylum Streptophyta; class Magnoliopsida; order Poales; family Poaceae; genus Tuctoria; species Tuctoria greenei. The sequence continues at coordinate 157,472,781 of JAYESD010000011.1, read as the reverse complement.
AAACCGAGGTTAATTTGGGAGATAAAAGGATCAGAAGAAGGTGGGGCCCCAACAGCAGCAGCCGCCGCCGTAACCACATCACATCAGCTTGGCATCTTCCTCTCCTGTCCTCTCACGACGCCGCCTCCCCCCACACCGCAGAATCAATCGCCTCCCCGGCGAGCCCTCCTCCATCTCCATCCCCTCCCCTCTACTCTGGCTCAGCTGCCCTGGAATGTGGAGTAGTGGACATCCTCACGACTGGGATCCGCTCCTTCGTTCGTTTCCTGGTAACGAACTCGTTCCTCCGTTCTCCGTCCAAAATCTTATCCATCCCTCGCCGCCACCGATCGAATCGAGGTCCGTACTCATGTAGTATATCGCCGTGCCGATACCAGTTTCCGTCGAGAAATTCGGTAGCCTCTTCCCGTGTAATCCAAACAAGGATGATAATTCCATTTTATACCGAATGCGGGAAACCCATGATTTGCAATCAGCCGAATGCGATTACCATCTCAATGCATGGGAAGACCATCTCAATGCGATTACCCTCAAAACGGAACATACATTTAGCCCAAAGCACAATGCAACAGACCACAAGAGATAAAAAATTCGTACTAGCACAGAATACAGCAACAACAGAATCAATCTCCACTGAACAGATTCTCATTCTATTCCTCGTCAGAAGAGTCACCACCCAAAGGGGCCTTTGTTTGCTCAACCTCTACAGCAGTATCCTACGCACACACACAACATAGCAAAATAAGGTTAGATCCAACCGCAGGCAAAGTATACACACACAAATCGCCAATTTGTCAAACTGATTCGCGACTAAACTAAAACAGATCGGCGGGTATTACCTGCACTTTATCCCAGTCCTTTAGTTTAGAACCTAGCATGTATGTGTCACGTAGAGGCGCCCACCCTGGTTCATCTTCATCTTTGCCGACGTGCTAAACACAAAGTTCAATCATGAGACCCAAATTCTTCACAAACAGTTCCAGGGATCAACATTGCATAAGGTAGCTTTGAAATTTAAGTACAGAGAGTAAGAATAACTCCATGTTAGAAGTTATTAGGATTGCCCAAGAAACAGTTGGTGGTAAGTACCTTGGAAAAACTAGAAGAAGCCTGGCTCTTTTTATCTTGACGAGATGCGACAGCCAATTCATTGAGGAAGGTTTTCTTTCTTTCTTTCGCCAAAACTGTCAGGGTTACGAGGATATCAGTCAGCACATTTAAACATAATCATTGAAAGGGTGGTTGCATGCCAAAATGATATCACAAAAGATCAATATAATGTATTATTACTGCACTACAATGAGAAACAAGTTTCAGAACCGTTTTCAGGCTTGACTAATCTAGCAACCACAACAGAAAATAATATGGCTTGACAGTTGATGCCATATGTTTGGTACAATGTCTAACCAGATGGAAAGAACAAAATTGCTGAAAGCCATCCAGACCCCATATTCTATTAGTTCTACAGGATTTCGAGCTACTACTATCACCATGTAGCAAGTGTTCGATAGTCACTTTGCAAGTTTTACAGTAAGCTGTTTTGACTAAAAACGGAAGTATGCATTTAAGTTTGAGCATGTGTGGATACATCAATGGGCAAAATAGTTTTCACAGAGGAATCCAAATATAGTGGAGAATGGTGGCTATAGTATAGTAGCAGTCTAGCATTAGAAGATGAGAAAAAAATACCTTTGGCATCCCTAGTGCTTGATGGGTTCAAATCTTTCCGAGGCTTCTGTGCCTTGCTCACCTGGAAAGGAAAATTAATTCCCATAACTATCAATACATTGATGCATAAACATTGACATGAAAATGTTTGTCACTGCCATTCGGTATGTAGTGAAAACATTTTTGCTCCTTGTCAAATAAACATAAGAAAACCGGATTAAGTACGCATGGAGAGGCCATAAAATGCTATACTTCAGAAAAATACATAGAGAAAGGAATGACCAAAGTTAAGACCTAGAAAATAACTTAATAATATTTAGCAGATGAAGACAGAACAAAATTAGGAACCAAGAATAGACTTCAGGAACAGCAATGTGCAACAGTACATATTCTTTGGGATCAATATAAGATAAGTGCCCTTACCGCATTGAACAGCCTCACAACTGAATCACCAGAAGCCAGAAAAATTCATGAAACACAACCAATTAGTCAACAACAAATTGAATTTGGTGAAACACGTATTGAGATATGCAAATTGTATGGGATTAGAAACAAAGCATTACCCCCTTGGGTTGCGATTTTCATGAGCTCCTTATCATGAGTGTCCAAGTGGTCTTTAGGCAGGACATGTCCCTTCTCAGCTGCCTACAGTTTTCCCACCCACCAGAACAGAGCTAATGGATTACTCAATGTGAAATTGTGAACACACTTATAATGCGGGAGAGTTAGTGTAACGAGAGAGAAACGAGTGAAGCAAATCTTACCTCACGTTTCTCCTTGCGAGCCAGCCCCTTGGGCTTGTGCTCCTCCACTTCTTCGGCCAACTTGGCGGCGACCAGTTTCTTGTGTGCCGAAAGAATTGGACCCTAAAGAGATTAGGAGGTCAGAGAGGGGAAATGTGTTAGCCCATATCTGTTGTTTCATTTCCTCCTACTCCCTCCGTCCTTGAAAGTTTGTCCCTTTGATGTCAATCAAGGAGGCGGGGGGAATGGTGTACGAACCAGCGGGTCGTCAGGGAGCTTCTTGGCCATGATCTTGAGGAAGGCGACGCGGAACGCCCTGCATCCCTCCTCGAACCTCGTCAGCCCGCCGCCGCCCGCCTCGTCCCCGGAGCTCGAAGCGGCTTCCTCCTCGTCGTCGTCGTCCCCTGAAAGGCCTCCGTCGCCGTCGCCGTCGTGGTCGTCATGGCGGCGGAGAGGTGGGCGCTTCTCCTCCTGCTTCTGCTGGTGTTCTCCGTGCTCTTCTTCTTCTTCCTCGTCGTCGTCGGAGTTGTAGTCGCGGGCGCGCTTCTGGAGGAGCTTGACGAACTTGGCGCTGGGCTTGTTGGCGCGGCGGCGGACGGGTTCATCGGAGCGCGAGAGCTTCTTATTCTTCTTGTTGTTCTTGCCACCCTTGCCCTTGCCTGGCCTCTTGCGCTTGCCGGGGTTCGGCGGAGCCGATACAGCTCGGGGGGCGGTGGCGGCGGAGGCCATGGGGAGGGTTTAGTTAGGTCTTCTTCTTCCTCCTCTTCGCGCGTTATTATGTGTAGTCGCCTCTGGGCCGTCGTTGGGCTAGATGGGCCGATTCTGTTTAGCTAGAGTTGAGAGGTGGCCCGGCCCAGTCCAACACACCGCGGCAGCCTCTTCCTCTCGGTCTCACTCTCACCGCGGCAGCCGGCGGCGACGGCGAGTGATGGCTGCCGGTGCCAGGGAGGAGGCGAAGGGACCGGCGAGACCATCTTTCAAGACGAGACGAGTGATGGCGTTCAACTTCCTGCGGTCGCGCAAGTGCTTAACGATCTCGTGCCGCCATTCCGTAACCCGCTACGATCTACTAGTTCCCAGACGCTGGAGCACGGAGCGGCCAGCAGTGTGGTTCACGACCCTCTTCCGTCTGCGCAGGTACTCGTTTGCCGTCGTCTCATGGGCTTTCAAGTAGTTCCTTGTCTCTAGGTAGATTGTAGAACGAACGCGACCGAGGTTGAGATTCTCCCTCCATCCCCAAATGTTTGACGTACTAGTTCCTTGTCTCTAGGTAGATTGTAGAATGAACATTTGGGGATGGAGGGAGTATGCCATATGGGTAGGTTTGCTTAGTTCTATGCTCTGATTAGTGCAGTTACAGTGTTTGTTGAAATGCCAAAGTGCATGTGACGAAACTCGAAACATGAGACCTACATGAGTAAAATGGTAGGATCTTGGTGACTGCAGTATCCTAAAAAGTCATGGCTTGTTTATGCTTAATATCTCATGACATGCTTCTCCACAGCTGATGAAACGGTACTATTGGTATAATACTCAGCAGGTGGCTTATATTTGAGGAAACATGACCAGATATTATAGCTGCAGCGTCTTTATTGACTTAATTATTAATATAGTAGCAGCAAGTGGAAGCTAAATGGGTCAAATGATGGGCTCCAGTCGAATAAAACATATCCAACTGGGTAATGGGTGACCTTATGGTGTAGACCGGGGGCCGCTTTCAGCATCACCAAATCATACAAAATATAGGCTGACGGTGACGATTAATAGGGGGCCGCCCCTTACCCCAGGTCATGTGACAACTGTGGTTGGAATCCTCTTGAACAATTGACATGAAATTTTTTTTGAATATTACGGAAATTCTTCTGTTATAGTAGAGGTCACAGCTAGTATAGTTCTGTATATATGTGTAACTGGATAAAAGATTAATAACCCACTAGCTCATAGACTGTGCATGTTGGTGAACATATTATGGTAAAAGTGGTAAAAAAGCTCTCGCCAAACTAACTGTTGGACGTACCACATATGCACTAATTTTTGCAAACTCAGCAGTTAGAAGTAAACAAGCAAAGTCCAAGAAATATGTATTTTTATTATTTAACTGCTGTATTCTGTCAACATCAAGGCATTGAAGTTGTTGCCAACCCAATCAATTAAATGCCTAACAGCTGAGTCATCTAACTCCTATCCACTCTTTAGTTTGTCCAAAATTTTGAAATCGTCCCGAGTTGACTCCCTTCAGCTGTCCATTAGCATCTTGAACACACCAAGGCAAATGACATGAAGCAGTTGGTAATGTTCAAGCCTGAGCTCTGCTAGCAGCCCGTCAGCTGAAAGCCATAGAGGTCAGTAACCTCCTGTGCTTTCTTCCTAACTGTCCTGTTTGATGATGTGATTATGCTTCTATTACAGTTCATATTAGTTTTAGGCACCAAGCATCCGCCTGACAGACAATACATAGAAAAGCTATTTATGTTTTTTCCATTCTTGCCCCTTTACTTTTAACAATTGCTCCCTTTTAACCATCTTGTTGTAGTTCAGTGTACAAGGCTGGTCTTTTGATCATGGCTATCTCAAAAGTATAGGAGAACTGGCAGCAGTAACAAGTCACTTGGACTGGAAGTTGCAAGTTAACATTTGTGAACTGATTCCACAAAAGCAGCAGCCATGATACCTCCATTTAGTGAGACCAACAGCTAGTGGTTCCCTCAAAAATCTTATGAAGTTGATACAATGATGATAAAAATTATTTGCAATTTTGGAGGTGTATTCTTACCGAGGCCAAGTGATGGAGAGCTTCGGTATGTTGGTGGTGAAAGGCATCTCGTTCAGATCAACGGGAACATGTCATGGTATGAGCTAATCTGCAAGACAACAAAGTTTATAAGGCGGGCTCACACGATCAAGTACCATCTCCCAGGGGAACAAGTGAACATGCTCATTTCTATTACCTCTGATGACGACCTTCACAATATGGTTGAAGAGTGCATCGTGCTACAACGAAACAAAGAAAGGCTGACCATGTACCTCTTCTCAGATGATGATGAAGAGAACCGTGCACACTTTGTTGTTGCACGTGCATCCAATGCAGAAAAGGAAACAAAGTTCATTGCTCTCATCAACGGACTGACCAGCCCAAGCAAGCCATTAAGAGTGCAGAGTCTCGGCAGTACCCCAACCAATGACCTGGCGCAGGTGACATTTGCCTCACACATTATCAATGCGGAACCACCTAAAACATCGAGCGGACAGCTAGAGAAGACATTTCCAGCTCCGAATTTCCTAACTAGGATGGCCAGAAAAGAATACAAGGCACATAACATGAACAGCGAAAGCAATAACCTGATCACCTCTGATAAGAACATGATTGCTGCTCACCATGGTTCATCAGTGACATCTGAATCAATGTATGCAGGCAAGGAGCCATGTAATGCAAATGCTCCCTCAAGGCATCAGCAAGGACTTCAGCGAACTACTACAATCATGGTTGAAAAGGGTGATGAAGCTAGTGGAGAGCAGGAGAAAGGATTGCCAAGAAAGGAGATGTGGGCACCACTAGACAACAACAATTCCAATGTATCACCATCGAATTCGAACAAAAATAGCCTCAAGTCAGGTAAAAGTGGACCTGCATATGAAATTTCAACATCTTTATCAAGGGGTTCCCAGAAGACAGTTGATCAACAAACAAGATCTGATGGTAACAACTTGAATCTAGCAAGGCATAGCACCCAAGAAGACACTTCTCATTCAGCAGTAGGCCCAGTAAGGAAAAATAGTAACCTCCCATTGAAGAACAATAACATGGAGATGCCAGTGCGTTATCATGAATCTGGTACTCCTGCACAATGCAATGATATTATCCACCTCAGTGCAAACCTGCATGTTCTGGAGAAGTCAGTTGCAGACAACAGAAGGGAGGAGCAACAACTTTCTATTCCTCCTACGAGCAGTAACACAACGAAATGTACTCACTCTAAGCTTACCGGTAGTGGTGATGAAGTAATACTTTCTTGCTCTTTTACACCTACAACTGAGCTGAAGCCAAATATTCTTGTGCGTGCTTCAAGCGAGAGACAACAAGAGCGATCGAGCGGTCCAAAGCCAGATGAACAATCATCAAAAAACATCAAGTCTCTTTCAGTTGGTGCTGATAACAATAATCTTCGGATCAAAAGTCAATCACCAGAGGCTAAAGATACCACCGCATCGTCAATCGCGGAGCTTAAAGTACATCAATGCATATCATGCTATAATTTACCAAAAACTATACTTCTATGCATAATTCTGAGCATTATTTTTTTCTGGTAGGAGCATGAAACCAAGAACAAAGAACACAGTCGTCCAAAAGATGCAGTGTTGGGAAGTGGTCTCACAAGTAATGTCCAGGTCTGTAGTCAACTTGTCTTACCTGTAACATAGTGACCTGAAGATGAATCTACACTGATAGGAAAAATAACTGAAGAACTAAAGAATAAGTTAAAAATGCCAATTAATATTCATAATACAAGACTGAGTCAAGTGTTTCCAAGAAAAGATTTATCAGCAAATTTCTATCTTCTTCTTTTGGCTAACTGGAAAAAATATCCGTTACCCATTCATATAATTGATGACATGGCAGATAATAAGGAATGAAGACCTCGAAGATCTCCGTGAGATGGGCTCTGGTGCATTCGGAACAGTTTTCCATGGAAAATGGAAGGGAACAGATGTTGCCATCAAACGGATAAAAAATGGCTGCTTTATGTTGCCATCACCTCGAGCAGATAAATTGGTAAGTGGTATCTAAATTCACCAAGAATTAACAGCCACAGGTTCCATGGTCATCCAGTTGGGACCTGCAGTTCCAACAATTGGCCGGTTTATGAGGCTGGTACTTCATAAACTTGCAAGAGTTTGTATTATCATTTAGTGTAGCCATGTACCAATATTTCACAATATTGTTATCTTTAACGGCAAAATAAGATTGTGTAGGTCATCGATTCGGCCCAGCAAAACCCTAAGATGCACGATTACTTGCCCAGCCCAGAAAGTTTAGAAACAAGCACTGAGCTGCCATATTTGGCCGCAAGTGTAAACTAGCATGAGATCAGGGCAAAAATTGTAGTGGCACCAGGCACGGTATCATTTTGCTTATGGTTTCAAAATCATATATTTCATTTATAAAATATTTTCGAAACTAAATTCTAAAGAAAGAAGGTTGGGAATATTGATTTATCCATCACAAGAAATTATAACACGTGTTGAACATGCAGATTACGGAGTTTTGGAGAGAAGCAGCCATTCTCTCAAAACTTCACCACCCAAACATTCTGGCATTTTACGGAGTTGTAAACAATGGCCCTGGGGATACATTAGCTACTGTAACAGAATTCATGGTCAATGGGTCTCTCAAGAAAGTCCTCCTTCGCAAAGACAAATATCTTGATTGGCGCAAACGGGTTGTGCTTGCGATGGATGCAGCCATTGGAATGGAGTACTTGCACTCCAAGGACATTGTCCACTTTGATCTGAAATGTGATAACTTGCTAGTGAATGTCAAGGACCCCTCTCGTCCAATTTGCAAGGTAAGTTACAGTTCAACCAATAACAGGATGGTACATACAAATGGCTGAAATTTCTCATGTAACCTGTGTTGGCGGACATAACAGCGAACAAACCGTTACAGGTTGCCGACTTCGGTTTATCAAAGATGAAGCAAGCCAGTCTAGTTTCTGGTGGAATGAGAGGAACACTTCCATGGATGGCCCCGGAGTTGCTGACGATGAGTGGCACTAAAGTATCCGAAAAGGTACTGCAGCTCTGAGTCTTCTTCATGACCAGCGAGTGCGAAGTTTTATTTTTTTACATAGCACTGAAAGATCATTCATTGTATGTGTTGACGCAGATTGACGTCTATTCTTTTGGCATTGTGATGTGGGAAATTCTCACGGGTGAGGATCCATACGATGGCATGCACTACGGAGGAGTCATAGGTACGGTATAGTCTGGGTCGTTAGTGGTTGCTGCTGATGCTGAGGGGGGTTAACGCTTACCCGACGCACGCAGGGGGCATTCTGAGCAACACGCTGCGGCCACTGGTGCCAGGTTCATGCGACCCGGAATGGAGGAGACTGATGGAGCAATGCTGGTCAACTGAACCCGAGAGTCGACCTTCGTTCACCCAAGTCGCGTCCCGGCTTCGCGCCATCGTCCTAGAAGCAAGCCAGGTTGAACCTCCGAGGTAATTTATTACAGAGATAACATCACGAGCACTCTTGGTCTGTAAATCATCTGTCCTCTCAGATTGTTTATCTGCTCTCTCAAGCTGGAACCGATCCGTTTCAGTATGAGAATTGTTATAAACCCAGTCTGGCAGGAACCCCAAAGTTTATGCTTGGATGCATTGCTATTTGCTGCTCCGTCTGTTTCTTTTTGTTTGTCACCGGTTACTAGCCGAATTTTTTTGTAAGAGGCTACCGAATACTGATTGATGTTGTAATGGAAGTTGCGGTCGGCCTAACTAAGGCCCAGGCCCGGTGTAAAAGAGAGGACGGGCCCATTGCTTCGGCTGGCCTGCTACTTCTTGATCTGGTCCGGCACTGTTTCCGGTACAGATTGTTGGCCCGAGAGAAATCTGTGCTACTGCATTCCTGTGTCTACTACAGTGCTTGAGAGGAAGACTGATGAATTTTACCGTCTCTACTGATCTAGTACTGCTATAACTAGGGACCTTAGTACTCCCTCTATCCTCAAAAGGTTGTCGCTTTGTAGTTCAAACAACCTTTTGGGGATGGAGGGAGTATTTTATTTAGCTCGATTGATGCACCTGTAAGTAAGTAAGAGAGCAATACTATAGTGAGATGATTGACGCATCTGTAAGTAAAAGGAGCAATACAATAGTGAGGGCACGCCCGTCATGGTCACGGGAATATTGTTAAGAACAGAGGCGAAGCGCAGCACATGCGACCATCGAGGTTCGAGTGAGGAGGCAAGGCATGGAAGGGAGCAAACGTCTGGGCTGCTGAAAATCTTTGATGCGAATGTTACTCACTCAACTGGATCGAAGGATGGATGGATGGCCGCAGAGGATCTTGGGTGGGTGACAGGAAGGAAGCAAGCACGCTGACTGCATTCGCCATTTATGGCTGGATGCGTGATCATCGAGGAAGGAACGGAACGGGAGGATAGCTGGACTGGAGAGAAACGGACACCGCACGTCGCTGGCCGCAGCCCGGGGCGCACTCATCGTCTTCTCTCATTCCCATGCGTATGCATTGCATTGAATTGAATTGTCAGAGGTAGGAGAAGACTTCAGTTCAATACGGCTTGGTGTGGACTAGTGCTACTGGTGGAGTGGCCAGTGGACTTTGAAGTTTGGACGCACACGCACCCCAGCCAGTCGAGCCATCATCCGTCATCCCCGCTCGCGCATCATTGCTCCCTTCCACCTTTCAACTCTCTCTGCAGACTGATGCCCATGCCCATCATCAGTCTCGCACCCGCGCCGAGACGCACTCTCGTCTCCCACTCCGCCCCCTGCAGGCTGCACAGCTGAAGAAGAAACCGGGACTGCCTGCCCCTGGAATGGTGGCGTTGCCGCATTGCCGCCTACCCTAGCTCCTGCTCCTGCTCCTGCTCCTGTGTCGCGCTCGTGTGCCTGCAGGCCCAAATCCATGGCCGGTGGCGCGCTCCCCCTCCCGTTCCTCTTGCTGGCGCTCACCGCCCTGCTCCCGCCGGCGCGCGCCGCGCCGTGCCACCCGGACGACCTCCGCGCGCTGCGGGCCTTCGCCGGTAACCTCTCCACGGGCGGCGGCGGCGCCGCCATCCGCGCCGCGTGGTCCGACGCCGCCGCGTGCTGCTCCTGGGACGGCGTCGGATGCGGCGCCGACGGCCGCGTCACGGCGCTGCGGCTCCCCGGGCGGGGCCTGGCGGGGCCCCTTCCCGCCGCGGAGCTCGACCGCCTCGAGGACCTCGACCTCAGCCGCAACGCGCTCACCGGGGACCTCACCCCGGTCTTCGCCGCCGCCGCCGGCCTCCGCGCCGCCAACCTCTCCTCCAACCTGCTCTCCGGCCCGCTCGTACCCGACCTCACCGCGCTCCCGGCCCTCGCCGTCCTCGACGCCAGCAACAACTCGCTCTCCGGCCCGCTCGCGCCCGACCTCTGCGCCGGCTCGCCCTCCCTTCGTATCCTCGACCTCTCCGCCAACCGCCTCGCCGGCGCGCTCCCATCTGGCGGCTCCGAGCCGCCGGCCTGCGCCGCCACGCTCCGGGAGCTCTTCCTCGGCTCCAACGCCTTCTCCGGCGACCTCCCCGCCGCGCTCTTCGCGCTCACCGGCCTGCAGAAGCTCTCCCTCGCCTCCAACGCGCTCGCCGGCCAGGTCAGCTCCCGCTTCCGCGAGCTGAAAAACCTCACCTTTCTGGATTTGTCCGGGAACGGCTTCTCCGGCCACCTCCCGGACGTCTTCGGCGACCTCACGTCGTTGCAGAATTTGGCCGCCCACTCCAATGGCTTCTCCGGGCCCTTGCCGCCGTCGCTGTCCCTGCTTTCATCTCTCCGTGCGCTCGATCTCCGGAACAACTCCCTGTCTGGTCCAGTTGCTAGCGTCAATTTCTCCGGAATGCCACTTCTTACTTCCGTTGACCTTGCCACGAACCACTTCAACGGCACACTCCCTGTTAGCCTGGCCGGCTGCCAGAAGCTCAAGTCGCTCAGCCTTGCCAAAAACAGGCTGACCGGCCAATTGCCTGAGGATTACAGCCGCCTCACGTCGCTGTCCATGCTCGCGCTGTCCAACAACAGTCTGCACAACATCTCAGGGGCACTCATAGTGCTCGGTGCCTGCAAGAACCTAACCACACTGATTCTCACCAAGAATTTTGCAGGCGAGGAGCTACCAGGTGACGGGATTGATGGGTTTGACGGCATGCAGGTGCTGGCACTTGGTGGCTGTGCTCTCAGGGGGAAGGTTCCTGAATGGTTAACTCAGTGCAAGAAACTGGAGGTGCTTGATCTGTCTTGGAACGAATTGGTTGGCACCATTCCATTGTGGATTGGTGACTTTGAGTACTTGAGCTACTTGGATCTATCGAATAATTCCTTGGTCGGTGAGATACCGAAGAGGTTGACGCAGCTGAAGAGCCTTGTCACCGCTAGGCAGTCGTCGGGTATAGCATTAATAAACATGCCGCTGTATGTGAAGCATAATAGAGGCACAAGCGGCCGCCAATACAACCAGCTCTCAAACTTCCCGCCGTCGCTGTTTCTGAACGACAATAGCCTGAATGGGACTATCTGGCCTGAGTTTGGAAACTTAAGGGAGCTACATGTGCTTGATTTAAGCAACAATGTCATATCTGGGAGCATTCCTGAATCATTGTCTAGGATGGAGAATTTGGAGGTCCTTGACCTTTCGTCCAATAACCTGAGTGGAACAATTCCATCATCCCTGACGGAGCTCACCTTCTTGTCAAAGTTCAGTGTGTCTCACAATCACTTGGTGGGGCAGATCCCAAATGGAGGGCAGTTCTTCACCTTCTCCAACACAAGTTTTGAGGGTAACCCTGGTTTATGCAGGTCAACTTCTTGCAACCTAAATCCGTCTAGACAAACTTATGGTGACAAGGGGATGCAGCCTTCGGCAAGTATGAAGATCGATAAAAACAAGATACTTGGAGTGGCGATCTGCATTGGATTGGCTCTTGCAGTATTTTTGACTGTTATTTTGGTTAACATGTCAAAAAGAGATGTCAGCACCGTTGATTACGAAGATACCGAGGGCTCCTGTCATGAGTTGTATGATTCTTACTCGAAGCCGGTGCTCTTTTTTCAGAATTCCGCGGTGAAGGATCTAACCGTCATTGACCTTGTCAGATCAACAGACAACTTTGATCAAGCCAACATTATAGGATGTGGTGGATTTGGTCTGGTGTACAAGGCCTACCTTCCTGATGGAACAAAGGCAGCAGTGAAAAGGCTCTCTGGTGATTATGGGCAGATGGAGAGGGAGTTCCGCGCCGAGGTAGAAGCACTGTCACAGGCTCAACACAAAAACCTTGTGACGCTCAGAGGATACTGCCGCTACGGAAATGATAGGCTGCTTATCTACTCGTACATGGAGAACGGTAGCCTTGATTACTGGCTGCACGAGAGGTCAGATGCAGGCTACATGCTGAAATGGGAGTCGAGGCTCAGAATCGCTCAGGGCTCAGCCAGGGGTCTGGCTTACCTGCACAAGGATTGTGAGCCCAACATCATCCACCGAGATGTGAAGTCCAGCAACATTCTTCTGAATGAAAATTTCGACGCGTGCCTGGCTGATTTCGGTCTAGCAAGGCTGATACAGCCCTACGACACTCATGTGACCACTGATCTGGTTGGTACCTTGGGTTACATACCACCAGAGTACAGTCAGTCAGTGATCGCCACTCCAAGAGGAGATGTGTTCAGCTTCGGCGTAGTCTTGCTTGAGCTGCTCACCGGTAAGCGTCCTGTTGACGTGTTGAAGACGAAGGGAGCGAGGGACTTGGTCTCCTGGGTTCTTCAGATGAAATCTGAAAAGAAGGAAGAGCAGATCTTTGACAGGCTGATATGGAGCAAAGTGCATGAGAAGCAACTATTGTCGGTCCTCGAGACTGCGTGCAAGCGTGTTAGCACTGATCCTCGGCAGAGACCTTCAATAGAAGAAGTTGTCAGTTGGCTTGACAGTTTGTAATCGTTGTTGAGTCGTGTGAATTCCCCAGTTTTCATTTCCGATCATTCGACATGAGAGATAAACAGACTAGTAGAGAAGCAGGCTTAGTATACTTTCCTAATAAAAGTCTTTATCTGGCGGATATGTGGATATGGTGTATTTTCACTATAATATAGCGAACTAGGAAATAACTTCTGAGTCAATTTTTTTTTGGTTTTATGAAACTCAGCTCTACTTTCCAGTTTAATGCCATCGATGTTTCTGTTTCTATGTTCGTGCAGACCAATCTCATCGGCAGAACTACCGCGATGTATTTGTCAGCTGTTGTTCATTTAAATTGGCTTCTGCTATCAAAACTGAACTTCAGGAATAAACTTTTCTGTCTGTTCTTTCAATTAATACGAATTTCCCAGGCTAGTTCTCTCTTATTAACTAATAATCTTTCAGGTACGTATAGCTGATGGTAAAGATACATTAACCTGCCTAGACATTCTGACATTTCACTCGAAATTTCAGATTGACACTATTTATGTTCCTTTCTTTCCGGTAGAGCATTGCTGGTGGAAGTTGAAGCTTTCGCTGGTTGGAAAAAATCGTGCCTGCTTATGGGATGTACCATCTAAAAAGACGGCGACCTTTTTCACGATGTTTCAGTGGAGACAGGAGGCTTAGCTAGACTGTGATGTGATGCGATCCAGCAAAACTTTGTTTGCCCTCTTTTATACTCCCTCCGTTTCAAAATAATTGTCACCGGTTAGTTCATTTTTGAACTAATCGGTGACAATTATTTTGAAACGGAGGGAGTAGCTATTTGGCACACGGCCAAAGCAAACTGGTCTCTTTGTCCAGTTCCAGATCTAGTCGTCGAGCAACAAAAGGAACAGTAACCAGACGCGGGCCTTCTGCTGCTGATGCTGGACACACGCGGGCGGGCGTACAAGAAGTATAGCAGAGGAGACGCCGAGAAGCCAGTCAAACCCTTGCCCTCCTCCTTCGGGTAATCGATCCCTCTTCCTCTCTATTGTGCTCTTCACCAGGCGCCTCGCCGGAGCCCCATGAAGACGAAAGCCGCGGCCAACAAGGCCACCATCGACGGGGTAACCGCCTCGCCCCCCACATCTCCTTCCTTCCTTTACTCCGTCGTTTCCTGAGACTTGAGACCCACCGGCGGTTTAGGATGCCGATTCGTTCATGGATTGGTAGTTACAGAAACCGCAGGGGGTGGGGGGGGGGGGGGTGAGAAAAATCGTTTCTTCGACTGCCAATTGAGACGCCGATTCGTGAACACCGTATGCTGTTCCTGATTCCTGAACCCACTGATGACTGATTCTCTCTTTAACTTTTGTTATAGGATGAGGACGAACCCAAGAAGATCAGGTCTTCACGCAGCAAGCGCCGCCACAGGCGCCGCTCCTCCACAGAATCCGAATCTCCTCCCCGCAAACGCTCCAAGAAGTCCAGCAAGAGGACTGCTGACAAGAAGAGCAAAAGGAGCAAGGTTAGCAGCAGCAGCAGCCGCCGACGTCGCCGCAGTTCTAGTCCTAGCCCGAGCCTCAGTAGCAGCAGCAGCCCTTCCTCGGTGTCCAGGAGCTGCTCGACGTGCAGCAGCTCCTCTGAGCGGTCGGTGAGCCCGCCACCTAGGAGCCGGTCCGGAGATGTTAAGAAGAGAAAGGGCAGGGGTAGGGACAGGGAAAGGGAGAGGGGTCCGAAGAGGAGGAAGGCACGTAGGTCGACAAGTTCGAGAGGTACATCAAGTAGTGGTAGTAGCCGGATGACCAGGAGCAAGAGTAGTAAGCGGTCAACAAAGGATGGTAGCACAAGACATAAGATTGAAAAGGACTATGGCAATCGACATGCTTCCTTGTCTCGGAAGAACGGTACTGATTACTTTGACAGGGATGAAGAAACACTTGTTGGTGCCAAGAAGGGGAGGGACTATGAAACTGAGAGGTACGAGAAGAATGTGAGCTTGGAGACGACAGAGAACCTACCTTACGAGAATGCCAATGAAACAGAAGATATCTTACCTGCTGATGGTGGAAGCCCAGTGGCTGAGGATCTCGAGCTGATTCTCAGACAGAAAGCTCTCGAGAACTTCAGGAAGTTCAGGGCAGCAGCGTCCATGTCAGGGAAAACAGATAATGGATCAACAGGGAAAGAAATGTTAACAGATAGCCCACAGAATGCCGGTACGAAAGTTGCTGAAGCAAGGTCTGCTGCTGCCCCTTTTCAAGGGCAGGCAAGCAGTCTTGGAGTGAGAAATCCTACTGGAGTACCTAGATCAGAGGGTTGTCGGTATGGCACAAATCGTGCTTGGAAGCGGGAAAGCAGTGCTGGCACTAGTCGTGGTGGCACTGGATCACCTAGAATACTTGAGGATGGCATCAATACCGGTGGTCCAACTCAACAGGAGGGAAGAAAAATTGAAGCAACTCATTCCAGTCCTCAGCCCAGGTCACCGCACGATGGTAGGAACAGTCGTAGTGTAATGCAAAGGTTGGTGAGCACTCCAGGGAGCGCCACTAGTGTAAAACAGAGGTTAGGAAGCAGTGCAGGGGTGAACCATGTGAATGCAGCTCCCAGGATTAAATCAGTTGTGAGCATACCCGCAAGGGAAGGGCTTGATGGTGGTGCTACTCCTCCTCAGAGGCACCATGAGAATAACTCTGCCCCTGTTGAAAGTAGTAGCGAAATTAAGCACACTCCGATCAGCCTCAACAAAGCTGAAGGAACTAATGGAGGTCATATACAGACAAGCGAAGCCTCAGCTGGTAACGGTTCTACTTTGCCATCTGCTGATGGCAAGAGCCAGGTTACTGAGGCTACGATCGAGGATAAAAAAGATGGTTCTCAGTTTCAGAAGAAGACGTTCTCTAAAACGCATGATGGAGAGACGGTGGAGGTGAGCTACTGACCTCCTTAGCTGTCTGCTTCCAAACAGTTGCGTTGATACATGATCTGTGTTCACTGAACCTTACTTTTGACCTTTCTTGCGATTTCTAGGTCAGCTACAAGGTCTACATCCCAAAGAAAACGCCGGCTCTTGAAAGGAGGAAACTGCAGCGCTGAAAACGCGGAAATGTTTCATCTAATGTCTTCTGGCACAAGTTCTACACTACTCCCTCCGTCAAAGCGACAAGTATTTAGGGGACAAGTATTTAGGGACGGAGGGAGGACCTGTCTTTGGATATCTTTCCTTATACTGAAATTACCCGATGTTGTGGCTCAACAGAAGTCTTGATACATGATGAAACATGATGTGTTTATGTGTTTGTTGTTGAACTTAATAAAACAAACTGTTGTGGTCGGTTTAATCAATGAATTTAGCAGCAGGCTGGTTCTATAGCACGGCTGTGGAAGATTGTTGGGGTTGGATCTTTTTGCTGAATCATAATATAGTCAGTATGTTATCTTTGTACGCATTGTAGTGTTTTCCCGATGCAGTGTGGCTGTTGCTAGGAGCTTTCGGACGAGTATTGCATTTGCACTAGACGAGTTTGAGCACGTAAATTTTAGTACTGTAGTACACGAGATATCAGACATACGCGGCGGCTTGCAACATGTAGATGGGCCTGGCTCGTCGACATCAAAAACAGAACCAGGCCCATCTGGACGGACGCCTGCCCTCGACTCCTCGAGCCAGGTCACCTTCTCCTTCTCCTTCTCCTTCCCTGCCCTTCCCGGCGGAACGGAAGCGACCTCGTCCCGGCGCCGGCGACATCACATTCACATGACGAAGCCCCCGCCCAGAGGTTCGTGCTTCCTTCATCTCCTCCTTCGCCACCCACCTACCCACCCTTCTCCTTCTTCTCTGATGCTTGGTTGTCGGTTCCTCGCACGCAGAGCTGCCGGGGTTCTACTACGACCCGGAGAAGAACCGCTACTTCCCCACCAGGGGCCCCATCCCGGGCGCCGCCGTCCGCCGCGCTCCGCCACCTTCCTCTCCCGCCCCACCTCCTTCCGCAGCAGCAGTATGCAGCAGCAGCAGGAAGAAGAGGGCGAGGCGGCCGGACCTGCTCAGCGCCAGGGAGATGTACGGCGGCGGGGTCATCGTCTCCGACACGAGGCCCAACTCCACGTTCAAGCGGCAGTACCAGTACGCGCAGGCGTCTCAGCCCACGGTGATCCATTCCCGGACCGGACCTCTCCCTCCCCCAATTTTTTGTTTTCACTTGTTTGTTTCCTGTGCGTGTCTCTCGAGTTTCGTTTCATCGTCATGCGTGGAGCTGACCAGGTCTGGAAGTACCAACGCACGCGGTTCGTGGCTGATAAGGCGCTGGAGCAGATGCACGCCACGGTTCAGACGCCGGAAGGGGTGAGAGGGTCCAGGATACTGGTCACTGGCACTGGCAGCATGAATGGTTCCATTCGGTAAGGTCCTCCATTAGCCCATCATTCGCCCATTTTTTTCCCTGCTGCTTTAGGCACTGAAGAATTAGGATGTTATCAATGTGGATGGTTACACGTTAATGTAATATTATTTGACTTGATGAGGCAATCTTACTTGGTATCACATTTTAAACACGTTATCTGCTTGCACATTGCTCTTTTAACCTTATTTCTCTGTAATATGAGCTGAGGGCCATAGTTTTCTACAATTATTTTTGCAGATTATACGGATTGGAGGGCTCATTACTGAACTTCGGAAATGAGAAGGAATTTTCGCCTCAACCTGCTTGGACTCCCACGGGAAAGCAGAAGGCCGGAATTAGTTCAGCACTTCCTAGCATATGGTCATCGCAAGATGCCTTCGTGATCTTCCCATCCGGTATAACTTGTTTGAAAAAGTTGGGACCTCGATCCTCTGATGCAGCCCACACCAATTCATCCGTCCAGCGAGCATTGTATCCTAACTCGTTGCTTCTTCTATTACTGTCTCTACTTGCCACGGTTGCAAAATATTTTAGAATATGCATTCTACTTTTTTTTGTTACGTGGAAATATGTTATGAGCTTGGGTCACTTGACATTTATGAAACATGGTGGCTACTCTTGGAACTGGAGGATCTGGTGGATCTGTATATGTTATGGATCTTTCTCAAATTGTTGACTCATCAATGGAGTCATGGAGTACCAGCACAAGGTATAGATGGCTTGCCTCATTTGCTCGAACAGTGTGGGCAGCTGATTGTAACTCTGATGGCACACGAGCAGCTTTTGGTGAGTTGATTCTGGGGCTTAATTGTATAGACTACACTACTGTTGCCAAAATTTCAACTGTAAACATGCACATGTTTTTTATTCGTATCTTGTTTCTGTTCCAACTTTACAGTTAAATAACATTGTCAAATTGGCTGCAATTATAAACTGACTATTTTGCTACTATTAGAATTAGCATTCATTGAATTTTGCGAGAATTAGACATGTCAGTTGAGTATATAAATTATATAGAAAGATCAACTTATGTCGATACTTATATTTAACCTTGTCAAGTTTGGATATTATAGTGGCATCTATGCAACTTAAAGTTCAGCCACGCATTAGTTGGAACCTCGGAGGAATTATTTTAGCAGTCGTCACACGTTCTAATAATTCTTACAATGCTTTCGCAAGATCATCCATTCATCCTCTGTTACTGGCAAAATGAAATATCCATTTGTTTGGTATTTTCACATCGCCTGTTCATTTGATCTGTAGGTATGGACCACGGTGCTGGTTTACTCGATTTGGAAACTGAGGCCTTTTCGCAGCTGTGTCACTCTAAAAGTGACATTCTTTCCCTGAAATTTGTGCACTCGGTAAATGTATATAAAAAGTTCATACAAATTGTAGCATCAATGTATTTAGTTATCCTTTTTCTGGTTTATTTGGTCATGAGAGTTAATGAAAACTTTTCCCAATTCTCTGTTCTGTTGTGTTTGCCCATACATATTTCTCTCCCATTTTCAAATTAGCTTACTTCAACCTTCTACAGCATGACTGCATACATTCCGGAAGTCCTGATCGAAAGAGAAGCAATATTCTATCCACTTGTTTTATGTGTATAAAATGAATATTCCTTTCTAAATTCTAATGCAGCATATGTGATATCTGCAGTTATATATCCTATAGGCATATTATGATTAATTTAATGCTCACTATGGCATGCCATTCCTGTCTCTGATATGCCCACTGAACATTTTCGCTCTTGTTAAGGGAAATGTTGTGCTATGTGGTCTACGGAATGGAAGTATAGTCCCTGTTGATGTAAGGCAAAACCGCCGTCATCACCCTACTGTACTTCCTTCACCTAGCTCTGCTAGGAGGACAGTTCCCATGCCACCCCGATGGCATAATGGAAGATTGAGAAACCAGGTGTGCAGTACTAATATTCAACATGCATTATTATAAATTTTAACGACATGAATATTTGATTTGGCTGATGAAGTGGGTGGTTTCCTGGGGCACCAGAAAGGACAAGGGAGTTATCTTTGTAACAATACTTAGGTCATCACTTATATATTTACTGCTTTGTTTTATAGACTTATGTTGTCACAGTACCAGACAACTGGGGCCATATATTGACATGCAAAATATTTCTTTTGAGTGTTGTGTTCACAATGACATTGAAAAAAGTTCAAAATACAGCAAAAGTTTACAAATTCCCAACATATATTTAGTGCAGCCATCATGTAATTCCATCTCTTAAACTGGTCAAGATAGGTTCATTCCAATTGACACAGAACTGCAAAAAATGGTACTCCCTCCGTCCCCAAATACTTGTCGTCTTCTTATTCATTTTTGTACTAGGAGACGACAAGTATTTGGGAACGGAGGGAGTATATTGGAATAAAACATATTTTTGTATGCATGATTTGGAGTAAAGTTTATCACTATTGTAACAGTGTTCTCTCTTGTAAAATGTAATTCAGGCAGCTGTGGATAAATGTTCAAGTGACATTTATATGTCCTCGTCAGTTTGCAGGTAACTCTAATGTTCTTTAGGTCTTTCCTTGGTGCTAATCTGTTTTCCAGCATCCTTAAAACTGAAATAGACATTGTTGCACAGCTTGGTTGCTCTTTCATCGGATGAGAACTACTTCTTGGGAAGCTCCATGGATGGATCTGTAAGTTATATTCGAGCATCCTTTTAGTGTTTTGAGCATATGTGCTTGCAAATATGCTCAGAATCTCCCATGAAAATATCTTTCACAACTAGATTTGTTTGCTTACACGTTACTCCTGAATGTGGTAAAAAGGTGTTAAACTAGAGTTGCATTTGACATTTTACTATATTAGCCCTTTAGCTGTTGTTCTCAGCCAGAACTGAAGCTGTTATTAGACTTTACAGATGTTTCCTTCACCCCTTATGCATTTTCAGCATATCTAAATATTTGGGAGGGTCAGTGAACAACTCCCATTATTGTAAACTAGTTGAGTTCTGTCTTATCTAGAACTGAACATGTGTTTGTGTGACTGTTTATGATTGATATTGAAGCTTGTATGCAATAGAATAAGAGTTGTTTTGTTATGGTACAGATCAAACTCTTTGATCTCCGTCTCAGTAAGAAGGGAGGTATACAGTCGTATGAGGGACATGTGAATTCACATACACATTTACCGCTCGCCATTGATCCATCTGAGACCATAGTTATGTCAGGTCTGTTCATTCTTATTCTTTAGTTATTTCTAGATTTACTTTTTCCATATGTTGCTAAGGATGCATTTTTGAGATAGCTCATTGAAGTTTGAAGTACTTATTATAGCGTTAAATCCTTAACGACCTCAATTACTGAAGTGGAAGGGCTTGACTCGCAGCTGCTGCGGAACGAGTCCTGATTCTTGTGGTAAAATCCTGCGTGATAATATCACCAAGGGATGTTGATTGATCCTGGGTTATTGGTAGCGTAGAGTCTGCTGAATCATTGTTTGGAAAACTATTTTTGTATACATGAGATGATTAGTATATCATCATATAGCATAAGCTCGTCACTCACCTTGCATTCTCATACACTGTCAGGCGGGGAAGACTGCACCATCCGTATTTGGAGCATCAAAACAGGCGAGCTAATATTTGCACAGAAAGTGGCTGACAATCCCTTCACATCACTTTGTTGGCCAGAAAGCAGCTCTGAGATGCGCGGTTCTTTGCTCTTTGATGTAAACCACAGCTGGGGAGCTTGGTTGGGATCACGTGACGGCCTGCACTATATGCATGGTACTTAGTGGTGCACAAGTACTCACTTGTAGCCCTGAGGAGGCTATTCTCGAAGAAGCATCAGAGACAAAGGAACTCTGTTGTTGGATGAAGGAATTTGAAGGATTTTCTTCCTAGAGCTGCCATGATGACGGGAGAAACTGGTGCTGTTCTCTGAAGATCAGTTTTTGAAGGTGATGTGACCTAGGAGATCCGCACTTGATAGCCATTAGACATGCTTGTCTTTGTGATAGATAGGCCACCATAGCTAGGAACGATGTTTTACTGGGGCAACAGACCGTAGTTCATCATATGTTATTATGTTTTGTCAAGGATAGTGCGTATCCGTAAGGTAACAGTTACGTCTCGGACAGGTCAGCACTTTTTGTTGGAATCTGCTGTGCACATCTATCTACCTATCTGTTCAGGAGAATACAGCGTTGTAGTAGTCTCCTCTGAATTTCCATGAATTCCTTTGTTGTTCATACAACTGTGATGCCACCGCCTCTGAGATTCGTTTTTCAGAGTCTTTCTGTCCATAGAGTTGCCGCGGCATGTATTCAGCTGTAGCACCTATTTGACCCATCGACGGCCCCTTTGTGGTACAGATCGAACTCTTTGATGCTCATTTTGGAATTTCTGAACCCAACAAGTCAACAGGCCATCTGGTACGAGAAGTAACCATGTAAATCCCAAACAATACCTAAAATACCAGCCAAGAAGGATGTAGATAGAGATTTGCATGCATCTCTGTAACTGGTGATAGTAGTATGGCATAACGATCCAGCTTGTATCTACCAACAGTTTACAAGACGGTGTATGTAGCAGCAGTAGTTTAGAACGGTGTATTTATTGTTCAAAAATTGCCTCAGAAACTTTAATTCCCTATACATATCAAAGGCAGCAAACTTTCCTTAATAGAGTTACAGTTTGCATCTAATTATCATCCAAATCAATAACACGTCTTCAGAATTGCTCGATCACGCTAGGCGAAATTTTTTTCTCCAAATCCGTACGCTGGCCACAACCATTGTGTCTCTTCTTTTTTCACATTCTGGAGTAGCCTTCATATTGCTCCATGAACGAGTCATTGAACTTCTTGAAGCTCGATATGATGGCTGGAAAGTCTTCCTCCGCAGGAAGGATGGTCGTCCTCAGGTGGAATACCCTGCATCCATCCACCACAAGCCATCAGTTTTCAGATATGCTGATGCGCACAACTGAGAAGAGAAGTGTCTTTTTCAAATCTCATCATACTCTGTCGTTATTAACCAAACGACATCATGAATTGAGATAGAAAATTTATGCATTATAGATTTATGAAACTACATGCGTAATAGACGGTACACCATAAAAGAAAAAGGCGCTTCCGCTTACCCTTCCTTCTGACCGAAACCAGAGCCCGGAACAGTAGAAATTCCTGTTGCCTCCAGAAGCTTGAGGCAGTAGAAAACATCTGGTGCTTTCCCGGCACTTTTGGCCGCCTGAATAGCTCTAGGAGGCAGGCGTATTTGGGGGAAAGAGTACATAGCTCCTGCAACAACATAATTACAGAGCTAGCTATAATTGTCATCCAACTGTTGCAACCCAGCAAAGTTTAGAAATTTTAAGTTACCTTCGGTGAAGTTACATACAACATTCCGGCAACTGTTGAAACCATCTGTCATCATGTGTGCTCTCCTCCTCATAGACTCGAGTATAGCCTTGCTGCAAAATCATTTGGAGCGCATTATACATCAACATAAGGATGTAAACAGAAACATTTATCGAGTATCTGGCATAGGTTTATTTTCCAAAAAAAAATGTAGATGGCAGAGACAAGAAAAGTAAAGGGTAGTATGTTCAACCTTTCAGTAGCATATTTCAGGTAAGAGATATCTCCAGGCTTAGGAGGGTTAACCATTAATCCCATCTGTAAAAGACAGGCATATTCAGAGTCCTTTTTTTAACTTGTAAAGCAAAGTACGTAACTTGAGACATATGTAGTATAGTTGGAGCTGAATTAGTTTCGAGAACCATTCTGATTGAACAAAGGTAATACAATTAAACAATCTACAGCGTTTCACTTACAAAGATCTGCCCAGGAACATTTGGGCTCAGTGCTATTGATGCAACCTTGTAGATCTCATCTACTGTCTGTCAGTTCAAAAGAAGAGCGATCAGATCATGGCCAGTATAGTCGGTATACGATATATGTAGTGCTATTGTATCCTCAAAGCACATTTTGTACAATATAATCTACCATAAGCCTTATATTAAGTGTCTTTTCTTCTTTAAATGATTATTCTGTTCAACACTATCATAAAGTTTTGGGACTGGTTCAAAGGTATATAGATATATAGATATATAGATATATAATTCCTTCCATAAACAATTTATTCATAAATGAATGCTAAACAAGCTGAAAGGGAGAAGGTGCAAAGAGCATAAATCTTTCTGTCATCTGCATATAACAAATCTGTAGTGGAAATATTACCTTGGGAGAAAGATTAGTCATTTCAAAGTATCCACCACGTTGGCCACACTCTCCCCAGAATCCTTTGGATACAGTGTGGAAAGAGACAAGCTGAACCTCTCTGCTCAACGGAGGACCCATGTCGAATAAAACCTGGACAAGTTGAGAAATATCAAGTCAGCACAGTTGCTATTTGAGGAATGTTCAAGAATCTAACACGACAGGAACATAAATCATGGGTAGAAGTTCCAAATAAATTCCTGTATGAGGTACTTGGGAAGACTTAGTCCTCTTACTGGATAGTTTAGGCTTGTCATCATCATAACTGTAAGGTTGGTTAAATTTGGAGTCATGATTCATGAAAAAACGTTGTCAGTGAGAAATAGAAAAAAAGTACCTTTCTTGCACTTATAAATGGGCGCTCATCTTGATATATATTCTGCTGATACACCTCATCTGCAAGAAGAACTAAGTTTTCCTCATAGCAAAATCGCAGGAGCTCCCTTATATTGGCTTCACTAAGGCACTGGCCAGTGGGGTTTCCTGGGTTTATAATCACCATTGCTCGAACCTGAATATCATATGCAGGGGAAATATTATTAGGCTGAATACACAGTTGTATACATGCCTCAATTTAGTCAGAACATGACTACAAGCCTACAATGATCTAAAAACAGAAAAAATAAAGAAATACAATGTTAGGTGATACGTGTGCATGTTCATGAAGCTTATTAATCATGATGAGTTGTTAACCAGGGGCATATTTTGAAGGCCATAAAACAAAACATGGGCGAGTCATCATTGATGAGTGTGGAACTATATAGGATTATGGACACTCAGAGGGTTAGATTATTGAATCTGAAACATGAATACCAGGCAGGAATCACATAATGAGAGGGAAAAAATTTGGCAAGCATGAGAAATTGTAAACACTTACAGTAATTCCCTTTGCCCGTGCGGCCGCCACCGATTGGCGGGCATTGACAAAGTCAAGGCTCCAGTTGGCCTCTTCTTCCAAGTAATATGGGACTAGAGCACCGCCGAAGAGGGAGATGGCAGCAGAGTAAAGTGGGTATTGTGGAACCGGGACTAAAATCTGAAAACAATGACATATCCATCAATGAAATTAGTCTTTACTCTTTAAAGTATAAACAATTAGCCTTTTCAAGAGTAATCCTACCCCGTCCCTGTCATTTCTGATGATGGTGTTCAGCATTTGCATGACTCCTTTGCTGGCGCCATCAGTCAGGTAAATGAGTTCCGGATCACTGCAGTGAAAAAAAAAAGATCAATAGATCATGCAAGTGTGAGAAGCAAGCTTGGGCTGAAAAAAATGCATGGTGTATAGCTCTGGTGAATTTTCATCAGTAGTTTCTAATGTTCTGTACAATCTGACCTTGGATAACCGTCACGCCTCTCAATGAACTCGGCAACTTCCTTCCTGACTCCAGGAATGCCTCGAGAATCACTGTACGCACCTGATTACATACATAGAACCTCTGTCAGAACAGTCCTCGTATGGATATGAACCAATTATCAAATCCATATGCGATTGAAAATTGATTCTTTTTCCTAAATCCTAATAAGAAACTGCAATTACGATATTCTGTAGATATTCTGTACGAACATATCCATCAGTCTGATAACCTCACTAGCTCTCTCAGGAGATGATAATAGTACAATGGAAGCCTTAAAAGATGAAGATTTTTTTTGGGTTCAGTTACGAAGATAGGATATGTGTTACCTAGGCCGCCGGGCGCCATGGCGAGGTAGTGCTTGGCCCGAGCGATGGCATCGGCCGGGAAGATGAGGCCGACGTTGGGGTCGTCGAGCAGGAAGGGGGCCTGGCACAGCGCGACCACCTGCTTACGCAGTCAGAGCACGGCGAAGGGGAGGAGGTAAACAACGAATCCCATTCTTCTAGTATCATCCATGGGGGTGTGAAAGTGAAAGTGAAACTTGAAACTGAAAGGGGGGATGGGAGATGGCGGTGGGTGACCTGGCGCGGGAAGGTGAGCGGCTTCTGGCCGAGCGCGTGCGGGTTGCCGACGTTGGTGAAGACGATCTTCCTGCCCTCCCTCTGCAGCTCGGAGGCGCGGAGGTACAGCTCCCCGCGCACCGCGTACTGCACCTTCTTCACGTTCTCGTTCAGGTTGTCGTAGTCCAGCGGCTTCCTCGCCATCGTCTCGTCCGCCTTCCGCTGCTGGTGTTGTCAGTTGTCGCTCCTCTCCCTCCTCCTCCGCCGCCGAAGGCCCGAAGCGGCACCCGAGGGAAGATGAGTTCCGGTGGCGGTCGTATGGATCGATCGGGAGAGGAGTGGAAGGGAACCAAGAAACGGAGGAGTAGTTGAGGATTTGTAGTCTACTATACTGCTGCTGATCGTTGGTGGTGGGTGGGGGCGTGGAACGTGGACGGATTTGTCGCGTCGCGCCCGTGCCGCACTGCACGTCGGCGGATACCGTGGAGGCGAGACGGCGTCCTCTCGTTCTCACTCTGATTTGGGGTTGTGGAGGAGGATAAGAGAAGAGGATCAGTGGCCGCTGGTTGCGCGGTGAAGAGTGGCCGTCACGTCGTCGATGACCACGGACAGTTTCTTCCTGCTGTCCTCACTCTGATTCCTCGCCAGGTCATGCAAACTGACCAACAACTAGAGACAAATCGAAGCGTCATTTCAGCCTTTCATCTCGCGTAGAGACGCGGTCGATCATTCAATTCGCAGTGCAACATTGCACTGTCTCTCTCTCTCTCTCGTCGCAGATTCATAGAAATTCAGGCAAGAATAGTAAGAGCAACACTGCT
This sequence comes from Tuctoria greenei, assembly GCA_036927565.1. NCBI lineage: Eukaryota > Viridiplantae > Streptophyta > Magnoliopsida > Poales > Poaceae > Tuctoria > Tuctoria greenei. Next base: position 157,446,331 of record JAYESD010000011.1, on the reverse strand, counting down.
TCCATCACTAGTAATCTGCTCTGCATAGTGCAAAGTGATTGTTCCAAAACACAGGTTTGTTCCGACCACTTCTTGTATTCAGTTAGTGCTGTCCCAGACCAGGCTTGCACAAATCATGCCCTACAAAAGACAGAGCGACTAATACCCTGCTCGTCCCTCCCCTTGCTGCTGCGCTCAGGTTATTACAGCAACCAACCCGACATCACACACAGGTGACGAAGACGTGTTATCTGTCGCCAGCACCAGCAGAAGCAGCAGAAGCAGGAGGAGGAGGAAGGTTGAGCCATTGCAGCTGGAGCTGGATCTCGCCGCTCTCGACGTTCCGGAGGCGGAGGATCACGTCCTGCACGACCCGGCCGTTCCTCCAGCACACGCGGCTCTCGTCCGCGAGGCAGTTCCCGGCGCTCGGGCGCACGGACCTCAGCACGGCGCCGTTCCGCACGTCCCGATCCGCGACGTCCGTACAGCGCAGGTGGTCTTCCAGCAGCGGCGCCACGTCGACCTCCGCGTCGCCCATCGGGTCGTCCCGGCTGAACGTGTCCTTGTCGAACACCTCCAGCCTCATCGGCTCGTTGGGGTTCGTCACCGACAGCGTTAGCTCCTCGTGCCAGATCGGGTTCACGGATCTCTTCTTCACGCTCGTCTTCAGTTTCTGCAGGAAAGCAACAAGAACAGAATAATGCAAACCAAACCAAACCAAATGATAATGACTACTACATCAATCAATCAAACACTATGGAAGGTATGCACAAATGGAAGACAAGACAAGACATGAATGGCAGACAGGAGTACTGTTCGTACGTACGTACCTTCTTGCCAAGTCGAAGGACAACGTACGGATCACTGCCTCTGGCATCACGGTAGGCGAGGTTGATCCCGCGAACCACCCGGACTTTCAGCAGCCCGACCATTGCATCCATAACAATAATATATTTATATTACAGATAAAAAAAATGGGTGGGACGAAGAAGCGCCTAATTCAGCCCTAGAATTAGGCGACTTCTTGCGTCCCTAGTTTGTACGTATATTGCACTAGAGAGGAGAGGCCCCCCGTGTGTTTCTTTCCATCGTCGTCAGCCTTGATAAATAAATAGCCGGAGGTACCAGCCTCTCTCAACCGTCGGAGCTGGGTTTACCATTTCTCCTGTGGCCGGCGTTGCAAGCCACCCTCATTCTGCTAATTTTAGGATGGAATGGGTTATTTTTATTATTTTTGTTATTGTCAAAAAAACTTAAGTCTCGTTTCTTCTTGTTCAAAAAAAGTACAGGACAGGAATCATTTGATAGATATTGCGCACATTTGTGTGAAAATCAAATCTCAAAGTCGTTAGATATTCATTTAAATTCAGAAAATGGTTTTAAATCCAAAAAAATTAATTTCCCGGGCCGAAACCCGCCACCTCGGCAGCCTGGCCCGTTCCTCTCACATGGGCCGCCGTAACAGACCAGCGCCACTCCAGTTAAAGAAAGGTAGTAAAGCACATTGCACTAACAAGAAGAAAATAAAAAGCGAAAGCTAAAGGGGGGTGTAGCAGAAATAGTAACAAGGCGAGGGGTGGATATGTGAAAACAAATTACCAAACAAGTCCACTACTGAGCCGAGCGGAGCGGAGCGGACCCGTCGTCTCTCTCACCCCACCCCACCCCACATCGCGAATCTCTCGTCTCGAGTTCACCCCGCCACGCCACGCCACGCCACGTCACGCCGGCCGCCGGCGACCCATGGGCACCGACCGCGCGGAGCTCGCGCGCCTCTGCAGCGGGCGGAACTGGTCCAAGGCAATCCGCCTCCTCGACTCCGTCCTCGCGCAGTCCCCCTCCTCCGTCCACGACCTCTGGTAGTACCCGATCCGCTCTCTCTCCTTCCACTTCTCCGCGGTCTCTGATCTGGTTCGCCGCCGCTTCTGACACGCGCACGGATTCCGCTCGCAGCAACCGCGCGTTCTGCTACTCCCAGCTCGAGCTCCACAAGCACGTCGTCAAGGACTGCGACCGCGCGCTGCACCTCCAGCCCGCACTGCTGCAGGCCTACGTCCTCAAAGGTGCGTCAGTGCGTGCGTCTCTTCCGGGTTTCACTTCCCCTACTCCTCTTGATCCAGCTTTCTTCCTCTGCGGCTTGCTTGTGTTCCTGACTTCCTGTGGAGTGTGGAATTCTGTCAACATCGCTTATAGCCTATTATGCCTGTGTGTGTACTACTACTAGTAGATATTGTACTCTTAAGGTACTCGCTACCTACTGTACGACCCCAGAACTATTGAATAGGGCGCGGCTTTAATTCGTACGAATTGCTCTTGTCCTGTCCCCGAATACTGCGTATTTGCCTCATTTTCCTAGTTATTAGTGGACATGAGAAACTGTAGTTCAATGTCCCATTCGTTGAAGGAAAAAGAGATGGTTGCATGGGAAAAAACTACTAACTCTTGCGTCAAGGCAAGGCACCATACTCAAATATAAGACAATGACTAGTATGCAATCATTCATCCCTAACCATTACATGTTCGGTGGTTGCGTTTTTTTACTTAACTCCCTCCACCCGTGTTTCTAACGCTGAGGGAGTTAACTGAAAATCCACGACCACTCTAGGATAGACATCCAATGGTTAAGGATGGATGATTGCATGATTGCACCATAAGTCAGATTGCATACTATTCATTGCCCAAATATAAAGGTCACATCATACTACTTACCGTACTGCATAAACCATCAAAAAATATCTCTTAGTCACGCACTCAAACATCTATCCGCCCCACAGTTCCTTTCCCTCTTCAGCATCCAAGATGCAACAAATATCTATGATGCCTCTTAATGAAAAAGTTACCCTGTTTGCAACAAGACATGCATAGATTGTGAGCTATCCCTTTAACTATGGCATTATTACGCAGCTTTTGACACCTGTAAGTTCATACTGCTGTTGTATTTTTTTTTTTTACTCAGGCAAGGCGCTGTCTGCATTAGGGAAGAAAGAGGATGCTTTGGTTGCTTGGAGGCAAGGTTACGAAATTGCTGTCCATGACACGATGGACTTGAAACAACTGCTTGAGTTGGAAGAACTGATTTCTTCCATTAAAATTTCCGAGGCGACCGAGTCTGGTGACCACCGTGTCATGGATGCACCGCCGTGTGATACCAAAGTCGTTATCTCCGAGGATCGGGTCATTGACATGTCACCCGTTGCAGCTACAACAGCTGATACAAAAACGGTTGTTTGTGAAGAGGCAAACAGTGAGACGAAATTGTCAAGTGCTAATAGTAAAGTGGACAATAATAAAGGTGCTACCAGTCCAGCGAAAGAAAAAGGCACCACGGGGACTCAAACTCCCAAGAAAGCCCGAAAGGCGGATAAGAAAAATAAAGCAAAAGCCAATAAAGAAACAAATGGCCGATCTGGAGGTGGGACCGAGGGAAGACGTTCTGGGGAAAGTAGAATCATAGATCTAGATCAAACACTGTTTGTTACGAAAAATTCAAAGTCTTCGAAATCCATGTGCCTGGACTTCCGACTTTCCAGAGGCATTGCACAGGTCTGTTCCATCTGTTATGGTTTTGGTTTATTAGTTTCTGAAGGTATACCATTTCAAATATTACTGTAAGTAGTACCCTAGTTGAACATGTAAGGTTGCTAAGGCTGTCTTTCTAATTTCAATTTTGTATTCTGGAAAGCAGAACAACCGTTTCTGTGTGTTCACAATGATTTTATGTGTCAAAGAGATGCTATACTTATACCTTGGCTATTATGACTAAACTGTATCTTTTTAGGTAAATGAAGGAAGGTACGACCAAGCAATATCCATTTTTGATCAGGTTTTGATCTATTACCATGATTGTCTGTTCATTATGTGTAATCAGAGAGGGGTAATAGACAATTCATCATTGACCTTTTAGATATTGAAAGAAACTCCAATGTATCCTGAGGCACTGATTGGAAGGGGCACAGCATATGCATTTCAAAGGGAACTGGATTCTGCTGTTTCTGACTTCACCAAGGTAGAATTTTATTTGAGCACTCGTTCTGTTTTTGTCCTGCGAAAATGACCTTACCTTGCTTGCAGGCTATACAAGCCAACCCTTCAGCTGGGGAGGCATGGAAGCGGCGGGGACAAGCGCGTGCTGCTTTAGCAGAGTACAGTGAGGCATGATTCCTCCTATTTGGTTTAACTGTCAAAACTAGTACGTAATGAGCAGACACAGTTAGTCTGTGTTTAGCCGTTGAGAAGAAAAAAAAAATATGGACCATCTAACAGCTAGCAACATTTGATTCTTTCCTTTGCAGGCTATTGAGGACTTAACTAAAGCAATTGAGTTTGAACCAAATTCACCTGATATTTTACATGAAAGAGGTTAGTCTATAGCCATGATCCAGTTTCAGTCGCTCATGTTTTTGTATGGGAAGGATACAAAAATTAGTTGGCATGTTCGCTGCATTCCATTTTAGTAATAAAGCAATACAGCTGTGCTACCAGAGCATGCCGTTTACTCCTTATTCTGATAGTGTATCCTTTGTGTATGATAGGAATTGTGAACTACAAATTCAAGGACTACAACTCTGCACTCGAAGATCTTACGAAATGTGTGAAGTGTGAGAAGAAAAACAGCTCCGCACACACTTATTTAGTAAGGAAATAAAATATTTTATAGTTGAAAACTTCAGTTATCATGGGTTCATGACCAAGCTTGGTTTCCACGAATCTCAAACTCTTTCTACTCATAAGCGGATAAAAGTAACTTCCTCCACACCAGTGTCCTTTCACAAAGGCTGTATCAAGTGGAACCCTTTCTATTCTAGATTTGCTCATGCTGCCACCTTTTTCTGATTTTCAGTGTGTGGCTCTTTTTTTATAGTTCAGTGTGTCGCTTTGTTATGGGTTCTTTTTTTTTTCTCATTAATGCAAACACATACAGTTCTCGTGGTGTTCTAGGGGAAAAATTTTTAAGTATACTTAAGATAGTTTGACTTTGAACAAAAGTAATACGATAACGATACTCCTTTTGGGATAGAGGAAGCATTTGACAATTCAAAGAAGCCAAATCCTGTGTCATAAAGTCTCAATTACCAATCTCAAATACATCTAGTTTTTTTTTTTTGAATTTTTGGCTGGTAATGATAATGAATCATATTTGTTTCTGAATTTGTAAATTAGATCTAAGAAAATGAAATATTCTACTTCTTTGATGATTGTTGGCATTCCTATTATTTTGTAGAATAATATATTGTTATGTCATAGGGTCTTGCTCTTTCAGCACTTGGCGAGTACAAACGTGCTGAAGACGAGCATCTCCTTGCTATAAAGTATGACGAGAGTTTCCTTGACGGTTGGGCTCACCTTGCTCAGGTGCATTCCAGTATCTTAGACCCATGTGCATTTCAATGCCTCCTTTTGTACCGCCTTCTTACATGTCTGTAGTTTGTGCACATATTAACTCCTCATGGAAGTTACAAAAAAAGAAAAACCTACAGAAATACATAATCTATGAGAACTATTCTGATTGCTTCCTTGACCATTGAATTCAGCTATGTGCAATGATTCACCTTATATGGAAGTTACCTGCATATATAACTACTCTCATTAAGGTTATAGTTTGCATTACTCTAATTAAGTTTTTGAACTACTGAGTTTCCTTCATGATACAGATCTTCTTGACTTACTGAATAACTTGCTCTGTAGACAAAAGTACCATTTGAGAGTATAGCAAGTCTCGAGGTAAAATGCAGTGAAACACAGTGATACACAAGAGTTCTCTAGGACTTGTGTTTTAGGTGAGGGATAATATATTGGTCATGGTCTTCAAGTACCTTAAATAGGATTTAGCTAAGTATATAACCTTATATTACACTTCTGTGAGCATGCGCTTTGCACCTTATTAAGAGTATAAACAAGGAGTAAATTTCTTCTTTACAGTAGTTATGTTATTGACACTCTGCTTTCTTGTATTGCAGCTTTATCTTGATCTGGCTTATCCAGAAAAGTTGTTGAATTGCCTTGAGAAAGCTATTCATATCGATTCAAGGTAAAATATTGTTTTGTCTTCTGCAGTCTAACTTAACTGCTTTTCATTTTATTTTTCCTGTCCAATTTTTATTTGGTTTGATTATATTTGTAGGTTTGCAAAAGCATACCATTTACGTGGAATTCTCTACCATGGAATGGGTCGACATAGGTATCCCTTCATGCTGATTCCAATTGCTTGTTTGACAATAATGGTCTCTCAGAGATGTCCTCTGTCGACACTAATATCTGGCACTGTTTAAATGATGAAATTTATTAAATTGTTTTACTTCAAATGTGAACATGCAAAATGTTCCTAAAAAAATAATCGTATTGACATTTTTTTCATCATTCCTGAATGTTTGGTTTTGGTATGAAGTTAAGCACATTTCTTTTTATGTATCTTGTAGTTGCTGTCTTGCTGATGTGGTAGTGAACTTTTATGATAAATGTTGTTTCAAACGTGATTGCCACACTTCACTCTCTTCTCCATTCCCGACTGTTTGGTGTTTAAGGATAAGCTACAGGGGTGCACATACGGTGTGCTGGAAGCATAAGCGGGATCTTGTCACAGACACCGCCATTTCTGTTTCTATATTTCTTTACATTTCATGACACACAGCTTGGTATTTTCTTTCCTACATGAAATCTCTTAGATGCCGCATAGTACATGCCTGAATTGTGTTGGAATTCCAGCGTGGAGGAAAATCAGGAATAACTAGCGGGATAATATTATTGCTTTATAAAGACGATTACACCCCATTTCCTTTCCATCTAGGACTTTCATAACTTCTAGGACTCTCTAGCCAATTACAACCCATTTCCTTTCCATCTAGGACATTCCTAACTTATGGGACTCTCCTTTCCTAGTTTGAATGGCAGCAACCTTTCTATCTCTAGGACATGCTTTATCTACCGGAGTCCTGCCCCAAACGACTCCTAGGCGCCCCTGGCCCAACTGGCCTGCAGCAGGCTGAGCTGCCCTGCTTCCTGCGCCTGGCCCATTCCGTGCATAGCACAGGATCATCCAAAAAAATTTCCTCTCAGATTGATTGTTCGAGGAGAGCTAATGGCTTCCATTTTTCTTGTCCGAGTAACCTACTTCTCATCTTGAACTGGTAGCTTCGAAGACAAAGATCATCAAGCTGATTTTGTTCTGCAGGAGTGCTATTAAAGAATTATCAGTGGCTTTGACATATGAGGGTTCAAGTATAGAGTGCCTGTACTTTCGTGCCTCGTGCCATCATGCGATTGGAGAATATAAGGCTGCGGTATGTTTCCTTCTGATTTGGTGAACTAGCATATGTTAACACTTAATTAGATATGAATATGATACAGATCTCTCGAAGCTATGTAACACGCCCATTTTTTAGCATTATAATTCAGTCAATGTTTTCATTTGAGTTTGTTTCATCATGATGTTCATAAATTGATTTTATTTTATGTGAAGATCAAAGATTATGATGATGTACTCGATTTGGAACTTGATTCCATGGATAAGTTTGTGTTACAATGTTTGGCTTTCTACCAGGTATGCAGTTTTTTCTGTTTTCAATTCTTTTCTGTGGAGGTTGTTTTTTACTTCCTCCATATTTTATTTGTTGATGTCCGGACATCACAGGCTGTTCAAATTTGGCTTAACATTAATGTCCGGACGTCAACTATTTAAATATTAGTATTTCAGAAGCCATAATGATATTTCTTGGACAGAAGCGTCAAAGCCATTTATGATTTATGAACATGCAAAAGAATATGTGCTTTCTATCTGTACTGTATTCCACTTCTAAGAAAGCAACAAACCCTCTTTTCCTTTCTTAGATACTCAGGAAGCTGCTATAATCACAACTTCTATGAACTTGTGAACCTGTAGAATTGCTGGGCTAAACATCACACTGACAGTAGCTTTTGTGATCTTACATTCCTACAAATGGAGCCAATCTTTTCTCATGGTAAATGATTATATTCTTATGGGTAGAGTTGCATGCTGTTTTCTTGCATCGGCTGCATGATCTGCTACTGCCATTTGTTGTATCTGCCTGAGCTCCAGCAGCTTTACGTTTAGACTTTATTTTCTCTCTCATGTATAGGGTTATATTATCCTTTCTGTGCTACTAATCATGGTTCTCTCATATGGCATGTACTTGCAGAAGGAAATGGCTCTTTATATCGCTTCTAAGGCCAATTTGGAGTTTTCTCAGTTCAATATTGATGATGATATTGACCCACTATTTAAGGTTAATACTATCTTGTATGCCTGCTACATTGCTTTTGTGGTGTTAATATTTAAATAAAACTCCTATATGGGCAACAGGAATATTGGTGCAAGCGACTACATCCCAAAAATGTGGCTAAAAAAGTTTATCGCCAGACACCATTGCGGATCTCATTGAGAAGTGGGCGCCTTAACAAGCAAGACTTCAAATTCACGAAACATCAAACAACACTTCTTCTAGCTGCAGATTCAATTGGGAAGAAGATTCAGTATAATTGCCGTGGCTTCTTACCCAATGAACGCCAGGTATCCCTTTTGAAGATTTACATTTTCTGTGTTGCCTCTTCATCATGCAAGCTGACCATTGTTCAAATGTTTGACAAGTCCATATATAGGAATGGTGCACTAAAACTTAACCTTCTTGTACTTCTTAGAATTACTAATTTATCACAATTATGTGTGGGATAATCGCGCACCTAGAATTTTGAATGGATTGAATGCATTGCTATTAAAGGAGTTTATGACAGCTGGTAAGATAATCATCAATGGAGCAAAAGGGGGATTATATTTTAGTATTTATCTTTATGCTATGCAAAAAGACAAGATGCTTAAAGTATTTTATCCAGCTCTGTGGGTGACAAGCTGAGCTCGTAGGACTCATTTGTTACTGGACGTTTTTTGAGCATCAGAATTAGAAGACGTATTGTGTTCGGGCTACAACCTCCATACGAGAAAGGCCTTTTGCATTATGGCTACTTGCGGCCTCTCTAGACATGCTAGCAGGAATTAAGCAAGAAGGCAGTTCTGGGCTGAATTATGGGGGGTTAGTTAATGTGGGATTGTGCAATTCTGAAGTCCGAGCACCAGACTATATCTGTGCTAGTGACATACATGGTAGATATGGTCTTTGACTCTTTTGATCTTTTTACTAAAGAGGCACTTGGCTGTTCCTTGATTGTCTATCCTTTTTCTCATCATGTTACACAACTTTGGAGTTTGTGCGAAAGGGATACACACATATTATTAGTTGTTTTATCTGATTGTACAGTTTCTGGTTGCAAGTCATGCATTTTACATATTCTTAATCCTGATAATTTTACTTATAAGTCAAAAGTTTCCTGCTTTGCCAATAGTTTGTTTCCCTTTGTAGTACCGCATGGCAGGGCTGGCTGCTATTGAGATTGCTCAGAAAGTGTCCAAGGCCTGGCGCTTTCTAAGGAATCCAAAGAACATTGCAAAGTTAGTTAGGAGAAGGGATAAGCTCAACATGAGCCAGAACAGGGGAGGCTATTGTAGCACCAGCACTTTGTCTGGATCCCCAACGTCCAGTCCAACTGAAGACAAGGTCTCTTCTGGGATCTCTCTATCCTGGCATGATGTCTATAGCATTGCTGTTAAGTGGAGACAAATTTCTGAACCTTGTGATCCAGTTGTTTGGGTCAATAAGCTAAGGTGAGCTAAATGTTTATGCAGGGAAGAAACCTTTAACAACTTTCTTGCTTAACTTCTTTTCTGCTATACCAGTGAAGAGTTCAATTCTGGATTTGGGCCTCATACCCCAATGCTTCTTGGTCAAGCAAAAGTTGTTCGCTACTATCCATATTACCAAAGGTTGGAAGATGATAATTATCTTTTACTTTGCTATATTTGGTTATTTATAGTCACTTATGATCCTAGATGACTTCTCTTGTGCGCAGAGTTTTAGAAACTGCGAAGTCCATAATGCTTGACTTGAAGTATGTCAATAATGCAGCAGACGATGCAATTTTTCTTACAGATATTGAAAAGTTGAAAAAGGTAACCTGGCTGCTGTCAATTCAATGCCATGAGCTTATCATATCAATGTGTCTCCTTCATGTAGAGCCTCAATTCATTTATTTCTAACTTTCAACAGGTTAATATTAGTGGTTACTGATTACTTGTGAAAAAAAATCACATTTTACTTGTAGCATGTTTGAAACTGGAGTTGACGAATCACCTGATGTAATATATGTGTATTGCTCATAGATGCATATCTTACTGTATCTCAAGGACTGATTTCCTTATCGATGTGTTAAGTAAGGTTTCTAGCAGTTGTTTGATTCTTGGTATATATTTTATATTTTTATGTTTTCGTACCATTGGCCTGCTTCATGTGAAACTTGTTATGTTTTCCAAACTATTAACATTCTCATGACTCATGAGAATTATACCTGCAGATAGAAGTTGCATCATCATGCTACGATTTGTACAATATAGTTGGTGAGACCTACTGGGTTGCTACAAGATGCGACAGTATGGCATTTCAGGGGTACTTAACTCACCTGGCTTTATATTTGTAACTGTACTTAGTGTTTCTCAAAATTCTTACAGTAAACTGCAGCTAATGCACATCGAAACCGCATTGCAGTGTCCTTGTGATTGAAAAATAACACATCATGTTCTTTTCTCAGGAGGCGCCTTGAAGGAACGAGAATCACCACTCAACACATGTAATGCCTTTACACTTCTCTTTGTTCGTTTGCTATCCATTCGTCTGTTCCTATATTCATTCCTTGTGTTTTGGATCTTGCAGGGGTAAGACGGGACTTGACTTTGTGATACGAACAGCTTGTACTCCATCTAGATGGGAGGAGTATGATGAAGAAATGACTGCAGCCTGGGAGGTATGGTTTGGATTTTTGCTTACGATCTCTCTAGTGTTACAAGAATTGGGTAGGGTTGCGGGAAGATAATATTGATTATGCTATCATGCTGTTGTATAGCTTGGTCAATGGCATTTCTTAGTCCCTCAAACAGTTGCAATAGGAGTTGAAGTTGTAGCAGATGTGTGTAGGCTTCTATAAATATAAATATATAATGTTTATAGCTTGAGCTGAAAAGAAGAACCGTGTGACCTGCAGGCCATTTGCGAAGCATATTGTAGTGACACAAACCCCACACGTGACCCTGGTTCGCTTGATGCTGTGAAGGACGCGATATTGCGTATGACATATTACTGGTAACAACAGTTGCAACTTGCTCCGTACACTCACTTCCTCTCAAGAAAAAAAAAAAGAAGTTTGTTGTAATCAATCTGGGGCATGTTGCAGGTACAACTTCATGCCTCTTACAAGAGGCTCAGCTGTCGTCGGTTACGTGGTGTTACTCGGTTTATTTCTGGCAGCGAACATGGATGTGACTGCCAGTATTCCAGCAGGGGTCCAAGTTGATTGGGAGGCGATACTGTCTCCTGACCCCGACTCATTTGTCGACGGCGTCAAGCCCTGGCTGTACCCGTCCATAAAAATAAGCAGGAGCTTGAAAGATTACACGGATGTGAGCTGCACGTTCAGTACAACAGGATCTGTTGTAGCGGCCCTAACTAGTGTTGACCCATAGGTTCGGTTGAGAGTTGTTTCACCATTACCTTAGCTTTGGCTGGAGGTACTGTAGTTGAAATTTCTTGCAGGTTGCTTAAGTTTGTCTTCCTCATTGTTACATAGAGAATAAGATTATTCTGGCTAGAGAGTTGTATACTGGTGTGTTGTGTTGTTACATAGAGAATAAGACTTTTTTTTCATTGAAAAAAATACTGTTTGTGTAATGAGCACCAATAATACAAGAAAAGTTTTTTTTGTGATGTATCAATAATTCTAACAAACTCACATTTTCATTCCATCTGGCATCACCAGTAATCCCCACAGGTGCAGAACCCATCGACGAAATGTTGGAACCTGTACCTGTCTATAAACACGATCCTCCTTCCATCGATCTTCGATACCAGCTTCATCACGGCGTGGCAGTCAGAACAAGCGCGAAGGTCCTTGACGATCTTGACGGTCGTTCCAGGAGGCGTCGTGCTTATAAGCCCAAAAGAAACGGCAAGCTTCTCGCTGTGAACTGCTAGTGCCTTCTCCTTGGTGGCCTCGTCCAGATATTGCGGAACCAGCTCAGTCCGCGGGACATGCCCATGCTCCTTGACGCCGTCAGGAGCGCTGCCGCGCGGTCGGCCTTGAGGGCGCCATGCTGGCCGCCTGAGTGGTGAACGTCCGTGGCCCGGGAGGTAATCACCGCCCGCGCGGCGGCGTACATGGATGTGAGGTCGTCGTGTGCTTGTGAGTGGCTCACTCTGGCAGAGCGAGCTTTCTTATCTTCGCAGTCGCAGAGCATAGCAGCACATAGCAGTAAGCGTTCAGACAATTTGATTTTATACACGCAAAAAAAAATACACTCAGCGCCAAGGCATTGAAAAATGCGCCATATGCAAAGATAAAAAGGATGAGAAAATTCTGTGCGAGCGAATCCTTTGACATTATTTCATGAAATTCTCATCAGATACATCATGTGGTAAACAAGCGAGGCCAAGGAGTTTGAGGATGGAAGACAGCCCTCAACACAAAGACCAAGCTGCATAAACAAAAGCTCCGCACAACACCTTCTCAACAAATTCAGGTGATAAAACAAACCAAAGTTTAGTACTGTAACTCCATCCACGGATTACAACTCTAAAACGCCCAACTTGTAATACATGCATGCATCTCATCTCAGGATGATGCTACGTAGGTAAAATCTTGAGCGCAAAGCAGCTTAGTTCTTGCCCATAATCTCCTTCACCGCGCAGATCTGTTCTTCACCCATGGCGGACATCACCGTCAGGATCATGTCCTTCCCTTCCTCAAACCCACTCTTGATCTGCAGGCGGCAAATAGTTACAGTAGTTTAGGAAACCTGGAACAACGAAAGCATTTGAGATGCGGCAGCGAATACGTTCAAGGTAGCGCACACTGACCTGGGCACTCAGAGCATCATCAGTGGGAAGCCTCAGATCATCCTTAGTGCCACCACTCTCAGTCAACAGGCTGACCTGCAAAACACCCGCACAAACTTCAAGTTGTAGATGTAGTTGCAACAGCAGACAAAAGAAGATGAAAAAAAAGGAAAGAAAGCAAACGTACAAATCCATCTTCTGAAACATCAATCAGCTGATACTCAACACGTGAAACATGTGGAATCTGCACGATGCACACAACGAGTAAAGAGATGAAAATCAATTTTTGGTGAACATAACGACTGAAACCACCACATGATTCGCAATAGCAGCTTACGTCACAGTTGTGGGAGGAAGGAACAATATCCTCAAGCTTCTTCCCGTTGAAAATGTCAATAGCAACAAAGTGGCACTTTGCGTGACCATGCTTCCCAGTCTTGGAAGTGGAGACCTCAACAACCTAAAGAAGAGATCATACCAAAATTACCTACTAATTTCAGATCAAAACTTTATGGATCAAACATTAGCATGTCATGTGAAGAATTGCTGGATCTCAAGTGACAATATGGCTATGAGATGCACAAAACGAGCCTGATGTTTGAAGAAACGAAAAAAAATTTGGCTACCAGCCACAACTTCATGTAAACGTAGCAAGGAAACATTAAAGTCCAGTATTGAAAGCTTGAACAATCATAGGCAAGCAGAATGCCCTACTATCAACTATCATCAGCTTGCAAATTACTATAAGATATGAATGTTTTTTTTTAGTTTTTGACCAAGGGGGTGGTGGACACCTGAATCAACTAACATGGACACAATTCAAGTTTAACCACAACTACTGTTCAAATAACCAAAGCCACATCATTTAATCTTGATACAGACACGAGGTTTCTCCCAACCAAACTAAAAGGTTCTATTGTGAGACAGAAGCACGTCGAGGACCCACAAGACTCTTGTGGTCGTTCAACCACCATCAGCAGCAATAAACATCAACTGCAAAGATTTTTTCAAGGAGGGAGATCCACAAGCATGACAGGGGGGGGGGGGGGGGGGGGAGCCACAATATTCCCATGGAAATCAAGGCAAAGTTGCAACTTCACAGAGCGTGTAAAAAGACCCAAACTTTATACTACGATACACCGCAGTACTACAACTGGACTGTACAACATAGGCCACGCACTGCGGATCAATATGTACAAGCGAGCGACAGATGCAGAGGCAGAGAGAGAGAGAGAGGAGGAGGAGGAGGAGGAGAGGGTGCCGGCTCTTGATTACCTTGCACGGGCGGTTCTTGATGACGAGGAACCCGTTCTTGCGGACGGTGCCGGCCTGCTGCGGGTAGGTCTTGGAGGCGCCGGCGTCGGCCTTGGACTCGAAGTGGTGCTCCTCGGAGTCCGACATCTCCGTCCGTCCGTCCGTCGACCTTGCGCGCGAATCCTGGAAGCGGAGATCAGGCAGGTGGACGGATTAGTCTTTTAGAGAAGAGAACAGGACGCGGGTTGGTAAGGTCCCAGGAGATCTGGTGATGCAAGGAAAGGAAAGGCGGCTGCTCACCGGCGGCGGGCGGGAGGGAGGGAGAGAGAGGGAACGAGACTAGGGTTGTCTTGGTCGCGTGCACCGCTGCGCTGTCCCTCCTCCCAGATTTTTATCTGATGGGAACAGAGGACGGATAGGGACCCACTCTTCTTGGGCTGTATCTTGTGGCCTAGGCCCATAAGGCTTGTTTACTATTGGGCCTCCATTTTGATGGCCCAGTTTCCCCTATCTCTCTCTGTCTCTCTTCAATTGAGCAGAGAGATGCAAAAACTGCTTCTTGACATGGACGCTGCTTGGACAGCGTCGACAAGGGCTGGAATCCGGACGTGGACTACACGGCCTGGGTAAAGAAGCACAAGCCATTCTACAAGGGCGACTGGCTCGGTAAGCCGGCCAAGACCATACCTTTCTTCACCTCCAGCCATCCCATCGATGATTTGAGATGATGGAAGACGAAGCCGACATGACCAACATTTGGGAATGGCACTACTCTTCAACGGCAGTGTTCGAGTACCAGAACGGGCGGTCGGACGTGGTGCAGGTGGACGACGCGGTCGGGTACGACAACAGCTGCGACAAGGCGATCGAACGCGCTGATGAGCAGCAGCTACAGCAAGGGCCGCAGCTACGCGTTCCAGCTCAAGGAGGGCGCCAAGGACTACTACTTCATCTGCAGCTACGGGTACTGCTACTCCGGCATGAAGCTCCACGTCACCGCCAAAAGCACCACGTCGTCGTCGTCGTCTTCCTCATCTGACGGCGGGAAGCCGTCCAAGTCCAACGCCGGGTCGCCGTCCCTCCTCGCTGCCGCCACGCCCTTCGCCACAACTGCCTCCGTCGCAGCTGCCTTGCTCCTTATGAACGGCATTTTCAGGCTTTATTTCTGCTTCCTTCTTTTTCCATTTCTTTCGGAGTGGAGTGTTGTGTCGCTACTGTACAGCTGAGTTCGCCCGTCAAATTGTGTGAAGAGCTTTGGGTTGACTGTGAGCATCATCCATCGAGTTGTCGATTTGTTGGGGAGTACAGACAAGTGCTGCAAATGATCGTTGAGCACTCCGAATCATTTCAAAATGCAAGCAGAGCAGATTCACGAGATGCGGATGACGAGAGGATTACAAGGATAGCACGTTCATCTAGAACATGCAGCCAAAATATTGCACGCACCGACCATTCTACTGCGTCGCGCGCGAGGAATATAATCCTCCTACCGTCGCCGCCACTACTACTGCTTGCACCGTCGTCGTCATCGACGACGATCCTTGAGCGGAGGAGAAGGACGGCGCCGAGGAGGCAGGAGAGGTACGCGTCGACGCACGCGTAGAGGACCTGCCCCTTGGACAGCGTCGACACGTACGTCCCAGTTGCTGACTCCTCCGACCCTCCTCCATTTGGTCATCAGACCGCTGTCGTCGCGAAGGCCCAGGTGCCTCGCCTCGCCGCCATGTCCTCCATGGAGGACGTCGTGTTGCCCAAGCGGCGGAGCTCCAGCAGAGTCGACGCCACCGTCAGCCCGTAGTGCGCGCTCAGCTTCCGGCAGTCGAGGCCGACGACGTTGTACGCCGCGAACTCCAAGCTCGTTTTGCACGTTTTGCCGGAGCGCCTTGCAGGAGTGCGACGTGACGAGTCGGCAAACAACGAGCTTTAAATTTCACAAGAAAGAATGGCAGGAGCTGACCGGTCGAACTGCAACTGGCCACCACCCAAGCTCGGCCGCTTCACATCCTTCTGCTCCTTGGACGGTAGGCCAGCGATATTTCCGGTTCACATCACTCCTTGATCGCGCCTGCCGCTTATCCTTGCTCACTTTTCCGCAGCAACAACTGCATGCAGCCGTCACGACTCCAACCATGCATGCACCACCCCGGCTACCCCCTTGGACAGCGTCGACATGCCCCACCGGTCGCTGTCGACTCCAGCCTTCCTCCATTTCGTCAGGCGCGCGGCCCAGGTGCCTGCTGCCCATGCCCGCTCTTCATCCTGCGGCGGAGCTCGCCACCGTCGGTCTCCGCGCGGCCACTTACGCCGGCGGCCTGCGCCCCATGCATGAGGATCCCTCGACGAGCCCATCGCCGCCGCCGCCGTCGCGTACGGCGGCCTCCACACCGGAAGCTAGCTGCGTGACAAGGGGCAACGTCCTCGTCCTGCACATCGGCGCGCGGCGGTACCGCCGAAGCAACCGTCGTCCTCGCGTTCGAGGACGGCGTGTTCGATTTCTTGGGCAGGGGAACTCGATCCGTACTTCGGTGGACAGGATTTCGACCGCAACCTCATGGACTACTTCATCCAAGTGGTCAAGGAATAGCACGTACGGGAAGGACGTTACCACCAACGACGGTGCTGCTATCAGAAAACTGATGGCAGCTTGTGAGGATGCCAAGAAGACGCTGAGCAGCGAAGAGCAGGCCCAAGTACGCATAAATGGCAGGTGAATCAAAGCTATCGCGTTTGCCGGGTGATTTTCATCCGACATCAGAGTAATCATCCATGCGATCAAATCTTGTGCTTCTAAAATCAACAGCAAACTTACAAACTCCATCCAGGAACTACACATATACTCCTACTTGGTTAAGCAGGTGAAGAGAGCACAAAAAGGCCTTCGCATTGATCAGTAAACTGAAGCAAAGCAAAGCAAAGCAAAGCAAAGCTCGTCATCACAATGATGCAATGGAACTATGGTATCTTCACACACAGATGACAGATGTACCTATCTAGCTATTCAAACCAAACTATGTGCCATCCAACAACAGTCATGGCGGTATGTACGCGTCAATCGTTTTATCCAAGGTAAAAATAAAAGTTGCATGAGCAAAGATAAAGCATAATTCCAGCTAGCAAGACATGCACCAAAAGTTAACGAGAAATCGCGCGCCACACAAAAGAGATCGACGACATGAATCCATATCAGTAAATGCTCAGTGCTGTTCATGCGCGTGCAGATCGAGCACCAAAGAACAATTCACCCTAACCCTGAATCAAAGGCCAAGCAATTGTGAAACGCGAATGGAGTTCCTGCAAAAAGAGACATAAGGACGACGTTTTTTCGAGAAACAGTACGTGCGACGACGGTGTAATCGATCGAGTCAACACCCCTACTAGCTCCTGCTCATGGAAATCAGTGCCAGAGATCAAAGCAACACGTAGAAGTCATCCTCCGAGTCGTCGTCGTCGTCCGTGGACGCTCCGACGGTGACGTGCTGGAACCCGTCCGAAGAGTCGTCGTCGTCCTCAGGATCCGAAGCATCATCAGCTTGGACGATGGGCGAAGAAGAACCAGCATGGGTAGCATCAGCAGCAGCAGCGTTGCCGACGACGTCGGTGTCCGACCCAGGCAGAGACAGGCCAGCAGCAGCAGCGCCGGCGGTGTCGACGACGACCTTGTTGCTGCTGCAGCTGCTGCTGCCGTTGGCCGCCGCGTCGATCACAGAGTCGGAGGGGGGTGATGCTACAGGAGGAGCAGGGGGAGGAGGAGAGCGCTCGTCGACGCGGACAGGTGAACCGCCGAAATCGGGCTGGAGGGGGCAGAGGTGGGCGCCGAGGCGGAAGGCGAGGAAGGCGTCGAGAGCGGCGTAGAGGACCTGGTCGACGGAGAGGCGGTGGGTCCCGTGCCAGTCACTCATGGCGACGTCCCTGGGCTTGGCGATCCCGGGGTACCCGAGGATCCGATCCGCCATCGCCTCCATGGACTCCGCGCTCTTCCCCATAATCCCCGCCGCCATGGCGCGCAGCTCGCGCCCGCGCGCGACGCGGATGCCGTAGTGGGCGGACAGCATGCGGCAGTCGTTGGCGGACCCGTGGCCGACGAAGGTGACTCTCGGGTCGGCGAGGAAGCGGCGCAGCATCTCCGGGACGACGGTGGCGTCGTTGGCCAGGCGGGCGAGGTGGAAGACGAGGCAGCGGTGGCCGACGCAGAGCTGCAGCGTGGCGGGGACGGGCGGCGTCGCGCCGCCGAGCGTCGCGGTCCACTGCACGCCGAGGCCGACGACGAGGCGGGACCGGTGGAGGAGGTGCGGGTGCAGCCAGCGCGTGGTGCAGACCCAGCGGCGCGCGTCGGAGGGGCGCGCGGTGGCCAGGACGGCGACGCGGCGGTCGGCGACGCGGACGGTGTAGGCGTCGTGGTGCTCGGTGGAGTGGCGGAGGCGGATGGCGACAGTGGCGGCGGCGGGGGCGGGGGCGGGAGCGTCCATTGCTGCGATGCGGTGAGGTGGGGTGGTGGGGTTTTGCAGGAGGAGGAGGAGGCGAGGTTTTAACAGATCGGAAGGGAAGAATGGGGGAACGTGGTGGTTGGCTTCCGTTATCCACTTGATGTCCTGCTCAAATCAACAAGAGGTCGGTTGCAGCAGATTAAATAACTCTCAACTCACTTTATGCAATTATCGATAATAATTAAATGAGTTCAAAGGTAGTAAATTTGTTTTTTGCAGTTAATAATGCGGAGTGAGCTATGTTCGTGTGCTGACCAGATGCGCGGCCCACAACCTTCAGATTGATGGTGGACCGACCCATGCGCTCGGCCCAACATCAAAGTCGTTTGGTGGGCCGCAAAGCAGGTTGATGAGTCCGAGCACAACACAACGATCAGGCATATATATAGCTACCTAGCGAAAATCATATGTATCGACGTGTCTTTTGTATTAAGTCTTTATGATAATGTCGATGATTGGGTACTATAGCATGCTTCGTTCATGCAGATCGATTAATGCAACAAGCAGGTTCAATTCGTACCGGCCGACCACAGTCTCTCTCCAGCACTAGCTAGCTAGCTAGTCTCTCTCTCTCCCTCGTACGTCTGTTTTGTTTTGGACGGCCGATCGATCTCACGTTATCTCTATTCTTCCATGATCTCGAAACCACACACCAATCACTCGTCTCTGGTTGGTCGGTCTGTGTCATTCCGTACATACATGCACGTCGACGTCCGGACCCGGACCCGGAAGAAGCCAGCCCTCCGAGAGCAGGCCCTCCCGGACGACCTCGCTGTCCTCGTACTCGTCGCGGAAGTGCTCGTGGTCCTCGTGCATGTTGCGGACCGATGACCGGACCATCTCCTTCTTCCACTCCGGCAGCCGCGGGAACCCGCAATGCTTCTCCCCGAACTCTTCGCAGTACTGAAGAACAAATGAATTAAACGCGTAAATTAATGGCAGCAGCTGGTGAACCAAGCAAGTCCCAGAGGAGGTCGTGCGTTTGCTTGGCATATATGCGTACTATGTTTATTACTCCTTCCGTTCTGAAATAATTGTCGTTTCAGACAACCAAATGAACTAGAAATGAACTATTGAAGGTTGTCCTAACGACAATTAAAACGAAACAGAGGGAGTATTACCATACCTCCAAGTCCCAGAGGTCATGCGTGAAGCGCTTGGGCACGCCGGCCATCTCCCTGCCGCGGTGGTACTCCTCGACGGACCGCAGCATCTCGTCCACCGGCGGCAGCCGCCGCCGTTCGGACAGCACCTGCGCCACCCACCGCGCCTGCGCCTCGTAGAACCGCGGCACCACCACCTTCTTCGGCACGCCCACGAAGGACAGCCCCGGCGCCAGCGCCGGCGGGAACGTATGCTCGAACAGCGGCCCGACGCGGTTGTCGTCGACGCTCACCGCCCCTCCGCCGGCCGTGTCCTGCAGGAACGGGTACGAGTACTCGTACCCCGTGCAGTAGATGACGGAGTCGGCGACGACGCGGGAGCCGTCGACGAACGCCACCGTCGTCCCGTCGTCCGAGTGTAGGCGGTCGATTTTCGGGCGGAGGTGGATGTTGTGGTGCCTCGACACCGTCTTGCGCACGCCCGCGGTGACGTCGGTCATGGACTTGACGCTGATGTGCACCTCTTTGGCCACCTTGCTGACGTCCAGCGCGATGTCCCTGCCGCTCTCGTGGCAGCCGACGACCACCACCACCTCGTCGCGGAACGAGTCCGGGACGCGGTACGAGTGGGAGTGCAGTTGCCTTCCTCTCCAGTTGTCCATTCCTTTGACGGTTGGGAGCCTGGGCTGGGAATACTGGCCGACGGCCACGACGACGGCGTCGAACACCTCCTCCACCTCCACGCCCACACCACCGTCATCTCCACCATGTCGCGTGCACGACTTCACCGCCCACCGCGAGACCCGGCCGCCGCCGTCGTCGGCCGCCACGGCGGCGGCTACCCGCAGGACCCTGGTGTTGAGCCTGACGGCGTCCACGAGCCCGAACGCGTCGCAGAAGTCCCTGACGTACCGGAGGAACTCGCCGTGGCCTGGGTACCGGCGACCGTCGCCGCCGCCGCCGCCGCTCCGGGGGTAAAAGGGGAAGTCCGAGAAGCTCATGATCTCCCGCGGGATGACGAGCCGGAGGGACGCGTAGACGCTGCTGTGCACGCCGGCGAGGCCGACCGGGTCGCTGGCGTCGGTCCTCGGGTCGTACAGCCACTGCCCGCCCACGCCGCCGCTCTGCTCCATCACCGTGACGTCGTGGCCCTCCCGGCGCAGCTCGCGGGCGGTGACCAGCCCCGAGACGCCGGCGCCGACCACGCACACCTTCTTCGACACCATCTCGTCGACGACGGCCAGCAGACACTAGCTAAGTCGTCCGAGAGCGGCGAGCTCTCGCGTGCGTACGTGCACAGCCTACGATGCCCGCCGGGCCTCGTTTGTATCTGCTGCGGGTAGCGTGGCGATGGATATGGATGGAGCCAATACGTCAGAATTGTAAAACGTGCACCCGCCAGTTTTCCAACATGGAAGACGATGACGGTTATGACGTGTCAAAGACACGACCAAAAGACAGGAGACGATTGTTGTTCTTTCAAGATCATGGGATAAATATTGTGATATTGGCCGGGCAACAACGTCCAAAACTGTGATGGAGAAATGCCGGTGCATAGGACCAAGAATTGCATAACTGCTTTTTTTCTTTTTTTAGGAAAAAAATATATTGAGAAAAAGAGTACAGTTGCACCTTCATTTACAAAAGCAGGAATTGAACACTTTATTCAATGATACATAATCGACACTTATTGATATGCCATCAAAACTACATTGCCAGAATAGTGTAAAAAGGCAGCATCTTACACAACTATATATACATACGTGCACGAGGATACAACACTTTCCCCATAATGTCAAAAATTACTTGACGCCATGTTGGGACCTAGCCATGTCAAACAGGTCGCAATTTCGATCAGCACCACGCAGATGGTATTGACAATTCTCAAGATTCCTCAATCTTTACTGGAGTGCGTCTTTCTTCCTCCTGGCAAGGAATCCAACGGAAAACCCAGACAGCAGCGCAAATATCACACTTCCTCCAATTCCCAAGTACAGTGGAACTTTTTTCGGCTCAGCACTGACTCCTGTGCTGAGCTTTGAACCATCCATCACCTCGGCGATACTGTTGTTACTGGATACATGGCCAGAAAATATCTCAACTATATCATGAACTTGCCCATCATGGTTCCCAACGTATGTTAGTGTTAGCTTCTCCCTTGTTGCGACTTCTCCATTGTTGCGACGAGTCTTGTGTATCCGAACTCACCACCACGGTACATGGAGCTCTCAGGCTGTGGAAAGATGGGAACGTCAGGGTGATCAGGCCTCGGTTGCCATATAGATTGCCAATCTTGACCACCCATCCCAGTCACAACATGCACAGGGGCGCCGGGGTATTGGAAGCTTGATGACGTGTTGAGGCACTGGAAGTTCTTAATAGGGCAGAACCTCTCGTACCTGTGTACGTGTCCCCGTAGCGCAACGGTCACATTGTATGTCACCAACAGTGGTTCCAAATGCTGGAGCATCTGCTGTTTCAAAGCAGCATCCCTTGATTCCTTGCTCGAGGTTTACATGGGGCGGTGGCCCTGAAAAACAACAAAAGGTGTCCTAGTCCGGTTCACTTTCTCAAGGTCTGCTTTTAAGAAGTTGTACTGGTCACTTTCCTGAACAAAATTTGTTTCAGTTGACATGTAAACAAAATGCACAACACCTGAATCAAAGGAGTAATAGAGATTTCTCGTGTCTGGCCCTCCATTACCAGTTGGAAGAACAGAATTGCCAGGCATTCTGAACTTGACGCTGTATGGTATTCCACATTCGCCCCCACCATCCGTTCCATAGATACCATCAGCCCACTGTGGCTTCCATGGTTGAGACGGCCAATCATACTCATGATTTCCTATGCAGACACGGTACGGTGTATTGGCAGCAATTGGCTCGATCTGGCTGAAGAAATGATCCCATACCCAAGAATAACCTCTGGCATAGCTGATGTCTCCAATGTGTGAAACAAAGGCAGGTTTATCTCCAATGGCTTGAATATCACGGAGAATCCACTTCACAGTCGACAAGCTCTCAGCTTGTGTGCGTACGTAGGTGATATAAGGTACATACGTTCCCATGTCACCAAAGAGGAAGGGCTATAGTCTCATTGGCTTCACTGTTACGTGAAACGAAGCTGTATGTCTCACTCCATCCTCCCGAGTCGCTACCAACCTATCAACATAGTTCAATTGCTTAAATTCAAGAAGTCGGTAGAACAAATGTATGAATTGAAGCTGTTCAGCTTCCCAATGCCACCAGGTTGGAGACGTAGTGGTCAGAATTGAAATTATTTTAAAACTACGTAAATAAGATAACCTTAAGTTTGAATTTCACCTTACATATGGACTTCTAACAGTTAATCAAATGTTCAGAACAGATACTTCAGTACAGCAGTTCCTAAACATGCACATAGATAACGATCATTGTGACAAAGCTCACTACAATAATACAGTTGGATAGGCTCAATCATGCTCTGCTAGTATTTTTTAAGGACAAGTCAATGTTGAACACTTCATAACTAATCCAATAATAATGTTGAAGGAGTAGCCAGTGGACAGAAGATACACATCACGCATGTGAAGCAGCAAGCTAAGAAACAAGTCCCTTGAGCAAGACTATCCTATAAACAAAAACTAACATCAGAGATAAAATTGATCTTTTCTCGAAACAAATTCCTACAGAGATAAAATTGTCACCCAGAGCGATAAGAGAAATTCAGATCATTACAAGTTACACCGATAACAATTTACCTGGTAAAAGTACCTCTTTCTGGGCTTCAAGTTCTTCATGAGTCCGTCGAAGACGAAGCCTGGATCCCTCCACCCGACGCTGCTGTTCGCCGGCGTGTCGCACATGTTCTTCCGCTCGTAGTCGTCACCTCCGTGTCCACCTCCTCCCAATCCTTCCCCTCCTTGTCCAATCCGTATCTAACCACCCTCTTCCCTCCGTCGCCGCACACGAACATGACCCGAATCTCGTCGACCCCTTCCGCGAACGCGAGGTGCACCTGTTCGAGGCGGGTGGGGTCGCCGACCGCAACCTCACCGGACACGGCGACCCGGTGCTTTCCGTGGGGGAGCGGGTTCCCGTCGTGGTCGATGTGGTGGTAGGAGTACTCCTTGGCGGGTCCGGGAGGCCTGACCAGCGGATCGTGATCTGCTGGTCGGTTGATGTAAGCTTTGCGGGCGTCGCGGTAAGGGTGGTGACTGCCGCGGCCTCGCCAGCGGCGTGTGCCGCGACGGCGAGGACGAGGAGGAAGGAAAGGTGCATTTTGCCAGTGACGGCGTGGAGAAGATTTGCATGTGACGTGAGTACTTGGCATTTGGTTGAGCTGGTGTGTCACTGACAATGTGGGATCCATCTGTCAGTTTGACGAACACCAGAACAGAAGCTGGCCATGGAAATACCCCAAGTCTGAGCAGGGGTTAAAGCTCCTTTTCCTGGTGAATAATTATTTCATTTTGGTAACTTATTAAGTTCAAAATATGGCAAGTACCATGAACAAACAAAGATCATCATCCTTGTACCGCGATAAAAAATTACTGGATCATAGTTGCACAACTGAATACTAGAATATCCAATTTACAGACAGCTGCAAGAATAATAATAATATCAGACTATACACCATCAAAACAAAAGCAGTGCTTTCCTTGTCTCCAAACTGATGCAAATGTGACATGTGTATTACCTAGGATCATAAAATGCCATGGTTCAAGTACAATGAAGCACAAAATAACATTAATACTACCTCAATAAATTGTGTTACAGTATCGTACAGGTTAAACACTCTTGTCAACCAATACAACGTGAACATCATGTCACTTAACTATATCCTTATACATCGGGGGCAATAAACGCTCCAATTACAAAAAAAGGCCAAAGGCTGTCATATACTAAGGTAGTATACAAGTATACAACACTATGTAAATAGGCCGAAGTTTCGATTTCGTACCAGGCTGTCAGTATCGGCTATTCAATTCTACTGATTCCTCATTCTTTACTGGAGTCCATTGTGCAGCTTCTTTCTTCCTCCTGACAAGAAATCCAATGGCAAACCCCAGCAGCAGCGCAAACATCACACTGCCTCCGATTTCCAAATACAATGGAGAATGTTTTGCCTCATTGCTAATTCCTGTGCTAAGCTTTGTACCATCCACCACATCAGCACCGGTACTATTACGGGATGCTTGGCCTGAAAATATCTCCACCATATCATGGGCTTGCCCGTCATGATTCCCCACATACATGACTGTCAATTTCTCCCTTGTTGCTACTAGCCTCGTGTACCCAAACTCTCCACCTCGGTACATTGACCTCACGGGCTGTGGAAAGATGGGAACGTCAGGGTGATTTTGCCTTGGTTGCCACAGAGGTTGACTGTCTTTACCACCCATCCCGATCACAAGATGAACAGGGGCACCAGGGTACTGGAAGCTTGATGAGGTGTTGAGACATTTGAAGTTCTTCATGGGGCAAAACCGCTCATACATGTGGACATGTCCCCATAGTGCAAGGGTCACATTGTGCTCCACCAATAGTGGTTCCAGATGCTGGAGCATCTTCTGTTTCAATACAGCATCCCTGGCTTCATTGCTTGAGGTGTACATGGGACGGTGGCCCTGAAAAACGACAAATGGTGTTCTAGTTCGGTTCACCTTCACAAGGTCTGCTTTTAAGAAGTTGTATTGGTCACTTCCCTGAACAAAATCTGTTTCAGTTGACATGTACACGAAATGCACGACACCTGAGTCAAAAGAGTAATAGAGATTCCTGGTGTCTGGACCTCCTTTACCAGTAGGTACATTAGAATTGCCAGGCATTCTGAACTTGACACTATATGGTATTGCGCACTCACCCCCACTGTCCTTTCCATAGATACCAGCACCCCACCATGGCTTCCACGGTTGAGATGGCCAATCATACTCATGATTTCCTATGCAGACATGGTATGGAGTACTGGCGGCAATAGGCTCAATCTGGCTGAAGAAATGATCCCATACCCAAGAATAACCTCTGGCATAGCTGATGTCTCCAATGTGTGAAATAAAGGCAGGTTTATCTCCAAGAGCTTGGATATCACGGAGGATCCATTTTACAGTCGACAAGCTCTCAGCTTCTGTTCGAATGTAGGTGTTGTAAGGTACGTACGTTCCCATGTCACCGAAAAGAAATGCAATGGTCTCATTGGCTTCAATGTCACGTGAAATAAAGCTGTATGTCTTGCTCCATCCACTTGAGGCACTGCCAACCTACTAAATATAGTTCGTATAATCAAAATTCAATAACTAAGGAGAACCCATAAACAAAATAAAAACATAGTGGAAACAGGCTAGTGGCCTTATGGTACAGAAGCTTTTCAGCTTTCTGACACCACCAGGTTGGAGTAGTAGTAGTTCAGACCAAATTCATTAAAACTTAAGGAGCTTTAAATAAGAGAATCTGATGTTCAAACTTCATACTTACATATGGACCTTCTAAGGGCTGGTTGAATGTTCAGAAAGACAGAAACATACACATCGATTCAGTCCCTAAAAGGTATGCATAGGCAACACTTGATGTGTTCACTACAATACTGCAGTTTGGTAGGCTCAATCTTACATTGTTTGTATTATTTTTGGCACAAGGCAATGTTGAACACTTCACTATCAATCCAAACATACTTTTGAAGGAGCAAGCCAGTGGCTGAGTTAGAACAAGCCCCTTGAGCAAGACTATTGCCAGCCAACTGAAAAATCAACAGTAAAGCCATAGCTCTGTTTTTACGACCTCTGCATATATTACTCAGATATCTCCCTTAACTAATGAATCATAAACTTACTAAGGCTGTGAAGCACATATGTTAATTTAACAAATTTCAATCTTCGAAACAGATCATATATCTTCTGTTCACTGTAAAGCATAAATCAAACACAGTGCACCCAAGATAAACATATTGCAACTATAGCCTGCAGCTTATATGACTTGTAGATAAGCCCTTTTTCCATCTGGCCAATTGACAGAAGAAAAATTTGAACTTTTTGCCAGAACAAATTGCTAGAAAGCTAAAAATTGCTACCCAGAATCGTAAAATTGAGAACGTTCTTAGTCACAACTGCAGATTTTACCTTGTAAAAGTACTTCTTCCCGGACTCCAATCCCTTCATGAGGCCGTCGAAGACGAACCCCGGATCCCTCCAGCCGACGCTGCTGTTCGCCGGCGCGTCACACATGTGCTTCTGCTCGTACGTCGTCACCTCCGTGCCCACCTCCTTCCACACCTCCTCTTCCTCCTCCTCGCCCAACCCGTACCTGACCACGCGCTCCCCGCCGTCGCCGCACACGAACATGACCCGCATCTCGTCGACCCCGTCCGCGAACGCGAGGTGCACCTGCTCGGGGCGAGCGGGGTCGCCGACCGCGACCTCGCCGGAGACGGCTACCCGGTGCTTGCCGTGCGGGAGCGGGTTCCCGTCGTGGTCGACGTGGTGGTAGGAGTACTCCTTGGCGGGCCAGCGGAAGAGGCGGAACTGGTAGGGCGCGCGGAGGGTGGGGAGCCGGGGGAGGGTGAGCTCGCCGGCGCCTCCGCGCCAGGTGGCGGAGCCGTTGAGGAAGAGGTAGCCGAGGAAGTCGAGGTCGCGAGAGGACGGCGGCGAGTAGATGGCGACGTAGTCGAGGCCGTCCGGGTCCCGGAGGCCGGACCAGCGGATCGTGATCTGGTCGTCGGTTGATGTAAGCTTCGCGGGGGATGCGGTGAGGGTGATGGCCGCCGCGGCCTCGCCGGCGAAGGCGAGGAAGAGGAGGAAGGGGAGGTGCATCTTCTTACCCGGCAGGGAGTGGACCGTGGTGACGACGTTTGACTTCGCGTTTAGACTGAGTATGGTAGTCGCTGGCGACGTGGGACCGATATGTCAGTTAACGTGCCTGAACTCCGTCCCTGTCCGTCAGGGGCGGCCGAGGTAGCTGCGCCATGACGGAAGTCCCTCCGGCCGTCTCCCCGGTCTTCCGGCCTAACGCCGCCGACCGGCTGCCGGGAAGCGGGGCAAATCCATCGTATCTATGAATCTCTAGCACCGCCGGCGTGCGGTGCGCAGAGCACTACTGCACAAGTACTGCACCTTGGATTTGTAGCAGAATAGCGGCGTCCAGCACCGGCGGCAGCGGCGGCGGACGGGCGGAGCAAGCAAAACCAACGGCATCCTGTAAAATTCGTTCGCCATTGAGATGAACCTCTTTCTGCACTGCAGCAGGGACAGAGTACCTGCGTGTGCAGAAACATCATCTGAACAAGGCAATCTCTGAGCGAGTACTCAACACTTTGTGAGCGGAGCAGAGCGAACGAGCCGCTGACGACAGTAACTAATTCTATTCTCTTAATCATCGTATGAATCCAATCATCCAGCATTGGTACCGGCGCAAATTCCCTGCGCTGTGGGCGTGCAATGCAAAGGACGTACGGCGTGTGTACTCCTCGAATTATTTGGGCCATGCATGGGACACTAGCTAAAGCTAATGCATCCATGCCATAAAAGGCATATCAGTAGTATGTCCTTCCTCTGCAGCTTATTAGGATACTGAAGTGGCCGGGAATGTTTAATGCGACAACCTGGAGATATATACTACATACAGATCGACAGGACGTACGTGAAATAAGTTGATGCAGACAATGCATGGCTTGTTTGTACGAATACAATGATCACTGATTACTGCATCATATGCATATGCACGTGCTCCCTCCATGACTCCATGTTCGTATATGATCTGTATTTGTACGGTCGTTGTACTGGTGTACGTACATATGGCTCAGTAGCTAGCTATAACAGTACACTCCCTCCGCATTATATATACTGTATGTACAGCATGGTAGGTTGGTCCAGATGATGATACAGATCTCTTAGTAATGAACGATATTGATTCATTTACATCTACCTTAGCATGCGCACACGTACTATCAACACAGCAAGCATGCAGAAACGTACAATTTGAGAATTCATTAACCACAAAGATAACCTGAACAAAATTATGGGCGTTATCGTGCATATCTTCCATGCATGTTTTAACGCATAGGTGTTCAATTGTCACATCAACACCTATCTATATGCGTCAGCTTTATGCAAAAATAAAAAAGGGAACCTAACTATACTTCTAAAAAACCAAAAACGTAAAAAAAACGTTTTCAATCAGTCACCAATCGCCTCATCATGTATCCACATATATTGAAACGAAGAAGAAGCTGATCGATACAAATATATATGCGGTCAAATCAGCACGTAAATGTCCTCTTTTTCAAAAAAAAAAAAATCAGCACGTAAATGTCGATGGGGAAAGAGAGCGATTGGGATCACACCCGTCGTAATTAGTTGGGACAGGAACAGGTGGTAAAAAATCTGCAAATCTGCAAAGTATACTTCCAAATCAATTAAACCCTACTCTTTTGCTCCTCCAATCAGAGAGCTTACTTCCACAGGCAGCTACCACTCTCATCACCTCTACTCTCCTAAACCACTACTGAAAAGAAAACGATAAACTGAAGATACTGTGTCGGTGTCAAGTGTGTTAGTTAAGAATCACTTTACTACAAAAGCAGTGTTACAATTAGCAGACTCGGACCATATTTGTACGGTCATTGGATGGTTATATATGCGCCATGCAGCTCATATGATGTGTACATGGCATTATTCCTTATTTGGCAATAAGTAGGGGCATCCCGTACGTATATACGTTTCCGTACTTGCATCGTATTCTAAATTTTGGTACGAGCTGCCAAATCCATCGTGCACGAGCAACGACACAATTCGTGCATGCACGTACGTAATATTTTTATGGTAATTAAGCAGTTCCCTTACTGTACAAACAGACCATGAACATGGACGTACGTACGTCTGGTAACAATAATAGAGAGTTTTTTTTGTTTGGCGAATGAAGAAATAGCGAGAGTATTTGTTGGTACTTTAACACGCTCTTCACTGATAATTGCGGATGGATGCATGCACGAGTACGTGCAATATGGCTTTGAAAATTAAAGAGTCATTGTGTACACATGGCCTAGCTAGTAGCTACCCTCCAATTAATTAATTCTGATAATTGCAAACAATATTATTCAGTGCCGGCCTCGAGTCAATTAACGAATATTAGTCAAGCTTGTTGCAAGGAGAACTTCATAGCCATGTTGTTACTAATAATATTGTACTTATAACAGTGCCAGAATGACCGACTACCAGTTCTTATCCTTGAAATAAGCTTAATTGGTAGCAGCTGTGGGCTCGTTCTTGCGTGCTGCTATTGCAGCGTGCAGGTACATCAGGTAGTACTGGTGCCCATGAAATGCGCCAATATATAACGCCGTACTGATCATGCCATGAGCCGTGCCTCATTGATTTGCGTGTGGTGGTAAAAATTTTAGCCGTGATTCTGTTGTCTCAAATTTCGTTTTACACTTAGAAAAAAAATATATATATATCCCTATACTGAGCTCTGTCGAGCCAAGTGGAAGATGTCGTCGTTTCACTAGCTTACACAGTAAATGTGTTCACCTCACTACATATAACTTTTCAGGGAATAAGATGTTGCTGTGAAATTTACTTATCGATAAATAAATAGATAAGGGACGTGGGGTGAATCTGAGCTGAGAGGCCGGGGTTTCGTGATGGGCAAGTTAGGTCGGCAAAAGATTCGTGTTGTCCTCGTCTGTCAATCAGAGGCGCCGTCCCCTTCGATTCTGTTTATCTTCCCACCCCACCCATCAAATCACGTCCGCATCATCCATAATACTATAGCACACAAAATTCGATTAATTACTGATCATCACCTCCATGTGACACACTCTCTCCTCATGCTAGCTGATTTGTTGCTACTGTGTCCCGGCCTGGCCGCCTAACTTTGATCATACAATCCACTATGCAAAGTCAAACCATGCATTATACATACGTGTAGCTCTAGGAAGAATTGCAGGGCGAGGTAGCTAGGCGATAATATTTTTGGGAAGGTGCATACAATACAAGTTTTGTTTGGAGAAATGAACAAAGTCATTTTGCATCAACATTATTAGAGCGCGTTGATCACAAGCATCATCAAGAATAAAACCAATGATAAGATAATAACCATGCAGCAGTGTGGATATGTGATAGTGACAGTGATTTGAGTTGACTCGGACACAAGTGGGGCATGCGTGTATTGTATATATCCTGCTCTTCCTGTCCTAACTTTCCCCAGACCACAGAGCTGGATTTATAAAATCAGCGAGAGCTACTCCTCACTCCTGTAGTGTAGGGATAGCACACACGGAACACGCCAACAACGAACGGTGCTCTACGACACATCTAGTGCAAGAATCGGCACACCACAGGATTGATTACTCCCCTTTGCAACAGCAGCAGAAGCAGTGCAACAAACTGAAAACGACGCACTATATGTTCATATTATATACATGAGGAAAACTATATCATTTGCTGTTTTTCCACTCTACTAACTCTAATGGTACTACCCTATTCTAGTAGTAGTAGTAAAACGACAATGGTGTGGACCAGAGGTAGGAATAAGTGAGTACAATAAATTAAGCAATGAAGTGCCTAATTAATTTGGGACTAGTACTGCTGTGCTAACCCAGCCGGTCAGGAGTGAAGAAATAAATACACAGCCAAGAGCTAAGCCCCTCTCTCTCGCAATCACAACTTCACAAGCAAAGCTACCCCGTCGTCGACGAGGAGCTAGAGGCTGAAGGCTGAGCCACGGTTCTTGCGACGTCTCCATGGCTGGTGCCGGCGCAGGCGTCGACGGGGGAGTCTTCGGCGGCGGCGAGTGGCCCTTCTCCGCCGACTCATTCGCTGAGCTTGGGTGCTGGGCCGCCGGGCTCGATGAGGAGCTGCTTCCTCCGCTGGAGATCACGCTACCAGCTGCAGCGCACTGTGGTGCAGTCGTCGTCGAGGGGGAAGTGGCTACACCGGCGGGGTCTGTGTCGGCGGACGGCGGCGCGTCGACGAGCTCCGCCGACGACGGTGCGGCGCAGGAGGACGTCGACGTTAAGCCGGCAGCCGCCACCGAGGCAGCGTAAGTGTCTGAACAACCAGCTCCTCTACTGCTTCAATTATCCTCTCTTCTCGGCCCTCCTCGGTCTGATCTCCGGCGACCGACGACAAAGCACAAGTGGCAAAACCGTAACTCAGGACGACAGGATTTCCTGTATTTGCTTTGGGTTTACTAACATTTTTTCGAAGGCCGGATTTACTAACAATCGTTTAATTATTAGCTAGTTCCTATTATTATGGTGGCCTTTCCGTCTACGTGGATTAGTGGTAGCAGTGTGTTTCGGAATCGAGGGGCAATTCAGTAAATGTGCATGAAAAAAAATGGACGAACCGGACGTTGCGCCGGGATTCGCGTTCTAAATTAACGTCGTCAGTAACGCGCCTTTCTTCGATCTCTATCTCCTGTTCTTGTTCTCGTATATCCATCTTGAACATTGGCCAATGGGTATTAATTAGCTGCTCATCAGTTTATGTACGTACGCACGTGTAGTGTAACGGCGTACGTGCATGTACGTACAAAAATGGTTTGTCTGTGGTGTACGTGTACGTATGCAACACTGCCGAGAGCCAGAGGTGTAAAGACGATGCTAGTAAATGTAAATCCTTGCAGGAGCAAGCCGGCGCCGGCGCCGGGGAAGACGACGACCAACAAGAAGGGGCAGAAGCGTGCGCGGCAGGCTCGGTTCGCGTTCATGACCAAAAGCGAGATCGATCACCTCGAGGACGGATACCGCTGGAGGAAGTACGGCCAGAAGGCCGTCAAGAACAGCCCGTTCCCAAGGTACGTACGTATCCACTTCCGATCCATCGATCGTCTCCATTCTTAACGGTTACTGTATCAATTGTTGAGATAGATCATTAGTCATTACTAGCAGCTGATCGATGTGTACTTTACGTGAATTCAATACGTTACTCAACGCTTTGAAGATACACACGTACGTACTGAAATTTGGTGAAATATATTTACTCATTTTCCATTATTCCCGAGAACTTATGTCCTTGACTCAATCAATGCACATGGACTGTGGTGATCGTCGTTTGATATGAATTATTATTTGAATTATGATCATGACTCATGAGTACTAATGAATATCCGTAAATGTGCAAATAAAAAAATGTTCAGGAGTTACTACCGTTGCACCAACAGCAAGTGCACGGTGAAGAAGCGCGTGGAGCGGTCCTCCAACGACCCTTCCGTGGTGATCACCACCTACGAGGGCCAGCACTGCCACCACACCGTCACCTTCCCGCGCGCCCACCTCCACGCCGCCGCCGCCCACATGGCCTCCTCTTTCTCCGCCGACGTCGCCCACGGCCACGACCTCTACCACGATCACCATCTGCCGGCGCTGCAGCTACCCCCGGCCGCCACCCTTCTCGACCCCCTCATCAGCGCCGTTTGCAGCCCGCCGACCATGTCGTCACCGTCGTCGGCGCTGCTGCGGCCGTTGCACTGCAATCAAGAGCTCCAGGCAGCTGTAGTAAGCAGCATGTACCCGTCGTCGACAACAGCGACTGCCGTGTCGTCCATAACGGCGATGTCGTCGCCGGCTAATTATAATGTTCCAACGGAAGTGGACAAGGGGCTTCTTGGCGACATGGTACCGCCGGCGATGAGACGTGTGCATAGATGAATCAGTTGTTGCTTTTAATGATTTGGCAACGAGGATAACTGGCTGATTTATTCAGATATAAAGTGTTGATAATATTGAGCAGCCTTGGCCCTTGGATATATTACTCACATAAGGTTTACTGTTCCAGCTCCTCTACTGTTTTTTAATGCAGTTTAAGTGTGTGGCGTAGAAGAAACATTGTTTTACACATACTCTTCCGTCTAATCTGACCTTCTTTCCCATGCATTTCTTAGGACTTTGGGGTATGCCACGTCGCATTCCAGATTATCCAGATGCTTACGCCACAAATATTTGTTATACGTTAGTTTATTTTGAATTATCCGATGATAAATATTTAGAGACGGAAGAAGTATATAATTCAGAATTAAATCTTCCTCTTTGTTTTGTACCGTTGGAATATTTGGCCTAGGCCCAACTATTCTCTATTGAATTCCAAAGGTGTAAAGAAGGCATTAATCCCACATTGACTATTTGAGGAGAGTAACACTTATTTATAAGGGAAGCTATTTTCTATGTGTGGAATATGTGAGAGAAGGATGGCTATAGCCACAAACAAATCACACGTGCGCGCGCGTATTCGTGTATTTTCGTGTGAATTAACGCGTGACTTGTGACTTGCGACGTGGCGACTGGCGCAGTAAATCTGTTCTCTCTCTTTTTGATAAAACTGACACTAATATGACTTTAATTTGCTGCGATAGTCAGTTTTTGAAAAATAATGGTATGCAATAACTGACGCAATTATACTGCAAATACTGAAGTTTATTGTCCTCGGTTACTAGAGCTTAATTGTGCTGCTTTACTGTATACTTAATTCTTTCAGTTACTAGAGTCTGTCACTATATATACAGAATGAGTGCTTTCATTCTAAAATACAGAGGTGAACAGACTCACTAGTCCACTATGTTGAGTGTCAGCACTCTACAGGCTAGTCCATCCCTCCCGTCGGCGTGTCATCGACGTATGGGAGAGCAGTGTCTCTGAAACCACGTTCCAGTGAAGAATCTGCACGGATTGGGACGAATCAGGTTTTTGAGTAGCGTTCGCGCGACTGCTCGATAGAAGATCTGCATCATCTACAGTCCTCTTCACACACTCCTCTCGTCATTTTCAAGCTGGAAGCGTCAGCACTGTAAGTAAATATGAGTTTTATACGCATGAATATGATAGATATAATCTGATTTATTTGCATGTTGGTGTTCATGTTCTGTGGACTATCTGTCATGCGTACTGCTGTAATTTTAGAAATTATTTTTATCTCTAAAGTGCATTGTTTTCTAACAATCTAAAAACCTGATAGGCACTTTAAGATGGGTAATAGCTTTGCTGATGCGATGAAACCTGAGAAGTTCGTTGGTTCGAACTTTAAGAGATGGGCTACAAAATTTGACTTGTGGCTCACTGCTATGGACATATCTTATGCTCTAAAGTCTGTAGATCGACCCATGACTCTTGAAAAACAGGTTGAGTTTGAAAAGGCTAATGTGATGGCAGTGGGTTGTATTTTAAGTGTGCTGTCCGACAAACTGTGTGATGTTTATATGACTCATAAGAGCGCAAAAGAGCTCTGGGAGGTCGTCGAACACAAGTACGGTGCGCCGGATGCTGGACATGAGTTGTATGTCATGGAGCGCTATCACGATTTTAAGGTGGCAGACAACCGTTCAGTGGTTGAGTAGGCTCATGAAATATAACTTATTGTCGGAGAGCTCCAACAACTTGGACTAAATTTGCCTGATCAATTTGCTGCTGGGGGCATTATTGCCAAATTACCTCCATCTTGGAGGGGATTTGCCACATCTCTGAAACATAAGAGACAGAACATTTTCGTTGAGGATTTGTTGGATTCTCTTGATGTGGAGGAGAAAGCTCGGGCAAAAGATGGTGCATCCAAGGTGCATGAAGGACAGTCCAGTGCTAATGTCATGTAGCATGATGGACAAAAGAAAGGGAAAAATAAAGTTGTACACACCACCAAATTCAAGAGAAAGAAGAAGAAGAAGATAAACATGGCTGAGGTTGAATGATATGTCTGTGGCAAGGTTGGACATTTTGCCAAAAAGTGCACAGACAGAAAAGGCAAGAAAACTCAGCAAAAATTTGACAACATGGTTATTAGCGATGCTGGAACAACAGGATATGGTAATACATATACTGTTTTAACAGCATGTCAACCTACTGAATGGTGGATTGATACGAGGGCTAATATTCATGTTTGTGCTGATGTATCTATGTTTTCTTCTTATCAGGCTACCCACGGTGCCTCCGTCCTGATGGGAAACGGCTCACGTGCTTCTGTTCATGGTGTTGGTACGGTCAGTCTGAAGTTCACTTCGGGAAAGATCGTGCAGCTAAAGAACGTGTAGCATGCCCCCTCAATAAATAAAAATCTCGTCAGTGGCTCTTTGTTGTGTCGAGACGGATTTAAGTTGGTGTTTGAGTCTAATAAAGTAGTCGTGTCAAAATGTGGACTCTTTATTGGAAAAGGCTATGACAGCGGAGGCTTGTTCCGTTTTATCCTTTCACATTCTAGTAGCTCAGTGGTGAATTTTTTGAATAAAGATGATGAATCGAGTGTTTGGCACTCGCGTTTATGTCATATAAATTTTGGATGCATCTCACGGCTATCTACCTTGAATTTAATTCCTAAAATTCCTATAGTGAAAGGTTCTAAGTGTCAAGCTTGTGTGCAAGCTAAACAACCAAGAAAACCTCACTTTGCTGTTGATGAACGAAATACGACACTTTTGGAACTCATTCATTCCGACCTTTGTGAAATGAATGACATATTAACTAAGGGAGAAAAGAAATATTTAATGACACTTATTGACGATTCAACTCGTTATTGTTATGTGTATTTACTTAAATCAAAGGATGAGGCATTAGATCACTTTAAAATCTACAAGGCTGGGGTTGAGAATCAACTAGAAAGGAAAATCAAGAGAATTAGATCTGATCATGGGGGAGAGTATTTCTCCAATGAGTTCACCCAATTTTGTGTTGAGAATGGAGTTGTACATGAAAGAACACCACCCTACTCACCTCAATCAAATGGGGTTGCCGAGAGGAAAAACTGTACTCTAACAGACTTGGTGAATACCATGTTAGATACTGCTTGTTTATCTAAGGAATGGTGATTTTTGACTGCAAACCATGTACTAAATAGAGTTCCCACTAAAAATAGTGAGAAAACTCCATATGAAGGCTGGAAAGGAACAAAACCATCCCTTTCTTACCTGCGCACATGGGGCTGTTTGGCTATGGTAAATATACCAATAGTTAAAAAGCGTAAACTCGGACCTAATACTGTTGATTGCATCTTTATTGGCTATGCTTCGAATAGTCCTGCTTATATATTTTTAGTGATCAGATCTGATTCACCACTTGTACTTGTTGATATAATAGTTGAATCTAGAGATGCCACGTTTTTTGAAAGTATTTTTCCTATGAATGATGCACATAATTCATATAGTCATACGCATGACACAAATTATCCTTCATTCGAAACCTTAGAACAACCTCTTCTTACACGATCAGAAAATCTATTACAGCCGTATGACGGAGAAAACAATGAAACAACTCATAGAATGAGCAAGGGACAGAGGATCCCAAAATCCTTTGGTGATGATTTCATCGTTTACCTTGTGGATGATACACCCAGATCCATCCAAGAGGCGTTTGCATCTCCTGATGCAGACGATTGGAAGGAAGCAGTCCGTAGTGAGATGGAATCCATCATGACTAACGGAACCTGGGATGTAGTGGATCGTCCATTCGGTTGTAAAACGATTGGGTGTAAGTGGGTGTTCAAGAAAAAGCTTAGGCCTGATGGTACTATTGAGAAGTACAAGGCCAGACTGGTGGCGAAAGTGTAATTTAGAGTACATACCGTAAAAGTCGAAAGAGAATATTGTATAGAGTATGCTTTAGAGGATGCTGATGCGGATAGTCTAAGCGCGCGCATGCATGGCGCTCTCGTCGGTAGCCGCCTGAGCACACGAATAGGGCAGAGCAGCTAGGTCCGGTACGGCAGTGCCCTCAGGGAAGAATCCAACGCGACTACGACATCCTGACTCAAGGCGTAATAGGATTGATAGAATAACTCATACCACCAACGTATAACTTCTTTTTCGGAATCTCACTTGCAAAGAACTCTAAGGTTAAGCATGCTTGACCCGGAGCAATTTGCGGATGGGTGACCGATCGAAAAGTTTTTCCAGGTGCGCACGAGTAAGGACAAAATGCGCAGAAAAGACTAGTATTGGTATGTGGCGCTCTTCTGTGATCCTATAGAGCTACTAGGAGTAACGACTGCTAGTGACATGGAAGCTCAGGGGACTGCTCTTGTAGAGTGGGACCCGATTTTTGTTATGAAGAACCCGCTGGAGCCAGCGGGGAGGACCCCGGTAGGTCCGGAGCCAATCTCCTTGTCGTTATCCATCGACAACGTCTGCTCCAGCCTTCGTCAGATTCAACTGGCCTTTTAACACGACAGCAAGTCCCTCGAGGAGGAGCGTCAAACCCTTAGGAGGTGGCGCAACCGGCTCCAATTTGAGACCAAGTTGGCGCAAACAAGGCTGGCCGACGACAAGGAGTGGGTCAAGAGGGAGAAGGCCCGGATGCAGTACTGGGGCCAGCTGCTCGACGAGAGGGAGAGCATGGTGTGATCCCTCGACAACTAGTCTAGGGATATACACGAATAGGCCGTGGCTGCTAATGAAGCAGCGAACGATCGCCAGGAGCAGCTCACTACCATCCACGAAAGCCTCGTCAAGCGCCGGGAGGCTCTTGAGGAGCGGGAGAAAAAGCTCGAAGATGAAGAGCAAAAACTCCTGGAGCTGAGAGATGACCTCGTTAATAGGGAGGAGGAACTCGCTCAGAGGCTGGCTCTGGGTGACAAGAGCCTCACAGAGCACACCAAGAAGCTGGAGGAGCTCTGCGAGAGCAAGGAGAAGAAAGCCTGGCAGCGGGGACAGGACCTCATCAAGAGGGAGAATGAAGTTGCTGCCAGAGAGAAGAAGGTGCGGGGCCGGGAGAGAGACCTGGTTGACCGCCGGAACAAGATCCACGTCCGGGAAGAGGAGCTTGCCAACCTTGAAAAGCAAGTTGCTGAAAGGATTCAGCAGCACGCCAAAGAGGTCGAGCGCCTTGCCCGGGAGGGTTCGGAGCTTGCGGCGACCAAGAGGTCCTTGGAAGAGATGCGAGGCTCGAGGGCTACGGAGTCCCAACAAGTATGGGACTTCTTGGGCAAAGCCAATGACGCGCTGAAGCCTCTGGGCTTTAGTCCCGTGCGTCCGGACGATCCGGAGCCGGAGCTGGACAAGGCGTTGAAGGCGTTAAGCTCGGCGGGCAACAAACTCAACAAGATGGGCGATGTCATCGCATATCAGTTGGAAACTGAAGGAAAATCCCTTGCACAGAACGTCGCAGAATACATGCTGACGTGCTACACAAGCCAGGATCCTCATTTCTGACTAGATCCGGTGCTTGAAGGTCCCATCGATGGAGAGGGAGATGCCACCAAGGCCAGCGTGTCGGAGGTTGCCCAGAAGGTTGCCTCGTTCTTTTGTAGGATTTAGAACTTTCTCCTTGTAGCTCCCACTTGTATCTTCTCTTATTTTCTTCAATTTTGTATTCTCTTGTCCTCAAATGAATGAAATCCAAGAAATTTACGAATTTTATTTTTTGTCTTCAACCTTTGTCTCACTTGCCCCCCTGGTAGATGTACACAATTTGATTACGAACATGTACCAAAAGGATGTAGCATTTTGTTGAAGACTTGAGTTCTTCGAACTTGTAGAATATAGGTCCGAAGTCGTCGACAGCAGGGGCCCCCTAAGGTTGTCGGAGCTTAGTAGCTCCAGCAGCGACCACTATCAACATGTGGAGCGTCGACAGTTGGCCCTCTGGGGTCTCCTTCTACCATCTTTTCTTCACGTTG
Organism: Tuctoria greenei; assembly: GCA_036927565.1. NCBI lineage: Eukaryota > Viridiplantae > Streptophyta > Magnoliopsida > Poales > Poaceae > Tuctoria > Tuctoria greenei. The sequence goes on along the minus strand of JAYESD010000011.1, from coordinate 157,407,000 downwards.
ATGGTTGGCTCCCAGGATTTGTCGGAACTTGATAGCTCTGGTGACGCCTACTATCAATGTTTAAAACATCGACAGCGGGCCACCTTAGGGGATGTCGAAGCTTTGATAGTTCCGGCATCATCCACCATCATCATGAGATTTTTATTTTTCCTGCATACTGAAGTCAAGAAAAACAGTAAAATCCATTTCTTATCTATAATCGTTTGCGGCTTATATTCCCGAATGAAATTTTTAGGTCGACCATAATTCTATATACAATCAAGTGCATTTGCTTATTTTCTCCAGGTCTGATCATTTTCTGGACCCACCTTACTCAGGTCTGCCGGGGTGTAGGTAGAGTAGCATACTTAGGATGTAGGACCAGTCTAAGTCTATAGCACACTCCGAACCTAGATTGGCTTGGCGTTCAGGCGAGTAGGCCATTCAACAATGTTAATACCCGAAAGAATTAACAAAGCAACCTGAATTATATATGAATTGTTCGAGCTAAAGTTTCTTGATAATTGCACAACTTTGTTATAGACAAGAAAGAGAAAAATAAAAAAGAATGAGCCTATACAAAATAAATGCACGTAGAGTCTGTTTTCACACAATGATGTCTTTCAGTATAGGTCTGGGGTACACGGGAAACAAGTACACTCTTAGGGTACGGAACCAGGCTAAGTGTGTTGCATTTCTTGTTTGACCCAAGGTAACTAGCTACACTTTTAGTTCTGAGACTGTGTCAAGTGTTACTTGAACTTTGCGGACCTTCCGGGAAAGGTCCGGCTGTCCCCCCGGAGGGGCTACTCGACTCTGTACAATGACGCTATAACATACATCATATGCAATTACAGACTCACCTCCGTGATATTAAGCGTAGAACTTACGGAGGTGCTCAATGTTCCAAGGATTAGGGAGTGGTGTCCCATCCTCGGTTGCCAAGCGAACGCATCCTGGATGAGATACTTTGATCACTCGGAAGGGTCCTTCCCACCTGGGGGAAAGTTTGTTTAACCCTTATCGAGTTTGTATTCTCCGTAGCACCAGATCGCCTTCCTCGAGCTGTCAGTTATGCACATGCCTTTGGTGATAGCGCCGGAGCGCTTGGCGGTATCGTGCATTTCGAACAGCTGCTAGACACCTTCCCTCTTCAACGAGGTCAAGGTCTTTATGCTGGAGCTATTCCTGCGTGGCTTCGTCGAAGGTCCGAACCCGGAGTGACCTCAAGGTGATTTTCGGAGGAAGGACTGCTTCAGCTCTGTACACCAGGAAGAAGGGTGTCTCTCTAGTTGACCGATTTGGAGTTGTCCTGTTCACCCACAAGGTGGGCGGAAGCTTTTCAATCCAGTTGGCTCCATGTTTTTTCAGGCACTCATATGTGCACGTCTTGAGTCCTTTTAGGATTTCTGCATTTTCTCTCTCAGCTTGGCCATTGCTTGTCGGGCGAGCTACGGAAGCGTAGCTAACTTGAATGCCGAGGTCTTCGCAGTATCCTTGGAATGCAGAGCTTGTGAATTGGGTCCCATTGTCAGTTATGATCTTGTTTGGGACTCCAAATCTGCATACTATGTACTGCAAGAAATTGATAGTTGATTGCTTGTTTATTGTCACAACTGGAGTTGCTTCCGGCCACTTGGTGAACCTGTCAATGGCGACATACAGGAACTTGTAACCTCCGACGGCTCTTGGGAAAGGTCCCAAGATATACACCCCCCACACAGCAAATGGCCATGTAGGAGGTATCATTTGTAGGTGTTGAGCTGGTGTGTGAATTTGCTTCGCATGAAATTGGCATGCTTCACATTTCTTCACTAGCTCGGTTGCATCGTGGAGTGGTGTAGGCCAGTAAAAACCATGCCAGAAGGCTTTACCGACCAACGTGCGGGAACACGCGTGGTTCCCACACTCGCCTCCATGGATTTCCGCGACGAGTTCGCGGCCTTCTTCCCTTGTAATGCACCGCATTAGGACGCCGTTGGCACCATGCCGGTAGATATACCCTTCTACCAGTGTGTATCTTTTAGCCAATCTGACTATCCAGTTAGCAGATACATTATCTTCAGGAAGGAGGTTGTCTTTCAAGTATCTCTGGATCTCCGAGATCCATGCATCAGAGCTAACTTGAGCTTCTGAGTCTTGCGTTTTGGGTTGCTCGGAGCTTCCTACAGCACCTACGACCCTTGATGGACGCCATGGTAACAGGGCCATCGGGACCGTCAGCTTCGAGGTGCTGGTCTCGCCCCCTTCGCTCAGTTCGGCAGGCTGAGCTAGTGGTCTTGACAATCTCCGGAAGAAGGTTCTGTCGGGAACCAGAGCTTCGGTTGAAGCTTTCGTCGAGAATTTGTCAGCTTCAGCGTTGTTGAGATGCTGGACATGGCAAAGATCCAGGACTTCGAAGTCTTTCTGAAGCTTCTGGACTTCAAGGAGATAAGTAGCTAGTTGAGGGTTGTTGCAGCATCGTTCACCTTTGACTTGTTCTATAATGACTTGCGAATCACCCTTTACCAACAACTGCTTGAAACCATACGATAGTGCCACATTGAGTCCATATATTAGTGCTTCATACTACGCCATGTTGTTGGTCGCCTTGAAGTCAAGGTGAACCATGTATTTGACCTTCTCCCCGGTCGGAGCGAGGAGAAGGATTCCAGCTCCGACCCCTGCTTCTGCACGGAGCCGTCGAAGTAGAGAGTCCAGTGAGGCTCAGTGAAGATCGGAACCTTGGGTTCCAGCTTCTGCTCACTGGGCCCCCCAGGATTTGATGGAGAGGGAGTCCATTCCGGCACAAAGTCTCCCAATGCTTGACTCTTGATCGCTTGTCTTGGGACGAATTCAAGATCGAACTCGGCCAATTCCGCTGCCCACTTTGCAATGTTCCCAGTAGAGTTGGGGTTATGCAAGATTGCACACAGTGGGTAAGAGGTTACCACTGAAATCTGTGAGCTTGGAAGTAGTGACGAAGGTTCCTAGAGGCAATAAGAACTGCATAGAGCAGCTTATGCACTTCTAAGTACCGAGTCTTGGCGTCATGAAGTACTTCGCTGATGAAGTACACTGGGCGTTGGACTGTCCGGACCCTCCCAGAGGGGCCCAGAGCTTCCTCCTCATCAACTCGGACCCTCCCGGAGGGGTCCAGACCTTCTTCGGAGACCTCCAAGTTCTTGCTAGAGGAACCCGGAGCTTCTTCTGAAGTTACCCGGACCTTTCCGGAGGGGTCGGATCTTCTTGTTCAGCAACAGTAACTCCTTCATTTGAAGAAGGTTGATCCTCTAGCGTTTCACCTCGAGGATCCGGGTCTGGAAACTAGGACCCAGACTCGCCTTCAGGTAGTTCCGGACCTTCTCGGAGGGGTCTGGATTCCTGAACTGGGGATATTTCTGGTCTTTCCGTAACCAGGACCATGCTGACAACTTTGTTAGTTGCTGAAATGTAAAACAGAAGTGGTTCACCAGGGTCCGGAGCTACCAAAGTTGGCAGAGTGGCGAGGAGCTACTTTAGCTCTTGGAAAGCCTTTTCTGCTTTTTCAGACCATTGGAATGGTCCGGACTTCCTCAATAATTTGAAGAAGGGTAGCACCCATTCCGCCAGTCTTGAGATGAACCGGCTGAGGGCAGCTAGACATCCAGTCAGCTTTTGGACATCCTTGATGCGGGCTGATGGCCGCATGTCTTCAATAGCTTTAATCTTCGCCGGATTCGCTTCTATTCCTCGGTGGTTCACCAAGAATACAAGAAGCTTTCCGGAGCTAACCCCAAAGACACACTTGTCTGAGTTCAACTTTGTACGTGTGATTCGCAACTTGTTGAAGACAGCTTGCAAGGTGTCAAGAAATGACTCCTTGTTCTTGATCTTGACGACGATGTCATCGATGTACACTTCCACTACATCTCTGATGAGCTCTCCAAAAGTTTTGTACATAGCTCGCACAAATGTTGAAGCACCGTTTTTGAGACCGAATGGCATGGCAGTGTAACAGTACAATCCATCTACTGTGATGAAGGCAATATGCTCTTCATCTTCCTTAGACATTCTGATTTGGTGATACCCAGAATATGCGTCTAGGAAAATAGTAATTCACACCCGGAGGTGGAATCCACTATCTGATCTATTCTAGGTAGTGGAAATGGATCCTTTGGACATGCTTTATTCAGTGTAGTGTAGTCGATACACATCTGAAGCTTCCCGCCGGCCTTAGGTACAACGATTGGGTTTGCCAGCCATTTTGGGTGGGAGACTTCCCGGATGAATCCAGCTTCGAACAACTTCTTCACTTCTTGACGTATGAAGTTTTGTCGCTCTACTGATTGCTTTCGAGGCTTCTGATGTACAGGCCGAGCGTCGAGATAAATCTTCAGATTGTGCTCAATCACTTCCCTAGGGATCCCAAGCATTTGTGACGGTTGCCAGGCAAACACGTTGACATTAGCCTGGAGGAAAGTGATGAGCGCGAGTTCCTATTTGTCGTTCAGACCTCCCAATATACGGGTGGTCTGAGCAACGTCAGAACCAATTTGGACGACTTTGATGGGAATGTTGGTGTCGCTGCTTGGTTGCACACGAGGTGCGGAAGTTGAGCCTCAATGACGGATGCTCGGGGGCTTCGGAGCTTGCTCCTTCCCGGATTCTTCCTCCTGCTCTGTAGCAAGCGCGTGGAGTTCTTCCAGAGTAGTAACTCTGGCGGTGCGATCTCCGCAGATCTGGAGAACGCCTGAGGGTGTTGGCATCTTCAACACCAGGTAACCATAATGAGCAGCAGCCATGAATTTGTACAAAGCTGGCCTGCCCAAGATGGCGTTGAATGGTAAGTTGATATGCGCCACGTCGAAGACCAACTTCTCGGTCCTGTAATTCTCCCGAGTCCCAAAGGTCACCGGGAGAATAATGACGCCGAGTGGAGTTATGGCCCCAGGACCTACTCCGGAGAAAGGTCCGGAGGGGCGAAGATCCGAAGGTCGGAGCTGAAGCTTGACAAAGGCTTCGAAGCTTATGAGGTTCAACCCCGAACCTCTGTCCACCACTACGTGGTGGAGCTGGATGTTATTCATGGTCGGAGATACCATCAGTGGAAGTTGGCCAGCTCCGATCATGTTCCGAGGGCAGTCCGAAGCATCAAAGGTGATGGCAGTATCCATCCACTTCCGATGAGGCTCCGCCCTGGCGATGGGAGCTACCGAGGCCATGTCCCGCCGTATTGTCTTGAGGACACGGCGAGAGGTAATGTCCAACGAACCACCAAAGATGGTGTTCATGGTCTTTCGACGCTCGTTATCGGAGACGTCAGAGTCATCGTCAACGGAGGTGTAAACAACCTTCAATACCTTTTTGGGGTCCTGAAAGCCTAACTCCTCTTCAGTCGGAGCTTCGTCGACTTTTTGTTTTCCTTCCCTTTGACAGAAAGGAACTTCTTCCCGACTCTTGTTATAGCGCTCGTCGAGGTTCTGGACCTCTCGGCAGTTTTCCAGGTTGTGGTTGTCCGTCTTGTGTATGGGACACCACATATTTGAGTTACCACCATCTTCGGACGACTGTCGAGGTCGTTTCTCGGGGCGTGGCCCCCGACCACCCGGAGCCGCGACGGCGGCGACAGTAGGTGTGCCAGCCGACGGCTTATTCTTGCTGTTGGACTTTTTCTTCTTCCTGCCACTCCCAGTGGTAGCGGCTTCACCCTTGGAGGATTTTTTGTTGGCCTCTGGAGGTGGTTGGGAGTGCATTTCATGGCCCTCCGCAGCCTTGGCACACTTGTCTACCAAGCTGAAGAGTTCCGTGACGCTGGTGACTTCTTTGGTCGCCAGCTTCTTCAACATCTTCTTATCCCGAATGCCCTGTCTGAATGCTACAATAACAGAAGAGATTGAGATAGAAGGAATGGTATTTCGTACCGGGGAGAACCTCTGGATGAAAGATCGCAAGGACTCTCCCCCTTTTTGCTTGACAGCAAAAAGATCCAGTTTCGTGCCTGGTCGGGTGTATGAGCTCCCGAAATTGGCGGTGAACTGATGGCACAACTCTGCCCAACTGTTGATGGAGTCGGGCAGTAGGCTCATGAACCAAGACCTGGTGGTCCCAGTCAAAGCCACAAAGAAATAATTGGCCATCACGACCTCATTTCCCCCAGTCGCAAGGATAGCGGTGGAGTAGATTTGAAGAAATTCGGAAGGATTGACAGTCCCGTTAAATTTCTCCGGCAGGTGAGGCCAGAACTTTTGCGGCCATCTGACCATGTGTAGGTGCATGGCCAAGGCATAACATCCCCCTCCTACTCCCCCAGGAGCAGGGCTGTCCCGAGCCTCTCGTCTCTCGCGAGCACGCTCGATGTGGACGCGACCGTACTGTTGACGGTAACAACGATCGAGCTCCACCCGGAGATCCTGAGTCAAAAGCCTCGTTATCGTGTGAGTACGTCGCGCCCCGGAAGGTAGTGACGTCGCCTGTTGAGATGCAGCACGCCTCCCATGCTGTGAGGCTTGCGGACCGAGTCTACCCGATAAGGTCTGACGCTGCGATGGGACCCGCCCCGAGGGGGAGGACCTTGATTGCTCATGCGATCGGCTGCTGCTACAACCATATGATCCACATCAGCTCTCCACTGTTCCATCGCACCCTGGGATGCTCCTGGAGGCGATGGACATTGGAGAAGAGCATGCACAGCATGAAGCGCATGTTCAGGGTTGTTGTTCGCCGATGCAGTGATCGACATGGACGCCCCATCTCGCTGTCCAGCTTGATTCGCCGATGCGTACGATGGCGGTGGTGGCATGACTCCTGCTGGAGCCACAACACCTGCTGGTTGCTGCATGTTGGAGGGGTTGTCTCTAGCAAGTTGCACAACATGGTTACCGTTTGATGATCCAGTAGCAGAATTCACCATCTTCGAATCTCAGGCGTTGTGTCCCTACTTGGCGCGCCAACTGTCGAAGTATGATTCCGGCAATTCTCCCGGCACTACCGTGGGTAGCCCGCAGAGTTTTGTAGTTTGGTTAGGGCGCGCGGAGATTCAGAAGAAGGTGGCGATTTGACACGAGTATTTACGTGGTTCGGGCTGCCTGAGCGTAATACCCTACTCCACAGGTGTGTGTTGTTGTTGTATTGAGTGTCTGAGCGCTTAAGTGTGAGAGATCAGAGTGTCTGGGAGTTTTAGGCACGTGTGGAAGCCCCCCCCCTTTGTATCACTCAGCCAGTCCTTTTATAGTATAAGGACTGGCCGTTACACCATCAGCCTGGCCCGACATGTGGCCCTGGCAGTTACTGATGTCTAATACACGATTAATGTACTTAATTCCCCTTAACAGCGTGATAACACGCCTTGATGGCGGCGTTACTGGTATTAAGGGTCCTCCGATCGTGTGTTATTAAGATAGCATTAATGACACAAAATCGGGTCTTGAAGTCTTAATTGTTCCATGAAGGTCCGAGCCGTTGGAGGTCCACCAATCTGCCTGTTGAGCTTGAAGGTCCGGCGGTCGGACGCGTGGCAGCTCCGGAGCTTACCGCCTTGGACGGGTAGGTCCGGTGCTGTTGTACACGTGTCGGTACCGGAGCTTCCCTCTGTCGAGGCTTAGGTCCGGGGGTGCCACACAGGTATCTAGTCCGGAGCTTTCCCATGTATGGAATGTAGCTCCGGTTTTATGATACACATGGCGACACTGGGACTAACCATAGAAGGGAGGCAGGTTCGGTTCCGTATGACACGTGGGGCCTTCGGAGGTCTTCAACTCAGATAGGTGGAGTTCCTTTGCGCTCTTCGCGGTTCCAAGGAGTATCCGGTATGCAGGGTACCGACAGCTGCAGCCCACCTAAAGTAATTTGTTCTAATTTGAAAAGATCTGGCAACCGACCTGTCAAAGTGTTCTTGCGACACTTCCCCCGAACCTCACCTTGAGGACTAGCCCCGCCGATCAATAACCTCCGCGGGCTGCTCGCATAGCAGGTCCGAGGAAAGTGTCGCCAAATGTCGAAGTGTTCTTGCAACACATCCCCAGGGCCTGCTACGCGATCAGCCTGCGGAGGTTCTTGATCTGCGGGGGCTAGTTCTCAAGGTGAGGTTGCGCGAGTAGAAATGGTGAGAAGATGGTTTTTACGTGGTTCATGTCGCTCGGGTGTAACACCCTACTCCACAGTGAGATGTATTGTTTGACTTGTGGATGAGTGTGTCGCATGTAAGTTGATTGTCGGCCTAAGAAGGTTTGAGGGGATGTGCGTGAAGTTCAAGTTCTCTAAGTCATTGGCCATCCAATCATTTTATAATCTAAGGCCAGACAACTTACAAGTAGGGTCTTGAGCCCGACAAGTGGCCCCAGGGCAATCTTATCCTGTACAAGATCTAAGGATTCATGTGCATGCTGCCTCTGGTCGCGCCTTGAAGACGTCGAGCGCCAGTGGCTCGGCGTAGTCGGTTATGTGGAAAGGGGATGTCCCGTCTATCTATCTTGTCGCCGTAAGCTACCCACTTGGGAGCATGGGTAGCCCTGCAGCGCCTTCACTGTGATGTGACTGGGCACAATGGCATCTGATAGGGGTGTGCCCTGTACCGTGCACCTGGGGAAGGCATGTGCCCTCAATGTGTGACTGGATATGACGCGTCGCTCTTTACTCTTCAGGGCCCACGGCCCATTGCTGGTCGTGGGAGGTGTGGCAACGTCGGAGCCCGCCTCTATGGGAGCGCAGGGTCCGGAGCGGAAGGACGCGTGGTAACATTGGAGCTCACCTATGCAGGAGCACGAGGTACGGAGCCAGAGGACGCATGACATATCTGGAGCCCTCCTTTGTGGGAGCAAGAGCCCGAAGTTGGAGGACACGTGGCAGCTCCGGAGCCCTCCTCTGTGCGAGCAAGGGCTCAGAGCCGGAGGACGCGTGGTAGCGTCGGAGCCCACCTCTGCGGGAGTGTGAGGTCCGGAGCCGGGGGATGCATGGCAGCTTTGGAGCCTTCCTCTGTGGGATCAAGGGCCCGGAGCCGAAGGACCCGTGGTAGCTCCGGAGCCCTCCTCGATCGGAGCAAGGGCCCGAAGCTGGAGAACGCATGGCAGCTCCGGAGCCTTCCTCGGTGGGAGCAAGGGCCCGAAGCTGAAGGACGTGTGACAGCTCCGGAACCCTCCTCGGAGGAAGCAAGGGTCCAAAGCTGGATGACACGTGGCAGCTCTGGAGTCCACCTCGGCGGGGAGGCCGGGTCCGGAGCTTCTTTTAGCTTGTACGCAGGGGTACCCGGTCTGCAGGGTACCGGCACGACCCTAACTCCAAACCGAATTCTCTGAGTACGGTATGCTTTTATGACTCTTGTGCATACCTATTCAGATTTATGCCACATCATCATTCACTATTCTCGAAGCACCTCCTTAGACAGAAGAAAGCAAGTCGGGCAAGGAGCCGCGTGCACGTCGCTTTGATCGATCGCGACTAGGGGGAATCCGATGCGATGAGTTATGTGCGTGTGTTATCGCTTCGACCTCCGCGACGTCGAATAGGTTGTGCAGGTGAGATATGGTGAGACGGTGGTTTTTGCGTGGTTCAGGCCGTCAGAGCCTAATACCCTACTCCACGTGTGTGTTGTATTGCTTGTTTTGTATCTGAGTGGTGAAAATGTGTGTGTCTTGTAACATAGGCTACTCAATCCTTTTATAGTAAGGTTGAGCACCTTACAAGTAGGACCCGGGACCTGACAGGTGGCCTCGTGGTGATCCTATCCTAAAAGGTGTAAAGCTTCTCTGCTACACTGACTCTAATCGTGGCTTGAGGACCCGCCATCTTGCTGCCTCGACCGTCAGTGGCCCATGTGTAGTCATTGATGATAGCAGAGAATGTCTCGTCCATCTATCTTGTCGCTGTAAGCTACCCGCTTGGTGGAGTGGGGTAGGCTTGCATCGTATTTACTGTGATGCGATTGGGTATAGCTGTACCTGACAGAAGGTGTGTGCCGCGTCGTGCGATGGGGGTGGGCGCGTGTCTTCAATGCTTGATTTAGATAGGGCGCATCACTCTTTAACTCCCGCAACCCACCAACTAGGACAAGTTGCAGGACATCTGGCAGCACTGGAGCAAGCCTCTCCAGGGGAGACTGGGTACTGTATTGCGGGCCAAGTGGCAGCCCCAGAGCCCATTTCTGAGGTGAGCTAGGGAACCAGGACTGCAGGACACGTGGTGGAGTCGGAGCCCTCCTCCGCAAGGAGGGGGCCAGCCTGGTGCTTCGGGCCACGTGGCAGCACCAGAGCCCACTCCTATACAGGAATGGGGTCCCGTCCCGCTGGACACGTGGCAGCTCGGGGCCCGCCCCTTCGAGGGAGTTGGGTCCCATCCTAAGGTCCATGTGGTAGCGTTAGAGTCCGCACCTAAGAAAGGCTAGGGTACGGGCCTGCTGGACACATGGTGCCTTCAAATCCTGCCTCAACGGGGAGGCAGGCTACTTAGGAGCTTTTAGTCTGTGCGCGAAGGTACCCAATATGTTAAGTACCGACAGTATAGTATTTTTTTCTGAAAGGCCAATTCTATAGTACTCCCTCCGTCCCCATGAACTTGTCTCTTTGTAGTTCAAAAATGAACTACAAAGCGACAAGTTCATGGAGACGGAGGGAGTACTTCTAGGTTGTATGGGTGAAAGTGTTAAATTTGAGAGAATGATTCAAAATACTTTTTGCCCACATTATAGTAATGTTTCTAGAAAAACAACTCCAAATGATTTATTTAAAAGATAGAATGATAAAATGGAGATCTGAATTTGGTATGTCGATGTGCATGTATTATTTGAGTATTTATATACTCCTTCCGTTCCTGAATACTTGTCATCTTCTAGTAAAAAGGAATAAAAAGACCCTCTGTAGGAGCTAGTCCGGCAGACCCACGCTGTGGCCAATCCAGCGCCAACTTTTCAGAATATATAAGCAGAAGTTGCTTTCCATCAACTTTTCAAACAAGCTGCTTTTGTAACAAGTTTCAGTTGTGGCAAACAACCATAATGAATTCCTAACAGCGGCAGCCATTCGAGTTTATATGCAGGCACGGCACTCTTCAAGCAACTGAAGTGGGAAAAAACCCTTTGCACCCGGCTTGGGCGCGCGGCGCGCGCGCTGTGACCGCCATGGGCCGAAACTGCTGTCGTGTTGCGGCCCATTTTGCGGCTTCTTTCAGCGCGCGGCCCAGTAATCTCCCCCTCTACCGGTGCCCACTCTGCGAACGACGACACCATGCTGCCGGCGGCATTCCCGGCACCGTCTCCTCCACCCGAGCTGCTCCCACCACCCCAAGCGTTGCCCTCACCCACCTGACACCGCTGCTCGCATCATGCTAGCTGCCGATCACTCACTGCCTCTGTCGCCTGCTGATTCAGTTTGACATCATAGAAGAATTCATTTGCTATATTTGCGCAAGCAGATGCAGTTCTGCAGAAATGGTCTTTCTCTGGTGGTATGCAACGACTATCGTGCGTTTTTGTGAAATAGATGGTCCGCAATATTGTTCCTGAAAATAGACAAAATTGTACGCCTGTAGTCCTAATAGCTCAACTTCAATAGCGAATGCAGTTCTCTGGCTGACTAACCGAGGTGGAGAGTAGTGAAATGCTAGTTGCTGATTTTATTTCGGCAGTTGATTTACTCAGAGGTGGCATAACAAACCTTAGTAAGGGTTATGCCCGCTATCAAATTTGGAAGAAAAAAATGCAACTTCTAGACATGCAGTGGACATCGACCAATGGTCCAAACCAATAGAGATCCAAGGATAAAAGTTCAAAGTGCAATCTAGTAACTACTCCGTATTACCCATTGTAAGTACCTAGACGACATTCATCATCCCCATGGGGGTTCAAAACAACACAATAAAACGCTAACAAGTTCTTTATTCTTTGCACACAACAACATCTAAAAAATCATTACTACGCTCTGTTCTCTGGGAAAAAAATTGGGCGCAAACCCCTATGTTCTCTTCTTTATGTGGCCCCCTATCATTGTTCTCATTGTAGTATTCTAGGACTAAATGCACCCCCTATGAATGATCGAACCCCCATCCTCAAGCATCATCTCTCTGGCATCCAGAAATCTAGTGAGTAAATGGTGAACTTCCTCCTCTTGGCTGCAGGACATAAGTTGTTCCAGTACCGAATCAATGCCGCCTGCCAGCATATTGAGTGCCTGAACGGTAGACCCTGAAATCACAAGGACAATGAGAAACTATTCGCTAGATCAACCGCTTGACAACTGAATCCCTCGAGTTGCCTATCGATTATCTTCACCAGCCAATTCTTCCTCTTGTTGGGGTCTCTTCAGTCCGCCACACCACTTCCGAATAGCACGCCAGATGCAAACATGGCAAACCCTGGCTGGCGGACGATGTTCTCGTCTTCGCGAGCGTCGGGACTGCGTGCTGTAGTGATGGGGTCGACCTGGGCGAGGTGGGCACTACAGATGCACTGGCGTAGGAGAAGCAACAGCGAGGATGGCGCCGGTGAGTAGAAGTAGCGAAGCATCAGATCGGGGTGAGTCGCGTCGACGTCGATCGCGCCAAGAACCGCGCGCTACTGGATGGGTCGCGCCTTAGTGAGGTCGTCGCAGAGGAGTCTCCAAGAGTAGAAGTCGGGGAACAGCAGGCGGGGGTCGGAGTGGATTGCTCGCGGACCATGGAGCAGCAACGCTGTGGTGGGGCCAGAGGTGACGGGAGCTCGCTGGTGGAAGCAGGCCGCAGCCCACTCTGCTGCCTCGGCGGAATCGGCCTGGAGCAGGAGGTGCGAGGCGGGGTGGACGCAGGCGGGGGTATGGGTTGACTCGGGTCGGGCCATGGAGATGCAGGATGTTCGAGACGACAGTCGCATGCTGTTGGACGGGTCATGCCTCAGCGAGGTCAGTGATGACGTCGCGAAGAAGCAGTAGCTAGGATGGCGCCGCTCTCGAGACGTAGAAGTAGCAGAGCAGCAGACGAGGGTCGGGTTCGACGCGGGTCGCGCCATGGAACTGCATGATGTTCAAGACAGCGATCGCGTGCTGTTGGACGGGTCGCGCCTCAGCGAGGTCGACAATGACAGTGACAAATAAAAAGATTCGGAAGGAGTATATCATTTCTAAATATGAAAAAATAGATTATGTATTTTTGTGGAGACATAATTTATTTGTAAGACGCATTTTAGGTATGAGTAGATAAACAATACTCCTTTCAAAAATATAAAGAGTGTGTTGTACTAATTTTATATGTTAAATTTATCCTTTTATACACATTGATTTGACTAATGTAACCCATTATTTTTGTTGTCAAAACAGTTTTGGTTTTGTTGAATAAAGTAATCTACGATAGCATATCAGTCTAGCTTGCATTGCACTATATATGTAAAGCGAATATAGCGGAAGAATAGTTGTGCATGTGGGGGTAGAAAAGGGGAAAGAGCGAAAGATGATGGAAGTTCTGTCACCAGGTGGGAAGAGCAAAGCAAGAAAAATTGAAGTGCAAGGTTTGTTACCTTTGTGTTATATAGGCAAAAGTTACTATTTGAATCCCATTTAGATTTTTTTTCAACCTACGGTTAAAAATATCTATCTCTTGAAAATATCATCTATTTCAATCCGATTTAGATTTTTTTTCAACCTATAGTTAAAATATATATCTCTTGAAAAAATATCTTCTAAAAAATGTAATTTGAACTCTCATAAACCAACTTGCAAAACTGCAACCCACCTAAAGTGATTTGTTATAATGTGAAAAGATCTGACAACTGACCTCTCGAAGTGTTCTTGCGATACTTCCCCCGAACATCACCATGACAACTAGCCCCCACCGATCAAGAACCTCCGCGAGCTACTCGCATAGCAGGTCCAGGGACAGTGTCACCAAATGTCGAAGTGTTCTTGCGACACTTCCCCCGGACTTGCTATGCGAGTAGCCCGCGGAGGTTCTTGATCGGCGGGAGCTAGTTCTCAAGGTGAGGTTTCGCGAGTAGAAATGGTGAGACGGTGGTTTTTACATGGTTCAGATTGCCCGAGTGTAACACCCTACTCCACGGTGAGATGTATTGTTTGAGTTGTGGATGCGTGTGTTGCATGTCAGTTGACTGTCGACCTGAGAAGGTCTAAGAAATTGTGTGTGAAGTTCAAGTTCTCTAAGTCGTTGGTCGTCCGATCCTTTTATAATCTAAGGTCGGACAGCTTACAAGTAGGGTCCGACAAGTGGTCCCAGGGCGAACTTATCCTGTACAAGATCTAAGGCTTCTTGTGCATGCTGCTACTGACCGCGCCTTGAAGACTCGTCGTCTTGCACACTGGAACTCCAGTGGCTCGGCATAGTCGTTGATGTGGAAAAGGGATGACCCGTGTATCTGTCTTGTCGCTATAAGCTACTCACTTGGGAGTGTGAGTAGCCCTGCAGCGCATTCACTGTGATGTGACTGGCACAATGGCATCTGACAGAGGTGTGCCCTGTACCGTGCGCTTGGGGAAGGCGTGTGCCTTAAATGCGCAACTGGACATGATACGCCACTCTTTACTCTTCAGGGTCCACGTCCCATTATAGATTGTGGGAGGTGTGGCAGCGCTGGAGCCTGCCTATACAGGAGTGTAGGGTCCGGAGTTGAAGGACGTGTGGCAGCGTCGGAGCCCACCTATGCGGGAGCGCAAGGTTCGGAGCTGGAGGACGCATCACAGCTATGGAGCCCTCCTCTGTGGAGCAAGGGCTCGGAGTCAGAGGAGGCGTGGCAACTCCGGAGCCCTCCTCGGTGGGAGCAAGGACTCAAAGCCAGAGGACGTGTGGCAGCATCAGAGCCCACCTCTGCGAGGGCCTGAGGTCCGGAGCCGAAGGACGCATGGCAACTTTGGAGCCTTCCTTTGTGGGAGCAAGGGCCCGAAGCCGGAAGACGTGTGGCAGCTCCGGGGCCCTCCTTGATGGGATCAAGGGTCCAGAGCCGGAGGACGCGTGGTAGCTTTGGAGCCTTCCTTGATGGGAGCAAGGTTCTGGAGCCGGAAGACGTGTGGTAGCTCTGAAGCCCTTCTCGGTGGGAGCAAGGGTCCGGAGCCAGACGACATTTGGTAGCTCCGGAGTCTGCCTCAGCGGGGAGGCCACGTCCAAAGCTTCTTTTAGCTTGTACGTGGGGG
Source organism: Tuctoria greenei (assembly GCA_036927565.1). Taxonomy (NCBI): domain Eukaryota; kingdom Viridiplantae; phylum Streptophyta; class Magnoliopsida; order Poales; family Poaceae; genus Tuctoria; species Tuctoria greenei. Next base: position 157,391,965 of record JAYESD010000011.1, on the reverse strand, counting down.
TACCCGGTCTGCAGGGTACCGACACGACCCTAACTCCAAACCGATTTCTATGAGTACATTATGCTTTCAAGACTCTTGTGTATACCCATCTGGATTTATGCCACATCATCCCTCACTAATCTCAAAGCACCTCCTTGGACAGAAGAAAGACTAGTCGTTGATGATGACAGGGAATGTCCTGTCCACCTGTCTTGTGTCGTTGATGATGACAGGGAATGTCCTGTCCACCCGTCTTGTCGTTGTAAGCTACCCACTTGGTGGAGTAGGGTAGGCTTGCGGCATATTCACTGTGATGCGATTGGGCACAACTATACCTGACAGAAAGTGTGCGCCGTGTCGTACGTCGGGGGTGTGCGCGTATCTTTAAAGCTTGATTTAGACAAGGCGCACCGCCCCTTAACTCTCGCAACCCACCGTCCAGGACAAGTTGCAGGACACCTGACAGCACCGAAGAAAGCCTCTGCGGGGGAGGTCGGGTTTTGTACTGCGGGCCACGTGGCAGCCCTGGATCCCATCTCCAAGGTGAGCTGGGGATCCGAGACTACAAGACACGTGTGCAGCCGGAGCCCGCCTCCGCAGAAGGGGGCAGCCTGGTGTTTCAGGCCACGTGGCAGCACCAGAGCCCACTCCTATGGAGGAGCGAAGTCCCGTTCCACTGGACACGTGGCAGCTCGAGAGCCTGTCTCTTCGAGGGAGTTGGGTCCCGTCTTGAGGTCTATGTGGCAGCGTCAGAGCCCGCACCTAAGAAAGGCCGGGGTCCGGACCTGCTGGACACATGGTGTCTTCGAACCCTACCTCAACGGGGAAGCAAGGTACTTAGGAGCTTTTAGTCTGTGCGCGAGGGTACCTAGTATGTTAGGTACTGACATTATAGTACTTTTTCTGAAAGGACAATTCAATAGTACTTCTAGGTTGAAGCTTTGTTTTCCTAGACAAGTTTACACAATCGTGGTAGCATATAGGCATATAAACAATCTTATAGAACTATCATCCAGTTTTTTTCCTTATAATGCAGCAACTTCCATACAATTTTAAGTAGGATTGGGTAAATTGCATCTTCTTCAGTGACTCAGAAATATTATTATGATGAGATAAAATGTATAAGATTTTCCGACAAGAAACTCTCCGAATTAATTTGTTAAATTTTCAATCATATTCTTTTAGAAAAAACATTCAAATTCGGATAGGATTTTTTTTGGAGAAAATAAGGAACCGCCTGCCGAGCAAGTCAATTGGGAGCCGTAGGGGTGGACAATGGTTTAATCCGATTAATTCGGTTCGGTTAATTTGGTTAACAGTTAATTCGGTTAATGAAAATCAATAACCGAATATGGCCGCATAAAAACATTAACCGTGGACTTCGGTGACGATTAATTTGGTTCAATTTTCTGGTTAACCGAAAAAATTAAAGAGGAGGTGGGGGCCGGGGTTTCGTTATTTTATGTAAAACTTTCGCGGACGTTAATTGAAAGTCTTTGGGGTCGTTGTGTTTGGTTTCAGAGTTGGGTCGTGGTTTACAACGCCAGAGAGGAAGGAAATACCAGGTCAGAAAAAGGAACAGTATGTAGGGCATGAAGCACATTTATATTGGTAGGGCATGAAGCACCATTTATATACGTAGGGCACGAAGCACCATTTATATATTGCAGTAGATGATCAACCTATTTGTATGGGTGAAAGTGTTAAGTTTGATAGAATGATTCAAAATACTTTTTGCCCACATTATAGTAAGGTTTCTAGAAAAACTACTCCAAATGATTTACTTAAAAGATAGAATGATAAAATGAAGATCTGAATGGGTTATGTCGATGTGCATGTATTATGTGAGTATTTATATACTCACTCCGTTCCTAAATATTTGTCGTCTTCTAGTAAAAAAAGAATAAAAAGACCCTATGTTTCTGAAAAGAAAGGAAGAAAAAAATTGGGCGCTTTAGGAGCTAGTCTGGAAGACCCATGCCGTGACGCGAGTGCAACGGCCCAATCGAGAGCAGGCCCACCAAATGAACGAGCAAGTTCAGCTTTGTGTGAAATTGGCAACTTCTGTGACAGCTTATTAGTTCAACTGTTTCTCATAATGAACTAAAAGCATAATATAAGCAGAAGCTACTTTTCACCAGCTTTTCAAATAAGCTGCTTTTATAATAAGTTTTAGTGGTGCCAACCAGGACCTAAGTGAATTCATAACACCGGCAGCCGTTCTGACTTTATATGCTGGCACGGTGCTCCTCAAACAACCGAAGTGGGCAAGTCCTCTGCACCCGGCTTGGGCGCGCAAAGCGCGCGCTGTGACCATTGTGGGTCGAAACTGCTGTCATGTTGCGGCCCATTTCACGGCTTCTTTGAGCACGCAGCCCGGTAAACTCCCCCTTTACCGGTGGCCACTCTGCAGACGACGACGCCACACCGCCGGCGGCATTCCCGGCACCGCCTCCTCCACCTGAGCTGCTCCCGCCACCCCAAGCGTTGCCCTCGCCCACCTGACACTGTTGCTCGCATCATGCTAGCAGTCGATCACTCACTGCCTATGACACCTGCTGATTCAGTTTGACATCACAGAAGAATTCGATTGCTGTATTCGCGCAAGCAGATGCAGTTCTGCAGAAATGGTCTTTCTCTGGTGGTATGCAACGACTGTCGTGCGTTTTTGTTAAATAGATGGTCCGCAACATTGTTCCTGAAAATAGACACAATTGTACGCCTGCAGTCCTAATAGTTCAACTGCAACAGCAAATGCAGTTCTCTGGCTGACTAACCGAGGTGGAGAGCAGTGAAATGCAAGCTGCTGATTTTATTTCGGCAGTTGATTTACTAAGAGGTGGCATAACAAACCTTAGGACGGGTTGTGACCGTTTTCAAATTTGGAAGAAAAACTGTAACTTCTAGACATGCAGTAAAGTTGGCACACCGTATCAATCGAATAAACATAGATATGGCACGTGATCTTAAAAACCACAATAAAAGGTTGAAAGTCCTTTTATTTTCCAGATTATCAAGAGAGACATAAACGGTCGCATGAACACATTATCAGATTTTGTGATACCAAAGGATTTAGAAGCATAATCTAGATTATAGTACCATAATGGAAAAACTAATGCAAGACCTATCAAGTCATGGAATCATTCACAGGCAGGGCAAGCAAACTACAAAGTGTTATATGCATCCAAGAATGCAATCATCATTCGCTGCTACGGGGTGTTCTATGCATCCAAGAATGCAATTAGAAAACAAAGCACAAATTCCTGATCACCACCTGATCAAAAACCTTCCTACAAATGTATGTATTATTCACAAGTTAGGTTGTATGTAAGCAGTGAAGTTGGCACACCATACCCTTCACACCAAGCATCTGCCAGCTGAAAAAAAAAAGAGTATGCAGTGGAAATCGATCAATGATTCTGCACTAATCTATACTATGCATTTTACTTTTCTTTCATAAAAAAGAAAAAAAATACTACATGTATCATGCTTCTTGAGCTCCTTATCACCATGTGATAAGAAGAATTTACCACCAGCAAGATAAGACACCGGTTGAGCGCACTTTGGGGCCTGCAGCCAAATCCCTTCAATTGCTTATCAATAATCTTCGGCAACTCATTCGGCTTTGTCGTTCTTATTTCAATACAAGCAGCGGCCGCGAGAAGCAGAGCGCCTTCTGGCACCGCTCCCTGGATTGTGGTGCCGTCTGTCAACATGTCCGGGTGCGAGTTGGCGGTGCGAAGGTCGGAGGCGGGGTTCTATACAGGCCCTGGCGCAGAGCTGGTGTGGTCTTGGCCCGTTATTTTTCTTGTCAAAACAGTTGTGGTTTTGTTGAATAAAGTAATCTACGGTAGCATATCAGTCTAACTTGCATTGCACTGTATATGTGAAGTGAATATAGCAGAAGAATTGTTGTGCGCGCAGGGCAGAAAAGAGGAAAGAGTAGGGCTGTCAATGAAGCTCGAGGTTCGTGAGCTACTCGAGTTCGGCTCGTTAAAAGCTCGATTCGAGCTCGGCTCGACAAATAAATGTGCCGAACTCGAGCTTCATCTCGAGCTCGCGAGCTTCACGAGCTCGAGCTCGTTAAGCTCGATAAGACTCATTTAGATAATTTATGTTTTATAAATATTATTTATTAATATTTTTTCTCTTGATTATTTTCCATTTTTGCTGTTCAAACGAGCTTCCCGAGCTCGAACTCAAGCTTTTATGAGCTTCAACCTAGTCTAACTACTTAAACGAGCCTTATCGAGCCGAGCTCGAGCTTGACTGCAGGATCGACCGGATTTCAGGCTCGGCTCGAGCTCGGCTCGCTTAACGAGCTCGAGCCTCGGAGGACAAGCTCACTTGAGCTCGGCTCGTTGACAATCCTAGGAAAAAGCGAGAGAGAATGGAAGTTCTGCCACATGGAGGGAAGAGCAAAGAAAGAAAAAATTGAAGTGCAAGGTCTCTCACCTTTGTGTTATATAGGCAAAGCTTACTATTTGAATTGCATTTAAATTTTCTCAACCTACAGTTAAAAATATCTATATCTTAAAAAATATCTTCTATTTGAATCTTATTTAGATTTTTTCAACCTACAGTTAAAAATATCTATTTCTTCAAAAAAATATGTTATAAAAAATTTAATTTGAACACTACTAAACCAGCTTGCAAGCTGTGATTCCCAAACGAATTTGTATGTTGGGTTTATTGTGTTTCAACCCCTAATTTCAACTCTAATTGTGATTTTACCCTTGAAAACTAGGATTTGTGATTTTACCCCTATTTTTTTCAAAATGAAGTCACCGTTTACCCTCCATTTCTAACATAGTTAAATCTGATTAGATTAAATGATATAATAAAATTAAATAAACAATTGAGAAATAAAAAAATTCAAAACCATACATCTTTGTGCTAATTTACGCAAAGAAGCTTTTTGGGAGATAAATATCAGAATTACTGATTTTTGGAAATTTTGAATTCAAATCCAAACATTTTTTAGAAATAAAAAAAACAAACAAATTTAAGTGAAATTCAAATAAATTCAAAAAATTAAATGATATTCATAATTTTTGAAATTTCAAATTTTAATTTAAATTTGCAAAAAAAATATTTCAGTCTCAAAATTTTCAAATTTCAAACTTTTTTGTTTTAAATTAAAATTTTCGAAATTTCAAAATTCGAATTTTCAGAATTTCAAATATAAAATTTTTAAAATTTGGATGAATTCAAATAAATTCATCAAATTATAAAGTTCACATCCAAACAAATTTTCAATGAAATATATCTTGTTCTGTAATACTGCTAAATACATCTTCAATATGTTAACATGATAAGGGTATTTCTGTCTTTTTTCTCATATTTAACATTGTTAACTATCTTTAACGGAGTAGGGGTAGAATTTTGTTTTATTTCAAAAAAACAGAAATAAAATCACAAACCCTAAATTTGAAGAGTAAAATCACAATTAGACTTACAAGTAAGGGTATAAACACAATGGCCCCAATTAAATAATGTTTAACCATTTATTAATCCTGTTAACTGTATGGTGCAATGCGCAAATCCTAAGGCCACCTCACATAATGTAGCCTAATTGCAACCTTAGGCAGAAGCTTACATGACTTTGTAAGAAACCTTTTCTTCTGCTTTTAGAAAAATTGACCAGAAGTAAAATTTGGTATTTTCCAAAACAAATTCCTACAGAGATAAAATTGCCACCGAGAGCGATAAGAGAAATTCAGATCATTACAAGTTACACCGATGCAAATTTTACCTGGTAAAAGTACCTCTTTCCAGGCTCCAATTTCTTCAGGAGTCCGTCGAAGACGAAGCCTGGATCCCTCCACCCGACGTTGCTGTTCGCCCGGCAGGCGAAAGACTTCAGAACAGCAAGTAAGAGACGAACGGCTGGAACGGCGGTTCAAAGAATTTCAGAACAGATAGCCGTGTCCCAACTTATAAACCGGCTTTTGGCTCTACAAAAACCCGAGGTGGGACTAAATGCGTGGGCTCGCGGCAACGCTGTGCTTTCGTGGGCCGGAAGTGTTGTGGCCTAGTTCGCGGCGCGCGCCTCAGGTCGGACACGGCTCCCCAGTTAGAGGGGAGGTTTACTGGGCCGGAAATGGGCTGCATCAGTTTCGGCCCACGGCGGCTACAGCGCCGCGTTTACGCCGGGTGCAGAGGACTTTTGTCCCGCCACGATTATTTGAGTAGCACCGTGCCAGCATATAAACTCCGACGGCTGCAGCTGTTACGAATTTACTTAAGCGGCCGTTTCGGACACTCGCCACTAGAAGTGTTAGATCGTACTGTTGTCCTGCTCGATTGGCCCGTACTCGCGCCACGGCGTGGGTCTGCCGGACTAGCTCCTGGTGCCGAAATTTTTTTAGTTGCATTTTTTTCCAGGGAACAGAGGGGCTTGCGCCCCTTTTTTTTCACCTTTCTTTTCAGAAACACAGGATATTTTTTACTTTCTTTTCAGCGAGCAGAACATAAGGAGTTTTCTGCGTGTACATCAACAAATGTACTCCCTCCCTCTTTTTATTCTCTTTTTTTTTTTACTACACAACAAGTATTGGAAGACAGAGTGAGTACATAAATACTCACATAACACATGCACATCAACATACCACGTTCACAAACGAAATACCCGATGTTAATGCAAAAGAAAATAACACGCTCTTAAAAGTTTGTTTCAAGATCTTCGCTGAGAGAGCAGGCTGATCAATTAGCCAAAAAAGTTGTTGCAGATCACCGGGGAGAAAAAAAGAACAAGGTGGTTAAGCTCGTCAACAGGTCATTCATTCTTCGCTGATGGCTCTACTATATGATACTCTCTTCGTTTCGAAATAATTGTTACCGGCTAGTTTATTTTTTGACTAACCGGCGACAATTATTTCGAAACAGAGAGAGTACTCTTTTTTAACCAACATTTATTTACACCAGAGTAGTAGTAGCCTTTCATTCATGCACACATGCACATGAAGAAGAAAAGAAATAAGAAGAAAGCAAGTGTTTGTGTGTCATAATAATGACTTTTTTCCTTTGCTTTTTTTTTTTCACTATGTGCAGATTAATTCAAGTGGAGAAGAAGAAATATGAACCACCAGTTCCTGACTGGGATGTACTACCACTTTTCCATGCAATCCTTTATGTTTGTGCCCTCGATGCAGGATATATGGCCGGTTGCGATGATGTACCTAAAATGAGTGAACCTCATGCTGGTGACAAAAAAAAAATGCAACTGAAAGCTAAGGGTTTAGTAGTAGAGTATGATCTTTCTTCATGAGTCTCAATCTTTATGTGTTAGTTCTGAATCAACTGATACTATGTCAGTCTTCCATTATCAGTTCATCAATAAATTAATTTAGGAGTATCATGTCAAAAAAAATCTCATACACTTCATCTCGTCATAACAATATTTCCGCGTCAGTAAGCTTGGCAATCTGAACAACAAGCAGAAGATGTAATGTACGTAATCCTACTTCAAAGTACTGGATACAAGTTGCTGCATTATAAGAAAAGGAACTTAGATGACAGTTCTGTAAACTTGTTTGTTTGCCTATACGCTGCCACGATCCTGTAAACTTGCCTGGAAAAACGAAGCTTCAATCTAGAAGTACTGTAGCATTGGCCACGACACTTCCTCCGAACATGCTATACGAGCAGCTCATGGAGGTTCTTGATCGGCAGGGCTTAATCCTCAAGCGAGGTTGCGCGTATGAGAGATGGTGAGACGGTGATTTTACGTGGTTCGTGCCGTCAGAGTGTAATACCCTACTCCACGGTGTGAGTTATATAGCTGGAGAGTGTGCTCTCCTAGGTTTGAATGCGTATGAAAGCATGTGTGTGACCTGAGAAGGTCTGAGGACCTCCAGTAATGGGTGTTGTTCGGTCCTTTTATAGTCAAGGCCGGACAACTTACAAGTGGGGCTCGGGGCCGACAGCTGGCCCCGAGACGATCTTATTCTAAAGATCTAAGGCTTCTCGCATAAGCTACTTCTGACTGCGGCTTGAAGATCCGTCGTCTTGCTGCCTCTGACGCCAGTGGCCCATGTGTAGTCGTTGATGGTGACAGGGAACGTCACATCCGTCTTGTCGCCGTAAGCTACCCACTTAGCGAAGTGGGGTAGGCCCGTGGCACCTTCATTGCGATGTGACTGGACACAGCTGTACCTGAAAAGGGCGTGTGCCGCACATGCGTGTGTGGGAAAGGTGTGTGCCTTCAAAGCTTGACTTGGACAAGGTGCACCGCCCACTTACTCCCGCAACCTATCGGTCAAGACAAGTTGCACGACGCGTGATAGCTCTGGAGCCCTCCCCGATGGAAGCAAGAGCCCAGAGCCAGAGGACGCATGGTAGCTCCAGAGCCCTCCTCGGTAGGAGCAAGAGCCCAGAGCTGGAGGACGCGTCGCAGCTCCAAAACCCTCCTCGGTGGGAGCAAGAGTTCGGAGCTAGGGGACACGTGACAGCGCCGGAGCCCGCCTTCGCATGAGCGTAGGGTCTAGAGCTAAAGGACGCGTGACAGCTCCGGACCCCTCCTCGGTGGGAGCAAGGGTTCGGAGCCAAAGGACGCGAGGCAGCCTAGAGCCCGCCTTAGCGGGGAGGAAGGGTCGAAGCTTCTTGTTGGTGTACGCGGGGGTACACGGTATTCAGGGTACCAACAGTGACTTCCGGCCCACCTCGGGGGAGGTGACGATCCTACAGGTGCGGCCTTCATCTTGTCTTGTAAAAGTGACACCAGCGGGCACTCTGGAGGCGCCGGAGCTTGGAGAAGTGACGCCGGCGGCCCCCTTGGGAGGCGCCGAAGCTCACAGAAGTGACGCCGGCGGCCCTCTTGGGAGGCGCCGAAGTTTGGAGAAGCGACACCGGCAGCTCCCTTGGGAGGCGCCAGTGCTCAGAGAAGCGACACTGACGCCCCTCTTGGGAGGCGCCGGAGCTCGAAGAAGTGACACTGGCATCCCCCTTGGGCGGTACCGAAGCTCGAAGAAGGGACATCGGTGCCACTTCTTGTATGACCTACACACATGATAGTGAAAGAGTAATTTCCCTCGGCAGTCACTGCTTCCCTGCTCTTTAGTCTTGTTATGGCTTACAATCCTTAGATAATATACGGGGCATGGGTAATTAGATGCGACAACATTCAGGGTATGGGCACTGCCTTGCTCAGGGCATGAGCCGTCCGACCCCCTGTACTCAGCTGATAGCACTGGGAGGCAAGATGCGCAGGCTTAGGATACGAAACCAGGCTAAGCAGGTTGCACACCCTGGACCTCCAGCTTGGCGTTAGCCTCTCAGGTGAGAACCATTCGGCGACATATGGACCCCGAGAAAGAAAACTACCATCAGACCCAAACACATTGTAGGTACTTCATGCAGGCCCGCCTTTAACAGGATAACATAACTCTGACTAGGACGGGACAGAGAAAGAGTGACCGTGCATACGAGGGCAATATGCAAAAACGAGCATAACTTCACGAACATAAAATTAATGTGTAATTAAATGAACGTGGTAATATAGTGTGACAGTATTCAGGTTATGGTTATTGCCTCGTTAAGGAGTATAGGTCATCAGGTCCCCTAGTACTTAGCCGTAGCGCTGAGGTGGCAGAGTGTACACGCTTAGGGTGTAGGACCAGGCTAAGCAAGGTGCACACTCTGGATCCCCCGTCGACGTTGGCGGAAGTATGAGTCGACCGGCCCCCAGTACTCAGCCATTGCGCTAGGAAGGTAAAGCGTACACGCTTAGGGTGTAGGACCAGGCTAAGCAGGTTGTACACTCTGGACCTCCCGCTGGCATTAGCCTTTGAGGGGAGGGACCGTTCAACACCATAAGGCCCCGAGCAAGAAAATAACCAAAAGACCCCGGATTCCTTGACTCCCGCTTTGTTCGGTGTGTATGTCGTCTGGCCCCCAATACTCAACTGTAGCGCTGGGGAAGCAGAGTGCGCACGCTTAGGGTACGGAACCAGGCTAAGAAGGTTGCACACCCTGGATGCTTGGCGTAGGATTTTCATGGGGGGGGGCGTTTGGCATCACAGGACCCCAAACAAGAGGACGACTGAAAGATCCCAAATACTCCACATATACCTTAAGCGGACCCACACGCCGTCCATGCTCGCAGCAGACAGTGACGTTGTTGTCGTGGCAACCGGAAGCCGTTTGACGTCCTATCCATGGGAGCCCTTAAAGGCCCCCTGGTAGGTGTGGCCAACTGGTTGGGCACGCCTACCCCTTAGTCGTAGGGTGTCACCAGCGGGCCCCCCGTGGAGTGTGGGAGCTTGGATAGTTAATTCCAGCAGGCCCCCTTGAGAGCGCGGGGCTTGAAGGTTGACGTCGGCGAGCCCCTGGGGAGCGCCAGTCTTGACAGTTGACGCCGATGGGCACCCTGGGGGGCGCCGAGCTTGATTTGAGATGCATGATCGTCGTCAAAGAAGTCTTCATTGGCGATGATGACAAGGTAGCCGCCGAGCCAGGCGGTGCCCACCTTCAACGTGTCGACGCTTGATGCTCCAGCGGTGCCCAACATGAACGCGAAGAATGTTGACGGCGGGCCCCCTGGGAGGTGCCGGAGCTGGGTGCTTCAACGGCGCCCATTATCAATGCGAAGAACATCGACGACGGCCCCCTAGGAGGTGCCGGAGCTAGGTGCTCCGGCGACGCCCCTCATAAATGCGAAGAACATCGATAACGGGCGAAGGCGCAACTTCTCGAGAGAAAAAAGCCCCCTACCTGGCACGCTAAATATTGAAGTGTGCTTGTGACATTTCCCTCGTACCTGCTATACGAGCATGTCACGAAGGTTTTTGATCGGCAGGGCTTAGTCCTCAAGCGAGGTTGCGCGTATGAGAGATGGTGAAACAGTTATTTTACATGGTTCGGGCAGCTGAAGCATAATACCCTACTCCACGGTGTGCGTTGTATTGTTGGAGAGTGTGTTCTCCTGAGTGTGAATGTGTATGAAAGCGTGTGTGTGACTTGAGAAGGTTTGAGGATCCCCCCAGTAATGGGTGTTGCCCGGTCCTTTTATAATCAAGGTCGGACAACTTACAAGTGGGGCTCAGGGCCTGACAGGTGGCCCTGGGATGATCTTATCCTAAAGATCTAAGGATTCTCGCATAAACTGCTTCTGACCGCGTCTTGAAGACCCGTCGTCTTGCTACCTCCGATGCCAGTGACCCATGCATAGTCGCTGATGGTGGCAGGGGACGTACCATCTGTCTTGTCACTGTAACCTACCAACTTGGTGGAGTGGGGTAGGCCTGTGGCGCCTTCATTGCGATGTGACTAAACGGAGCGGTACTTGACAAGGGCGTGCGCCGCACCTGTGCGCCTGGGGAAGGTGCGTGCCTTCAAAGCCTGACTTCGACAAAGCGCACCGCCCATTTACTCCCGCAACCTACTGGACGGGACAATTTGCAGGACGTGTGACAGCTCTGGAGCCCTCCTCGGTGGGAGCAAGAGCCCGGAGCCGAAGGACGCATGACAGCTCTGGAGCCCTCCTCGGTGGGAGCAAGGCCTCGAGCGGAGGGCGTGTGGCAGCTCTGAAGCCCTCCTTGCTGGGAGCAAGGGTTTGGAGCCGGGGGACGCATGATAGAGTCGGAGCCCGCCTTCACGTGACCGCAGGGTCTGAATATGGAGGACGTGTGGCAAACCTGAAGTCTTCCTCGGTGGGAGCAAGGGTTCAGAGTTGGGGGACGCGTGACAGAGCCGGAACTGCCTTCGCATGAGCGCAGGGTCCGGAGTCGGAGGACGCGTGGCAGCTCCGGACCCCTCCTCGGTGGGAGCAAGGGTCCGGAGTCAAAGGACGCGAGGCAGCCCAAGAGCCAGCCTCAGCGGGGAGGAATGGTCCAGAGCTTCTTCTTGCTGTACGCGGGGGTACCCGATATTGAGGGTACCGACAGCCACCGTCAGGCTAGCCGGGCCGGCGATCGTGCCTGCTGGGTCGAGTGTTATACGGGTCATCTGGGCTGCCCCGATGGGCTAAATCCTGAGCATTGGCACGACCTATCACGGGCTTCGAGCCGTCCCAACTCGATCCCCCTTCGTGTCGTGTTGGGCCAAAATCAGTGGGTTTTAGACCAGCTTGAATAACCTGACTAGCTCATCTGTCCACCTCTAACAATAACACACGTGTGGATCTTGTCGCACCCGCTTCCCCCTAGTCGTGGTTGGTCGAAGCGACGCGCGGGCGGCTCCTCGCCCGGCTAGCTTTCTTCTGTCTGAGGAGGTGCTTTGAGATTAGCGAGTCATGATGTGGCATAAATCCAAATAGGTATGCACAAGAGTCTAAAAAGCATACTGTACTGGGAGAATTATGTTTGGAGTTGGGTCGGTTGTCAGATCTTTTCAAATTAGAACAAATCAGTTTAGGTGGGTTGCAGCCTTGCAAGCTGGTTTAGGAGAGTTCAAATTACATTTTTTTTAGAATATTGTCGAAGTGTTTATGTGACACTTTCCCCGGATCTACTAAGGAGCACCCCGCGGAGGTTCTTATTCGGCAGGGTTTAGGCCTCAATCAAGTGTACGCGCGTATGAGAGTATATGAGACAGTGGTTTTTACGTGGTTCGTGCCGTAAGGGGCGTAACACCCTACTCTACGGTGGATTGTATTGCTAGTGTGTGTATGTGTGTGTATCGGGGATTGGATGTTTGGTCCTTTATAACGTTGGCGGTCCGGTCCTTTTATAGTCAAGGTCGAACGCTTTACAGGTGGGGTTCGGGGCCCGACAAGTGGTCCTGGGCGATCTTATCCTAAAGATCTAAGGCTTCTCGCATAAGCTTCCTCTGATCATGGCTTTGAAGACTCGTTGTCTTACCGCGTGAGTCGTCATTAGCCCATGCACGTTGCTGACAATGGCAGGAGATGTCTCGTCTAAGTGTCTCTATCGCCGTAAGCTACCCACTTGGTGGAGTGGGATAGGCCTGCAACACTTTCACTGTGATGCGATTGGTTGTAGCGGTACCTGACATTAGGCGTGTGTCGCGCCATGCGTACGGAGAAGATGTGTATCTTCAGTCCTTGATAGGGACAAGGCGTACCACCCTCTTAACTCCCGCAACCCCCTGTCCAAGGCAAGTGGCTGAACTACGTGGCAGCTCGGGAGCTCACCTCCGCGGAGGAGGCCCGCCTGATGTCTCGGACCACGTGGTAGCACCGGAGCACTGTTTTACGGGGGAGAGGGATCCTTACCTGCTGGACGTGTGGTTGCTTGGGATCTCGTCTCCATGATGGAGCTGAACTCTTCTTCGGGGTCTCTTGCGGGTACCTCGGACCCCGTATCTGGGGCAGATGGGTCCGGGTTTTTTGAACACATGGCGCCCTCGGATCCTGCCTCTGCTGGAAGGTGGGATACCTAGACGGCTCTATCTTGTGCGCGAGGGTACCCGATATGCCGGGTAAGAACAAAGATATTTTTTTAAAGAGGTAGATATTTTTAACTGTAGTTTGAAAAAAAGAAATCTAAGTCGGATTCAAATAGAAGATATTTTTCAAGATAGATATTTTTAACTGTATGTTGGAAAAAAAGCTAAATGGGATTCAAATATTAACCTTTGCCTATATAACACAATGTTGACAAACCTTGCACTTGCATTTTTCTTTCTTTTCTCTTCCCTTCTTGTGGCAGAACTTCCATCCTCTCCCTCTCCTTCCTCTTTTCTACTCCCGCACGCACAAATATTCTTCTGCTATATTTGCTTCACATATACAGTGCAATGCAAGCTAGACTGATATGCTACTGTAGATTACTTTATTCAACAAAACAACAACTATTTTGACAAGAAAATAACGGGTTTACCATAGTAAAATCAATGTGTATAAAAGGATAAAATTCAACATATAAATTTAGTATAACATACTCTTTATATTTCAGAAATGAGTATTGTTTATTTATTCATACAAAAAATACGTATAACAAAGAAATTTTTGTCTGTAGGTTGAAAAAAATCTAAATGAGATAGATAGTTTTTTTACTGTAGGTTGAAAAAAATCTAAATGAGATTCAAATAGTAACCTTTGCCTATATATAACACAAAGTTGACAGACCTTGCACTTCAAATTTTCTTTCTTTTCTCTTCCCTTCCTGTGGAAAGAGAGAAGAAAATGAGTGCAAACCCCCTCAGTTTCTGGAAAGAAAGGAAAAAAGAAAAAATTTGGGAACCAGTAACAAACGAGCAAGTGGCTGGAACGGCGGTTTAAGTGAATTCGAAGTAGCAACAGACGAGCGAGTTTATATGCTGGCAACGGTCTCCTCAAACAATCGAGGCGAGACAAAAGTCCTCTGCACCCGACGTGGGCGCGCTGTGGTCGATCTGAGACACGAACTGGGCCGCAGGTTCAAAACTTGAAACAAGAAAAAAATTGGGCACCGGAGACACGTCCGACGCCATGGCGCGACGGCAACGACACAATCGAGTAGAGGCCACCCAGACGAACGAGCAAGTCTAGCGGCGTGTGGCAGGAACGCGGTCTAAGTGAATTCGGAACAACAGCAGCTGTTCGAGTTTATAACCTGGCACGACGCACCTCAAACAACCGAGGTGGGACAAAAGTACCCGGCGTCGCCACGGCACGCGGCGCCCGCGCTGTGGCCGACCTGAGACACGAACTGGGCCGCAACACTTCCGGCCCACGGCAGCACAGCGCGCGCCCACGCATTTAGTCCCACCTCGGGTTTTGGTGGAGCTAGAAGTCAGCTTATAAGCTGGGACGCGGCTGCGCCTCACGAAATTCTTTGAACTGCCGTTCCAGCCGCTCTTGCTCGCTGCACCGAATCCCTTCGCCCCGGCCTACTGTGCCAGATGGGTCTCGCTCCCAGGCTTGCAGACCAAATCTTTTTTAGACAGAGTTTTTTTTTTCAACACAGTGAAGTGCAGAAGTTCAAAATTTTCTTAAACAGAGTTTTTTCCCAAAACAGAGACAAGTGCAGAAAATAATTCACACACACATGTTTCTAAAATAGAGACAATTTCAAAACAGACAATTTTTTTTTCAAACATAGACAAGAGTAGTTCATTCACATAACTGCTTTCTAGATACAATTTCAGAAACAGAGAAGTATAAACTCCATGCCAGACAAAACTATAAACCCCAGCCACCCCAAATGTAGTCCAGGAAAATCTTCATCTCCTCCCCCCCCCCCCCCCCCCACCTTTCACTTATAGTCCATCATACTCACACATTTGACTCTGTTTGTCATCCAAACCAAATTCTTCACTATTTCCTTCAGCGAACTAATTCTTGTTCCAGACAACACCAACAGTATTAAGAAGCGATTTACAGGTCCAATGGGCTTGCACCCAAACCCACTCAGGTGTTTGTCAATGATTGCAACTATTTCTGGTAACCTTTGCTTCCCTAACACAGACGCGAGCATCACAGCAGTGGGCGCGCCCGGTAGAGCAGACAGGTCCCCATCCACGTCCATAGCAGCAGAGACGAACGTCGGCTTCCTGCGTAAGGTGCTGAGTACGTCGTGCTTCCACGGCAGTCGCGCACCATCCGCTCCGATAGCAGCAGGGAAGAAGCTGCTCTCGCCGCCGACGATGCCGCGAAGGTCGGGCTTCCACAGCCGTGCGCCATCCGCTCCGATAGCAGCAGGGAAGAAGCTGCTCTCGCCGCCGATGATGCCGCGAAGGTCGGGCTTCCACAGCCGCGCGCCATCCGCTTCGATAGCAGCAGGGAAGAAGATGGTCTCGTCGCCGACGATGCCGGGAAGGTCGGGCTTCCACAACCGCGCGCCATTCGCTCCGATAGCAGCAGGGAAGAAGCTGCTCTCGCCGCCGACGATGCCGCGAAGGTCGGGCTTCCACAGTCGCGCGCCATCCGCTCCGATAGCAGCAGGGAAGAAGCTGCTCTCGCCGCCGACGATGCCGTGAAGATCGGGCTTTCACAGCAGCGGCTGACCATTGACGCCGATAGCAGCAGGGAAGAAGATGGTCTCGCCGTCGATGATGCCGCGAAGGTCGGCCTTCCACAGCAGCGGCGGGTCATCGACGCTGATAGCAGCAGGGAAGAAGATGGTCTCGCCGCCGACGATGCCGCGAAGGTCGGGCTTCCCCAGCAGGGGAGCGCCATCCACTCCGATAGCAGCAGAGACGAACGTCAGCTTGCCGCGGAAGATCTTGAGAAGGTCGCGCCTCAGCAGCAGTGGCGCACCGTCGACGCCGATAGCAGCAGGGACGAAGCTTCTCTCGCCGCCGACGATGCCGCAGAGGTCGGGCTTCTCCAGCAGCGACGCGCTCGCCATGGCCGTAGCAGGTAGAAGGCGGAGAAGGATTGCGCGCTTTGGGGACTCTGCCTGCTGTCTGGTACATATAGCAAGCGGTGACAGCTGTCACCAGTCAGTTACGAATCCTTTTTCGAAAAAAAAAGTCAGTTACGAATGGACGGCGCTAGACGTCCACGGGCAAATGGAATTCTCAGCTTTCACGAATCTCGAAGCACGGGTGTCAGAACAGCGGATCTTCTGCGAAAAATTTCGTAGCGTTGTGTTGCGGCTGCCCGTTCCCCTTGCCTAGGAGTTGCAAACTAACTCAGTGACGTGTTATGCCGGGTGGGCCACGGCATACCCTGTGGTCCAACCGTCAGTCGAGATCCAACTGATTCACAATAAGTAGATCGGTTTTACCAACGGACTAAGCGATGGATGATTATCACCAGCCCATCCGTCTGTCTAACCATCGGACAAAGAAAAGTTACCGTCTGTCGCCCCACCCATCCTACTGCTGGGCGTAAACAAGAAGAGTGTACATGCAGCCCATCCATTTATACATTGGACAAAGACGAGCTCATAACTATAATCATTGGTTAAAAGAGGACATGGACTCTACATCAACTGACGGGTGCACGCGCATAGATTTTTCTTTATTTTAGATGATGTGTTTTTTAATTTTATCAGTATTATTTATCACAGTATTAAAAAAAGGAAAGTTATTGAACTAGAGATTCAATACAACAATTAGTCTCAGTATTCATAACTCAATGAGTTTTCTATCATACATGTGAGTTTTATTACATCACATCATAATTATCGTACTTATATAAACATTGTTTTTTCTAATGATTAATCTGTTATTTACTGCATGTATATAAATATTGTTACAGATTTTATAATTATTTATTGATTTGATGAATAGTTTTTGTAAAACATATAAAGGAATTGTCAGCTTCTTAGCTAGTACGTAGTACTACTTGAAAGATAGTTTCACCTCCAAGTCAGTAATGGTATATACGTATAACCAGTGACAGTCAGTACACAGCCTAAGCAAATGAAATGAGAATGGTCCATAGGCGTGTCCTCTCAGCGGACCCACATGACAGCGACGCAGGCCAGCGCATCCCGGGCCAATAGGATGCATATCGTACTGCACTTCAGTCACTCCAGCTGACATGTGGGCTCAGGAGGTATTAGGCCCACATGTCAGCTACAGTAGCTGCTGCGGAGCTCGATTCCCCACCCCAATTCCAAGGAACCAACAGATTTGCCCCTCCTCGTCCAAACCCTACCCCGCCTCGCCGCCGGCGATGGCCCCCTGACCGGCCGGCTTCCCGTTCGTCACGCTCCTCCCGCCGGGCGCTAGCTCTCGACACCCCTCGGCACCGTCCCGATCGATCAGATCGCCAACATGTCCAAGGCCCGGGTCTACACCGACGTCAACGTCCTGCGCCCCAAGGAGTACTGGGACTACGAGGCGCTCGCCGTCCAGTGGGGGTCAGTCATACTCATACATCCGCGCCTCTTCTTATTTTTTACTCCCCGCCTCAACTTTCTGTTCCCTGTTGTTGCCAACTGTTGATCAGTTCCTAGCCTCCTAGGGTTGGGCTCTCTATACTGTTCTGTTCTCCGTAGTAGTAGCGGAGACGAGGTCAGTGAAGCCTCACCTCAGTATAGGATTGCCTGATTGGGTAGGTTCACATGTTGCAGATTAGGGAAGGCACGCGATTAACGACCTAGGCAGTGCATCCTGTTCTGCTAGTGTGCACGTTCTATATAATGGCTCCTTTCAATTAGGCAGTTTCGGAACTGCATGTAGCTGCTCAGTTGGTTAGGCGACAGGTTCAGCTTGCATTTAAGTGCTGCTTGGCGCAGGATGCTCGATTCTGCTGCCTTTTGCTAGAAATGGAAAGAGGCATTTCGAAGAAGTTTAACGAAACTGCCAGTCTGCCACGACATGCTTACCGTGTTGAATTTATTGGTTCCTGGTTTACACGATCGAGAATCCACATTAGTCTAGTTATTAGTTTCCCATTTTGACAATCGGTTTAGCTTTAACTGAATAGGCACCGTTGTTTGGAGTTACAATTGAATTTCATTATTATCCAGACTACATCCTCAATACAGAAATGGGTATTCCATATTGTAGTGTCACACTGCTTTCATACTGAAAACAGCGCTTCTATTATGGATACCAGCTTTCTCATGTCACTGAATGGAATGCTCTTTTTTTTTTCATCCTAATGAACTATTCCGCGCAATCTACAGTGACACAAAAAAGAAAATAGCCGTCTGATGAAATCTATTGAAATATTCTATGATTAGTGATCTAATTTATTTCCATAGTAGCACTAGGTGAAATCAGGGAAGAATAGTACTCCTGCAGCTGACTAGTATTATGTCTCTTTCATCAGTGAGCAGGATGACTATGAAGTTGTAAGGAAAGTTGGAAGAGGAAAATACAGTGAAGTCTTTGAGGGCATCAATGTTAATAACAATGAGAAATGCATTATTAAGATCCTCAAGCCTGTGAAGAAAAAGAAGGTAGATCATGGACCCTATTATCTACCTTTTGTAACTTGTTACCAATTATTAGGCTCATAGGCTGATACGCAGCGATGGTTCACTGTTCCGTAGCATCCCTGTTTATATTTCTGTGGCGTTCTTGTTTAGATTTTAACCTACATTTTTCATGTCCATGCAGATCAAAAGAGAGATTAAAATACTTCAGAATCTCTGTGGAGGCCCTAATATTGTAAAGCTTCTTGATATTGTTAGAGATCAGCATTCAAAAACACCTAGCTTGATCTTTGAATATGTCAACAACACAGATTTCAAAGTTTTATATCCGACACTGACGGATTATGATATTCGCTATTACATCTATGAGTTACTCAAGGTATAATTCTTCCTCAGTCTTTTTGTTACATACATAAGAAGCAACTAATACATTTTATTTTATTTTTCCTTAGTATCCCTGTTAGTTACACTGAAAGCAAATACTACATTTCCTTCCATATAAGTAATACATGGAAAATTTGTTTAATTACATCTGATTATTAAGTTTGTGTGTCTAGTTAGACCTAGTTCTGTACATTGTGAAGACATACGCATGCTAGGATTACAAAGGGAACCTCCTTTTGTATATGTGTGATATCTATTAACTGATCAGTGATCACATGAGGTTAAATTTGATCTAGTTACCAAACCATTTGTAGTTGCTCTAGTTACAATTTATCTTACTGTTTATATTTTTGTGGATGCAGGCCTTAGATTACTGCCATTCACAAGGTATTATGCACCGAGATGTGAAACCTCACAATGTTATGATAGATCATGAGCTTCGGAAGCTCCGGCTGATAGACTGGGGCCTTGCTGAATTCTATCATCCTGGGAAGGAATATAATGTCCGTGTTGCTTCCAGGTAACTGCACATACAATTCTATTGGTGTTTTTGTACTGTCTGAGTAATAGGAGATAATTAGTTTGTAGGTGTCAATTTTTGAATGTGATAAAGTCAAATTGTGATCCCTTCATGTACAGTTTACTTCTTACTCATCATTTTGCTACCATGAAATTTAGGTACTTTAAAGGACCCGAGCTTCTTGTTGACTTGCAAGATTATGATTACTCATTGGACATGTGGAGTCTTGGCTGCATGTTTGCTGGAATGGTATTTTATTTCCATACCTTCATTTTACATCGCAATTGATTTTCTTGTCTGACTGGTATAAGTCTGTTGGTCATATACTTGCAGATATTCCGCAAGGAACCCTTTTTCTATGGTCATGACAACCACGATCAACTCGTTAAGATTGCAAAGGTGAATATTCAGTTTGCGGATTGCATTTTCCATTTGATGTTGTTTGGTACAATATTTTCACACTTCACTATTAGTTACTGAATGCATTTGGTTATACCTTTTTTATTCATTTTGTGAGTGCATGCTTTACTTTGTGCCATACAGTTGGTTCTAGTCTGTTTGTGTTTGATTCTTTGCTGAGTCCCATTTTGTGCTGTTAGACATGCAAGGTTGTTCGAAGCATCATACTAATTCTGGTCACGTCTCTGTATTCTCAGGTACTTGGAACAGATGGACTGAATGCTTATTTGAACAAGTACAGAATTGAGCTTGACCCTCAGCTAGAAGCCCTTGTCGGAAGGTACTTACTCACTCTCACCAAGGCTTTTTGAGTTTCGATGCAAGAACTGTTTTATATGTGAACTGCAGTGACAAAAAATAAATATCTTGCAGACATAGCAGGAAACCCTGGTCTAAGTTTATTAATGCAGACAACCAACATCTAGTATCTCCTGAGGTCTGCTTAATGACATTTGCTGTTCATATCTAACAGGTGGCTAAAAGCTATTTTTTAACAAGTTTTTTTCCTGCAGGCCATAGATTTCCTTGACAAACTTCTGCGTTATGATCATCAGGACAGGCTTACTGCCCGCGAAGCTATGGTAAGTCTCCTTGTGCTTTCTGTGGTGAGATAATGTAAAAACTCACTATCTAACTGCCTGCTCATTGTGTTACCTGCCACAAAGCCAAATTTCAATTAAATATACACATTTCTCTAGTCCTCCATTTTAAAGGGAAAAAACTTGGTTTTAAAGAAAACACTTTGTTTCCAAATTCTTAGTGTTGATCAACATCTATTAGCTTGAGCATCTGATCTGAGATGCATCCTTTCCATCCCTGTACTGAAAGGTTTTATAATGCATGTTTATTTCAGGCACACCCATACTTCCAACAAGTGAGAGCTGCTGAGAACAGCAGAACTCGAGCGTAATAGGCAAGATCAGCGATTACTGCCAACTGATGATGATCGGGAGCATTTGTTAGAGCCGCTCTATCTACAACTTGCTTTCACATGTACTAGACAAATTGCCAAAGGCAGACAATCGCGGAAGGACCCGTGGCATGTACTTAAATGCTTTGAAGGATTGCACGTTATTCAGAGCGTGTTTCTGTGTTGTGATATACAAAATCCATGTAAGGTCTATCGCAAATGGTTTTCATATACGATGGCTTGTATTGAAAACCTTTTTATATTACTGAGCTTGTAAAGAACATCCATGCTATCTTCAGACATGATTTTGGTCACTCGTTCCTCGGAGCTGCATGTTAACTGCCATGCCCAGGTTTTGCCCACTACAAGGCTTATTTCAAGACAGTTACTTGTCTCTAGCAAATGATGTCAGAATCCATTCTTCTACCCAGAAAAAAAAAAACTGCCTTATATCAAGCAGCTAGAAAACTAAGCTTGGATGCTGAGAAACCATTCCACAATACAGTCATAGTGCTATCTGACTGTAACTGAACGGTGAATGTATGGGTCTTAATGCACTAACGCGTCAGAGAGCAGGATGATTCCAGCAGTCTAACTGCATTACCTCGTCAACAAGCTTTAAGCCTTGCCACATGCAGGCAAAGTACATCATCCAGCTCTACAGATGCTTGACGGAATAAGATGATTCCACACAGCTTAAAAGCTTCTTAAATCCAAGATGATCAAGCACGGAAACACATTGAAGTAACACACGGAGCACAATCCACACTGAATTAATTATTGCATAACAAACTGACACATGGTGATTTATATATCTGGGGCACACAACGGAAGCAGCCGCTGCAGGAGTAGCAGTAGCAAAGCAAAGTTCAGACCCATAATACATAATACTTAAGGTAACCAGTCGTTTGCATACATGATGTGATAATACTAGTGGATCACGACAGCTTCTCGGTTTCTGATTTGAGCATATGCCTCTCTCAGAGTGAGCATATGCCGCCAGCGCACTAATTCTTGAGGTGCGGGAAGCACTGGAAGAGGTCGTTCTTGGGGTGCCTCGCCTCGGCGTGCTCTTTGCACTTGGCTTCAGAGGTGGTGCAGATGAAAGTCTGCATGCATATCTTGCACTGCATTGAGATATAAAGCATTATTGAGATGACCATCTTATACAAAACAATATTGACGTTAGGACAACAATTCTGGTTCATTTTCGAACCAGAATCCTTATCCTAGCAGCAACAATTCAAGAACTGGGAGAGTATGTATATACATAAGAAAAGTTTGATGCAAGTATTTAGAGCATGGTTCATCTAGCCAAAGGCACAACAAAGGCAGCTAGCTAACGCCTAACTCACAGCTTGATGAACTGCAGTAATAGGTAGCAAATTAAATCATTTTTACAGATCATTCTACACAAGCTAACCTCAGAAAGTTGGACTACGAAGAAGCCCATTTCACCACTATTTTCCATTCAGCAGAACGAAGCCAGGCATTTGATGATGCCCCTCCTTCAGTTGCACTTTTGTAGAGTGCTCTAATACTACTGCTA
The DNA here is from genome assembly GCA_036927565.1 of Tuctoria greenei. Taxonomy (NCBI): domain Eukaryota; kingdom Viridiplantae; phylum Streptophyta; class Magnoliopsida; order Poales; family Poaceae; genus Tuctoria; species Tuctoria greenei. The sequence continues at coordinate 157,369,445 of JAYESD010000011.1, read as the reverse complement.
AGCAACCTCGAGACAAGGGGTGCAGACATGATGGGATGAGACAAAAAAAAATTGCCCCTGAAGCATGGGAGGGGTAATCCGCGAGGAGGAAACACTGGGAAATCTAAGTGCGCAAATTGCGGAGCCAGTTCCCCCTCTGCGGCTGGCTGCTAGGGTACGTTCAGCTACTTTCCCTTGGCTTGCCCGAGTCAGGTGCCGGATACCCCAAAAATTCCCAATACGAGGCCGGCGTTGGCTAGGGTAAGGGTCAAGGCTATGGTAGATCGACCAAAAGCAGGTGACTCGAGAGCTGGGTAATTTTTTTTTTTTTTTTTTGCGCGTGGTGTGTGGTAACATCTAGGTATATAGTCGAGGCAATCGACGACAGAGTAGTAGGTGTAGGGTAACAGATCGAGAGCAGATGGAGGGAGGAGGGAGGGGCGGATGGGAATTTTACCTGGATGTTCATGGCCTTCTTGTTGGCCTCGAGCTGGCTCCCTACAACAATCAGGCAAAGGAATCAGATCAGATCGGAGGGGAGGGGAGGGGAGGGGAATCCTTGTTACCAACCCTTGGAAGGCTTGTTCTTCTCGGCGTTCCTCTCGCGCGCGGTCTTGGACTTCTGCGCGTTGCCGCCGCCCATCTTCTCCTCCTTCGCCGCCTGATCCGCTCCGCTCACAGCTCCGCTCCGACCAGGAAGACGAATCGAGTCGACCAGGGTAGGGTTGGGTTGGATTCGTTTGGTTTAATAGAGGAGGAGGAAGAAGAAGAGGAGGCCCAGGCAGGTCGGCGTTGGGCGTTGGAGTGGACCACGTGTGCGGACCCAGGAGAACCATCTGGACCGTCCAAGTGGGAATCCTGGGCCAGGCCTGCTGGAAAAGGAGGTCGCGCCCGTGGGCCGGCCTCTTCCATTTTTCCCACCCTGCGCAGGGCAATTTGTGTCGTCGTCGTGTCGGTGAAGATGATGACCAGTTGACCACCCTGTTTGAAGTAAGAGTAACCCCTGCGTAAATTGTTTTGCTGCGATACTATTAACTTCTACGTACTTGTAACTGAGGCATCGAATAATCTGGAAAACGTGAACCGCCTGCAGCTGCAGGTAGTATTATATATCAGCGTTAATAACTGTGCCTTTAAGGAGGTCGATTAGTTTGCCTATAAAAATCGCTAAGATCGATCATCGGACGACAGAACGAGCAAGAGATCGCACGCCACACGAAGGCTCGACTCGACGCAGATGGAGAAGAAGAAGAAGAGCGGTGCCAGGAAGCTGCAGGCGGTTTCTTTGGTGGCGGCCATTATTGTTGTTGTGCTGGTTGTTCTTCTGCAGACGGCGATGACCACCGCAGCAGCAGCTCCGGCAACGACAGCCACGGCGGCCGTCGTCAGCAGCAGGTCACGCAAGGAGATCTCGAACAATACAGACAACGGAGTAACGGGGTTGCGCCGGGTCATCCGAGTTTTCACGCTTAGTCCCTGCAACGGGACCTGTTTCTACGATGACTGTACCAACCCCAACGAGTGCTACTGGGGATGCTGCAGGAGTTAATTACGGAGTACTCCTTCTTTCTCGCAATACTTGTCACTTAGGACAAAAGTTTTAGTTCATTTTGAACTAGAATTTTTGTCCTAAAGTGACAAGTATTGTGGGAAGGAGGGAGTACTAATCAATTCGTTATACCACGTTTTACGTACGTACGCTGCATGCTGCATCTCCTCCTCCAGTCCTCCTAATGCTTGGGACTCGATCGTTGCAATTGATAATAATAATGCTGCCCGGCTGAGATGTTCAAACGTTGAATATGTTGTTGTTGATTCAGGTCATGCAGCATTTTTTTTTTCTTTTCGAATTGAAAGGCCAGTCATGCAGGAAGTACTGTACTCCCTCCTTCCCATATTAATTGTCGTTTAGGACAAGGATTTTAGTTCATTTTGAACTAGAATTCTTGTCCTAAACGACAAATAATACGGAAAGGAGGGAGTAGTTATTAGTGAAGTGTGTCAATCCCTTCTTATAGTCCATGATAAATAACTTCACATACATACATATTCAAGTTCTGAGTTTCTAGCTAGGGAATCATCAGACATCAGGAAAAGCCAACACTGAAACATAAGAAAGCAGTGTATTCGAATATGCAGTGCTGAAACAGAACAACATTTGTGGTCGTCGGTCGACGCTGCTTGCCTTCCTCCCACTGCTGCTGCGGCTCACATAGTACACCACCAGAACTTTCTTCATCCTGATGAGATCGTAACAGACAACACTGCATCAAAACTGATGGAAAAATCGACAGAATTCGTTCACCTTCTTCAGCCTGATCATGTGAATGGTATAAGAAAATTCGTTAGCACTTAATTACACCACTGTCAACTACGTACTGCAGCTAGCTAGCAAGAACACAGCTAGTGTTTGTTTGTTACACAGCACCTGGGATCATGTACACCCACTTGAGCTGCAGGTGCACCAGTCCCGTCTCGACGTTCCTGAGCCTGAGCAGCACGTCCTGCACGAGCTGCCCGTTCTCCCAGACGATGCGGCTCTCCTCCGCCAGGCAGCAGCAGCAGCGGCGGTTGCCGCCGCCGCCGGCGGCCGGCCGCACCGTGCGGACGACGGTGCCGCTGCGGATGTCGTCCAGGTCCATCTGCGCCATCTGCGCCAGCGCCTCCACCTCCAGCTCCGCCTCGCCCATCCTGTCGTCTTTGCTGAACGTGTCCTTGTCGAAAACCTCCTGTTTTTAATTTTGTTTGTTTGCTTTTTAGAAAATTGAGTTGGAATTACGTACATAATTCTGCGAGTAGCTCAAAAGGATTCGAACTTACTAGCTTGATTGGCGTTGATGCATCCCTGACAGCTAAAGTCAGGTCCTCGTCCCACACTGGGTTAACTGTCTTCTTCATCACGCTCGTCTTCACCTTCTGAACATGCATGTGGAGAGATGACAATAACAAGCCAGAAAAATTAAGACCAACCAATCTATCTGGGATATGCGTATATCATCCATCTCTCTGATGATTTCCTAATTTCTTTCAAATCTCTATCCATTATTTTCTCTTTGATCGGTTGAGCCATATGTAGACATGAAGGACGAAATATTAATCGATCGTTTACAGCATAATTAAGCGAAAAACTCCCTTCGTTTCTTTTTATTTGATTAAATTACCTTCGTTCTTTTTTATTTGACGTTTTGGACAAATAAATAAACTAAAAAATAACTAGAAGATGATGTCAAATATTTTGATCCTAGAGGTAGTACCACTGCGTACCTGACCGTCCAAGTTCAGAACGACGTAAGGGTCACTACCCGTAGCATCACGGCTGACAAGGTTCACACCTCGCAGCACCCGCACGCTCAAGAAGCCCGGCGGTGGAGACATCGATCGATCTCTCTGTTCTTCACCAACCTCACCTCAACAATTAACCTTCTCACTGTTCTTTGGTGAATTCTAACTTACAGTATCTCCTTCCCTAAAAATATATTCAGCCTTTCGCTGTTTCAAGCTAGGATTGAACAAAAGAAGAGGACATTAATTCCTCGTTTCTGTCGTCGCCTGCGGCTGCAAGAGGAGTCATTCAGATTCAGGCTTCCGTATTTTGCTGGCATGCTTAACACCTGGACAAGTCCTGGCCTCAAGCAAACTACCGCATTATTTCAACGTTTCGCTCTTCCCTTTATTAGTGCCATTCTAATTCTGGAGACATGAACTCTGGACACTCCATTCTGGCATGGCAAACCAAGCCAGTAGTAATCTGTGGCATTATATGTCTAGTAAACTTATGTTTTGTACTCCCTCCGTCTCCATGAACTTGTCGCTTTGTAGTTCAAAAATGAATTACAAAGCGACAAGTTCATGGGGACGGAGGGAGTATAATCCTTTAACAGATGCAGCCGGCATATTGAGCTCTGTTCGTTGCTCTGGCGTAAAAAAATTCAGACAGTGGCGCAGTCCGCACTGCTCGTCAGCAATCAATCCGGCTCTGTAACGACGACCAATTGAAGTCTGAGCATCTGCCACATGACCCTTTGCCACATCGACGGAGGATTGGCGGGAAGCATTTCGCCCCATTGGTCACGCCGGCCATGGATCGGCCGGCGCCGGCTGAGCGAGCAGTTTTCATATTTCCAGTTCAACAGCAACCGAAGGTTATGGCCGCTGGTAGGTGGACCGAGCAGTTTTTCAAATTTTAGGTTTCCTCTTGAAATTTCAAAACCCAAGTTGCGATATTTAAATTACAAACTCAAGTGTGCATGCATCTGTCCCGAGAGTCGTACGCCTAATATTAATCAAGTTACTGTGCAGCTTACCCTCTAAAGCCGGCGGGATTAATTTAAAACAGGTTCAATCATGTCACTGCTGTATGTTCGCTTTGCGGAGACACGCTTGCATCGCAGCCCGCCGCAGCGAATACATATAAAATGAGAATGAAAGCAAGGCTGACGCTGCACTCTCTCATGCAATAACAATTCTAGCTGTAGAATGACTGCAGCAAATGTCAAGTAGAAAAATATGACGGCACCAAACTTGCATGAGATTTGGAATAACACTGCACGGCCATTATATTAATTTTTATAAGGAAATTCCACACCGTAATTCACATCTGTTGAAATCCATCCACAGCCACTGAAAAAATCTTGGAGAAGATTAGAGCTACGTTTCAAAACCAGAACAAAGGAGCACTGTAGACACGGACGCAACAATTCTCCAATTACTGTACTTTACTTTCCTGGAAGATGTAACGATTCTAAAAAGTATTTACACAAATTAACCGTTCAACAAAAGCACAAAGATTAATTAACGGGCAACTGGTTTACTAACCCATAAGCATAAACGCATGCAAGCATCAGTTTAGCACTTACTACACTGAACAAGATTTATGCAACGTCTATCCACCACCTTGCAAATTTACCCATATAAATATATAGGACGGGGGGCAAACTTAATAACAATGTATATATAGTAATGTTAAATGCAAGCCACACGCGACCAGGTATTGCGCTATGGTGTAGTGTGGCGAAGACCAGTTATCACAGACTTACAGAGTCACCCCAATAATCCTTAAGCATTGAGGTGGCTCAGCATCCATGGCGGCAGGCCTCCCATGCGAAGTTGTTGCGCCTGAGCCTGCGGCGGCGGCGCCGCTGCTACGGCGACCTCCTCGCCCCTCTCCCCCATTGTCACCGGCGGGTAGCTGACCACGCATGCGAATCAATTAGTCCACAACGTACCGGCATAAACATCGGTGACAGAAACGTAGTGCTGTGCGGGTGTGTAGACTGCTGGCTGTTAATTAAGTACCAGATGTTTGATGGAGGGGGCAGCGCTTGCTGATCCTGCCTCATTAAGACGAATGAGGAAGACGATGAGCTGGTCTGGGCTTGAGCTCGCGTCAGGATCTGCTTCTCCCACTCCACCTGCTGCTGCCGCTGTCTGGCCACCTTCTGCCTCTCCTCCAGCTGTAGGAAGAGAAGGGCAAGCTCTTATATTTTTCAGTTCTTTTTAGATAATGGAATAAACATGATTCTTGTCACCACATCTCTTTTTAGGGCATCAACAGTCCATGATTCAGATACATATATGGCAAAGTAAACTAGGATTGACTTGATAATCTGGTATTCGGCAACTTACTTCCTTCTGCAGAGCCTTGTTCTCCTCCTGCAACGACCGCTCCTGGATGCAACAAAAGTGTCATCCACCAGTCCTTAAACAATTTAAGCAACATATAACTGTTCAGAAGCAGGAGATGTTGCATCTTTATTACCTTCTTTTGAAGCTCAGAAATGGATTGGACCATAAGGTGATTCTGCATATACGACAGGATTGTGTTGTTAGACACAAGTAAATACGCAAAGTTCTACAACAGAGAAGAACCACATAGGCAGGTGTTGCACAGTCACTCACTATTAAAAGATACAATTGGAAGAAAATATTTCAAGTGAGCTACTTAAGTAAAATTGTTAAGGACCTTTCTTGATCTGATGTGCTTCAATGAACTCTCCAGCTGCTGTTCTAGTTGCTGTAGTTCTTTTAGGTTCAGAGACTCGAGATCCTCTCCCATGAGGTGCCTACAAGATACATAATTTTGGATTATACCGTAGGGCGACATGATTACATTTTTACAGTAGGGCAAGTTACAAGACGATGCTAATATATAGTTCAAAAAAAATTAGTCACGATCATATAACTGTTACTTGTGGGATTTTTGTATGGTCTCAATCTTCCCCTTCAGTTTTCTATATTCGTGACACCAATTTCCCTGCGTAGGAAAATAAATGCTGTCAGAAATGTCCAAATACTATTAGGAGATGAAGGCAAAAATGAAAATATATATTACGGACATTTTCTGTATAAGAAAATTTTCAATTTTGCCACTGCAGGCAATAACCAATTAATTGAAGAAAGCAGACAAGAACATAAAAAATATAAACTTGTGACATACAGTCCCTTTTTAGACTTGCACATGCTATCACAATTGCATTACTTTATTTTTTGAAACGGGGTCACAGTTTAATGCTCAACGGCAAACAGTATATTTGATACTAGAATGTAAGTCATGTGTCTGTTTTACATAGTACAAAAAGATGCATTTATTAATGATGAAAATGTTTAAACATTTTACAAGATGATGAAAACAACAATAAACGTGTCCAGTACTTAACACTTGAAAGCAGATTTATCAGCATAATACAATTGTGATCTCAAAGTTTTTATTTAACAAAGTTCATCACCTTATTCCAAGGTGATGATCATTTTCAGATTAAGTTTCATGGGACAACAATTATATTGATAGCCATTGTTGAAAAAAATATTTTGATATGGGAATTATCGCACAATGTATGGATTGATAAGATACATAATACACATATGCATGGGCCAACGTCCTCTCTTGAAGTTTACAGAAAGTACAAGAGAGGTAGGCGTTATGAGCACTAGAAATACAAAGGTCGGAAAACATATATGTATAACATAACAAACAATAACCACATGATGAATTATATTAATATGAGGATCTCCCTACACGACGCAAGTGACTCAATGAGTCATTGAATTTCTAATGAATACAGATGGAGGAATCAATGTTTATTAGTGAAACTGTGGAAGAATAACCTAGATATTAACATTTTTCAATGAAGGGGGGAATAAGGAACATGACATTATTCAGGGAAAGGGAGTCTGACTTTTGATGTATATATCATAGTGTAACTGCAGCAGCTTTGGACTAAAGAAATCCAGGTAATGGCTAAAACAAATTTCAGGCCTGGTAACCCTACTTCCTAAAAGGCCACAACTTTTTTCGTTATCTAAAAACACGTGCATGATGCCATTTTTATCACAAGATAACCAATGAACTGTAACTAATATGAACACAACTTTTTGAGTCATCTTTGCACTCTTGTTGTCAATACATAATTATCCAATTACACCAAACATGAAAATTGAATGCTATGATACAACAAAAGCTTGCATTTAGTTCAGGATCTTTACTAATTCAATGCTATAAAAAGAAACTTTAAACACTTCTAGAGCCAGTGGTCATAACCACTCAATTCGATAGGAAGCGAGAGCTTCCATTACCACTCTAACAAAGTTAAAGTAGATTTTGTGGAATATACAAATGATGAATCTTTTTAATAAATAACATAAAATATAAGCCTACCATACATCGCTTATTGTAGCGCCATCCGTAACCAAACTTGCACATACATACTAATAGGACGATAACAGGAATCATTGTATCGTATATATGTCGTACAAATAAAACTAAACTCGAACCCATTCTTCTTACCTCACTTTCAGATTCAGCTGAAATAAGAGCCTTTTCAGCATAAGAATAGCGCTCATAACGTTCAAGAATTTTATCCATGCTGAAACAGAAGGAAAAAAAGTCATGCCTGTGGAAGTCATCAAAACACTTTACCAAAGAGCTGATGCATTAAAACATGTTCCACAGGAAGGAATATAAGTACGGTGCCAGACATTTTCTCTTTACAAAATCCAACCAGTCATTTAAGAAGGTGACATTTGTATATGCAAGTCTCACTTTGTAGCATATATATGTATTTCCAAGGGAAATGGTTGACATATACAAATAAAATCTCACACATGTGTTTTTTCTAAAAATTATCAAAAGTCCAATGTGAAATTTGAAAAAAAAAAAACATGACAGGTCACCATTTACTTTCATTTCTGTGCAACAGATCATCTGAAGTTACTGTTTGGGGGGGGGGGGGGGGGACAATAGTTTTACTGTTCTAACTTCTAAACAATATTATTTAGGATTATTTCGAAGCAGGATGCGCCCTTTGCAAAACTTATGCTTAAAAAGCAATGTTGAGAATACCAAGTAACATATGGTGCATGTTTCTAAAGTGGGAAGAGACAATAAAGTTACACACACAACGTGTGTGATATTTTTTGAGAAAAACGCATGTGATATTGGGGTTACACAAGAATCAGCCATGCATGATAGTTCACTTGAGTGATGCAAGTAAACTTATTCTTGAGGGGCTATTTAGAACATGTTTGAGCTGAAAACTGGCAATACTGTCGGTATCCTCCTAGACTGAAGAATATTAAACTGACAATACTCTAGCTAGGTATCCTCCTAAACAGAACTGAACATGTTTTAGGACTATGGAAGAGAGGTTACAGATCATCCTAATCAACCAATGATTGGAATTACACCCGTTGGTCATATGGGCACTTTATAATTTCTTTAAAACTCCTAGATAAAGAACCTTATGTATATGAGTGGGAAGAAAACTAAGATTGAAGCACTGCTTACATATAGATGCACAACAGGTACTACATACAGTGTTCAACCAGAATAATTAGCTAGATACATGAACAACCAGAGTTACTGAAACAAACAATCATAACTTATTAATGACTACATGAATATCCAGACATGCATATATAATCGTTAACTTATGTCATGACTGTTACTATTATATCTCTAACAATGACCACCTATATGCAGAATTATGATTCTTCTGAATCACTCATCCCCCATTCGCATCCATGAGAAGCTAAAAGAGCTACTGAAGGCAAAAGGAACGTAAAAAGGAAAAAGGAGGACACTGTATATGTACATCTACAGCATTTAAAAACGAAGGAGAGAGGGAAAAAAGTGAAAACCAGTCTCTCACCGTGAATATGTTAGTATCCAAACGAATTAACCACATAAACTAAAACTGTCACCTGATTTCCTGGTTGTTTGACTTGATAATAAAGTGTCAAAGGCCATGCATAGTGTCCCCTAGTACAACAAACATGTACGTTGCTGGTGCGCACGGATCAAGTTATTGCACTCGACACAGGCTTGTAGAAAGATTTTCTGGACCATTACTAGCTAATGGCGTACCATAGATCACATTATGATGTCGTCCTAAATTACTGGTGAATCCTCCTAATCAAATAACAAAAATAAAAAAGATGACTATCGATGCTAAACTAAAGTATATCTAGGCCGGGTAGCTATAGAGACAACAAAGACGAGAAGGATGCATGAGAAGAAAGATCTAGATCCGTCTATAATGCTTTGGTGTGTCGAGACTCGAGATTCCCGTCCGGAGTGTAATTGTCGGTGGTCTGAGCAGGAGTTTGAACAGGAAGGAGCTAGCTCGTGTACGGCCTCTAAGCAGAATAGAATAGTTCGCACAGCAGCAAGTATGCAGCTCGTATATCTAAGCAGAACAAGAGGAAAACCAATAGAGAAACACCTGCTTGTCACTCGTGGTTGACTCCTCGGAACATGTGATATTTCTTTACAATATTGTAGGGGGAAGAAATGGAAGCGAGCACGCATATGTGCCTAGTTTTTTGGGAGTCTAATTTCGGTATATGTATTAAACAAAAATAATCCAAAGGGCAACACGAGAGTCAGCTGGGCGCGCGAGAATAAAATACTAGCACCAGAGGTACAAATCGGGCAGTAGTCTATCTAACTTTGGTGTACGTATTGGACAATGATCCAAACGGCAACAAAAGAGTCTACTGGGCGAATAAAAATATCGCGAGAAGTACAAATCGGACGAGAGGAGCGATGAACAAAGGAACTTCTAGCTGTTAGTGAAGAAAGCGAGATCTGATTACATAAAAACTCGTAACAAATCTAATCTAATATAACCTAACCAGAATACCAGATTATAGCTTTACGCTAGAGCTGGATTAAAGAAAAAGACTACTACGACCAGTCATGATTCATCAATCCCCAAAAAAGCAGTCAGAGGGAATTAACTGCGGAAAACGAAAGAGAGAGGGAAGAGCGGGAAAACGACTAAGATTTCCCGAAGTAACGAAGCAGGAGCAAGCATAAAATGATCAGCTGTGGCAGAGAGAGAGAGAGAGCCCAAGGAGGCAGCAGCTTTGCGCGAACTGGGAAGGCGGTCAGACATGACATGAGCATATGGACCAAACGGGCAAGAAACCAGCAGAAGCTTTTTTTGGGCACGAATCAATCAGAAGCCAAAAACGGCAGTAGCAGCAGCAACACCGAAGCAGCAGCAGATAAATGAATGAATGAATAAAGCGTACTGTATGCATCATCAGAGGAATGGAACGGAATGGAATGGAATTGAATCGGATGGAGTCGACAACGACGACGTATTAATAATAAGCAGCTGATCGACGAGAGGTCCGTACGTACCCGGAGTCGGTGGCGTACTCGTAGAGTTTCCCCTTGGGGGAGAAGACGATGACGGCGACCTCGGCATCGCAGAGGACGGAGATCTCGTGCGCCTTCTTGAGGAGGCCGTTGCGCCGCTTGGAGAAGGTCACCTGCCGGTTTATCTTGTTCTCTATCCGCTTCAGCTGCACCTTCCCGCGACCCATGGCCGATCCGGCCGCTGGACGAGTCTATTCTTCGTCGTCGTCGTCTTCCTGGTGCAGCCGGCCGAGCGGCGAACGGCGACAGCCGGCGAGAGGTGGATCGATCGCTCGATCGATCGCTCGCTCGCCGGTGAGGTAGGTAGGAAGCTAGAGCTTTAAAGAGGGGTCGATCTCGGCCGGGGGGGATGTATGAGGGGGAGACGAAGCGAAGCGAGGCGAGGCGAGCGTGGTGTTTACAGTGGGGTGCCAGCTGCTGTCGAGCTCCGATTGGCCAGCACGCTCCTGGTCCCACCTTGTCAGAATCTCATGAGTCATCTCCCACGCCTCCCTGCTCGTGTGAACGCGTGCGTGCAACAGCAGCACCTGAATGAATTAAAAATGGGTTATTTAAATCATAAAAAGGGATTATAATATTTGTGGTGGTCTCGGATTACGTGAGAGAGGGACGGACCTAACGTGTCTCCTGCTCCTCGTACGATCGAACCCACAAACTCCTTTTTTTTCGTCTCAATTTTTTTCTTTCATCTTTTTGTTCGGTCCCTCCATAAATCAACTACAGTATTTTTGACGTACTCCCTCCGTTCTGAAATAATTGTCGTTTCAGACAATCAAATGAACTAACGAAGGTTGTCCTAACGACAATTAAAACGAAACGGAGGGAGTAGTAAGTAATCTGACGCATGCAGCAGTGTTGCGAGGGGGGTGTGGTGGTTTGTTTACTGCAGCTGCTGGTGATGCAGGCAGCCTTGCGTTAGTGAGGATCCTGCAGTCGCAACTCGACAGCGCTGCCTGCGTTGGGTCAGCGTCCGTCCATCGCCTCTCACGACACCGATAGATCCCAGCCTGCTGCTGCCTCTCGTGATGAAAGCCCGCAAGCTAGGTTTCTTCCAACTATGTAGATGATGGATGGACCTAACACGATTCCACCACCACTTCCTTTCCATGATCTGTTTTTTTATCATGCCAGATATTTTCCTGAAGCTCTAGCATGTATAGTTTGTGCGAACAGCTAATGATGTATACCAGTGTGCACAGCTGGAGATTTGAATGTAAAACAACAGTGCCATTATTATTTCTCCGATTAATATTTAACAACTCTTATTCATCCTAGTTCTCGGATAATTAATTACAGTATTTCATTTAGCAAGTTGGACGGGATGACTGTAGATGTATAACTGAATCGCACACGTTTGTGATATATTGCTCCCTTTTTATTCTAGTAAATTTCACAAAATTACAAGTGTTTGTGTTGTTGTATCAGAAAATTATAACTACGTTCGTGGACGTACATACGGTGTCCATCCAGGTAGCTAGAAGAAGGATAAAATCAGGCAGCAGACAATGGAAAACAAGTAGCTAGGGAGCAAACTTATCTTCGTTTCTCCACGAGCTATCTAGCGGTTCATCCTTTTTAAGTACTCCATCTATTCTCAAAAGTTTGTCGCTTTGTAATTCATTTTTAATTACAAAGCGACAAACTTTTGAGAACGGATGGAGTATCATCTTTTGTTTTTATAGCGACTAGGAGAACAAATAACTGCAAAAGCAAAGGACGACACACACTACAGCACCTGGATATAGATATGTACTCCTTGCTTGGTAAAGGATGAACAACGTCGACATATTTTATGGTGATACAGTAGCATGCATACGAAAAAGTCTGGTAATATGAGAAAATAAAATATCAAGTCGTGCAGTGTATATATCAAACCACAGTAGCTGTGCAAATCTGGTCTGAAATTATCCCAACAACATGCTCTAGTTAGAGAAGTACTACATACATACTGGTTCAGACATGATGCATGAATTCAGTAAATTTTAGATAAAACCAGCACGTAGTGGTACCATGGTGTATGTGACTGACGAACCTACTGTAGCACAGATGGAGTAGCACTCGGTCCGGGTCAGCAGAATCATCAGTGGCAGCAAGGACGACGGTCACGTCTGGAGAGAGCCCCTGCTGCTCCTGAATCCTCCTGAGATGACATCTCTCTGCCGATAGATTGATCTTCTGTCTCCTAAGTCTTTGTTTCCTCGATTTTACATCTGCAAACTGAGATCGATTATTATATGCAATCGATCGGTGTCCAATAAGGTCGTTAAAAGGTCTCTACCACAAGAGAAAGTAACGTGCAACCACATGTGGTTTCTCTGATGTTTTGTACTGTATAACTGTAGAAAGCGACGTACATCCAAGTCGTTGTAGTATAGTGGTGAGTATTCCCGCCTGTCACGCGGGTGACCCGGGTTCGATCCCCGGCAACGGCGTTAGCTCTTTTTGCCGTGAGCGCTTCCACGGCCCAGTTGGCACAGCTACATACAGATGATCATCTCACACATATGGGCTGGGCTTCAGCTCTCTTTGCGGCCGCTTTTACAAGTTTGCAGACTGCACCAGCCCAACCAATGAAAATATTCAGAAATGGGCCAGCAGTGACAATACGCCAGAAATGGGTCAAAAGACACCCCATCTTGCTACGGAGAATAATACTATCACCACCAAGAAAGGTCCTTTTTGTTCAAGATGGTGATCTTCTTACCTTTTGTGGGCGTGACTATTAACTTTTGCGGATTTCTTTTAGAGAACGATCGTGCTTGAGGAAAAATAGAGATGGAAAGGAGGGGGGTAATGGTGAAATAATTCTTTTTATTCATTGATTTAAGAGGTAAAAGATTGATTTAAGATCAGTTTATCCATTCTTTTTATTCATTGACTTAAGAGGTAAAAGATTGATTTAAGATCAGTTCATCCATCTATGAGAAAATTTGGCAAGCGCGCGCACTGGCTACCCGTTGTCTTCCATTAGGGTTGCCGAAGGAAGCCATGAGCAATAATATCATGTGTCCATGTCTTTTGCCTTTGCTTAGTTGTCATGTATACGTGCCTAGGATGAGGGGTGTTAGATGACCTTCCTCACCCCTCCTTCATGCCACATTGTATGGGTGATGAGGAGGAACATAGGATGCCAGCTGGACTAAGGCCGACTCCACTTGTTATACTTTAAAAGAATATTCTCAGTTATTCATAACATCTTCTAAAACCTTTTGAATCGACAGTAGAGTAGGTTTGATCTTGCTTTCTCAATCTTCCTCTGATCCCAACCGTATTTTGTATTCTATATTATAGTTAATGTATATTCACCATACTCTAAATCC